>CM057005.1:27390543-27870829 GCA_029891345.1 Dryococelus australis
ACCAAATTTGACACGAGGAATAATATCTATATAAGCTATTCACTGTAAAGTGAGCACTTTTGAAAGTTCTCTCATTTGGAATAATAGTAAATAAATATATTTTATTTTAGCCGTAGAAGTTAACTTCCGAGTGGGGTGGAATGTACACACTGTGTTTATTACTTAAATTACAATATTAATTTTTACATGTGATTAAATGATAAAAAATGGACGAGGAAAAAGTAACTAGGCCACCAAAAGTGCTCACTTTATCGTGGACAGCCTTTATAAATGTTTTGAACTGACAGGGGGAAGGTCGGTGCTGTGTACTGGACGAGAGAGGGTTTTCGTCATCTGCCGCACGGGATAATAAAGTCGTAAAACGTTTAATGGTTTGGGACTTCCATCCATACCACAAAGGTTGCATAACGGCCGGCGACCACAATATCTCGGTGTTGAAGGTCAGTATTTCGCCACTGCCATCCGGGTTCAACTCTCGACGGATTCATGCCCAGTTGCACCAACATCTTCCCCTATCCGAGATCCTGGTTCGGATCCGCTTTGATCTTGGTTCTAATGTAAAAGTGTTGCACCAACGAATTTTCATGATTGTGGATCTCCGATTCGTCGATATTGTTTCCAAAGGGAGATCGAGGTTAAGTATTGAGACGAATTTTGCTATCACTTCATATGACGTCATGGAAGTAGGCGTATTTTTCACTATAGATAGATCTATATATGCGATGTTCATATGTTTTAACTAAATTATTGTCTTACGAATTTTATTGAATAATATTCAAGTACGTATAATTTTGTTTTAATATCCCACGAAAACAATAAAACGTAGTTCTATCTGTTGGTGTATTTTCAAACTACATTTGTTGCCAATGGCGGCTGATCTCGGATCGATTTCGAACCGCCAATTTCGGTGGTTTGAAATGAACTTCGTCTCGATCTCCAGTCCCAACCGGGCATCAGGAGCATCGGCAACTGGGAAACACTGCAGACGTTGCTTATTGCCACTCAGTCTCATACAAGTTTTCCCGGCGAATTAATTTATTTCTGTTGCATACTGTTATAGGCGATTCACAGAAAAACGAGTACTATTTAATGCTCTGCCGAATTTTTCCTTTCGGCCAATTTATATTTTTCTGTCACTTTTTAATATAAACATTGCCAATTGACTAATAAACACAGTGCATACATTTCATCACTCCCAAAAGTTAACGTCTGAAGGTGCAATTAATTATATTTTTTAGTGGTTAATGCCAGCTGGAAGGGTTTTATGAAATGCTCAGTTTACCGTGAATAGCCTATAATAACTAGCGCGATATATTTTTTCAAAACAATTATGCTGACGAATACTGCAAGTAAAGTTTTTTTTTTTTTTTTTTTTCAATTGCAGTGGATTAACTGAATTATCAGTTTTATTGAACATTCCTTTATTGCTTGCCACGGGAAAGTATGTCACGCACGACAAGAACCTTAAAATAAAAACATGTAAAAAAACATGATAGGGTTAGTTGCTGTTAACATATATGTAATTAATAAACATGTAGAGGATTATGCAGAATCAATTAAATCACCTATGCCAAGGGAAACGAGAAAAAAAACACGCAAGAATGAATAATGTGACGAAAGAACAACGATAATGGAATCTAGAAATTTTAAAATGAAACTTATAAAACTCTGGAAGACACAACACAGAGGGAGGCTAGAAGAGATGGACGCACGGAAACCGCACAGTTTACATACCAGATGTAACTAAAACAGGCTGACTTCCTTTCTACAACAGTTGTGAACGTTATGCAAACCAATTCCAGTTCTTGAAACGTCGCAACTGCGGAATAATAGAAACATTTCTGCAATGAATAACATAGGCTGTTCACGGTAAAGTGAGCACCTTTTTAAGGCCGTGCTTAGAATAACATTTCAGTTTAATTGTATCCTTTCGCCAGTAGTTAGTGTAAAAATCCCCGTGTGACTTATCAACACAGTGTATCAGCGGCGTGTGGTAAACTGTTGCAAGGTAAGCAGTGTTTTGCTCTGTGCTATACCTAATGGTTTGCTAGTTTACACATCAGTCACTTGGACGTAGTATTCCAGTTGACGTCACAGCACGCGTGTAATGGGTGCCTCGCCGCTCTCTCGTGAGTGGCCGCAGTACATTCAGTTTCTCCCGGCTCCACTCTGGTTACTGGTTTCTGCTTCGTGCGCCGAGTGTGTACATCACTGAGCAAGCACCAAGTTACCTTGCAACACTTCACCACACGCCACTGCAGTGTATATATGTACATTTTATAGTTCTCACAAATTAAAGTATGAGACCGCAAGAAAAAAAAAATTCTGGTTACAAGCTTGTTTAAAGTGTTCAATTTACCGTGGCGAGCCTATGGTTCATCCAGTCACATCACTAACCCGCCCTGCAAGAATCGTTAAACAATTGCTCGTTGAACAACGTTAATTTTTCGACGTGCTGAAAGACCACACGATTCAAGGTTTCCGAAGTTGCAAACAAGAAATTATTTTTATGCGTGCTGTATACAGAACGTATTTTCATATCAAATAATTGTATTCAAAGTTGTGGCGTACAAAGCCTGAAAAACCAGACTGCGCGATAATGGGTGTAGGACAAGTTGCATAGGTCGTAGGCGCTATCAATAAATTATTACCATAAACCCGAGAAATTCGCGTGTTCAGTGGCCTGTAGGCTAGACTTCACAGTCTTATATACTCTCATACACATATTAACTGTTTATTGGTTGATTGTTGTGGTTGTAAAATGCGGTGGTTGGGAGCACAATTTATTGCATGTTTGTTATAGGCTCATTTATCTACAGCAGGTGTCAAATAACACGTCTCCCAATTTCAAACATGAAATGAACCCGCGGAATTCTAGGGTCTCTGATTATTAAGGCTTATACATACGCAGCGTCGCGTGCCTACACCCTAGGCAACTTGTCCTACACGCGTGATTTTTTTTTCATAATTTTTATAGTGCTTTTTAACGTCCCCCGGTTTTATGCTTGAAATGTTAGCAGGGGACGGCTTACAGACTAATTTATAACTTAACCCTAATTAACACCCATGCCTTGCCAGGGATTCGAACCCAGAGCCTCCCGCAGCCCAGATCGGTGGCGCACAAACCGACTGCGCCACGGGAGGTCGGCTACACATGTGATGGCAGCAATGTGTTCTCCGGGCGTTGTACGCTGCAAATTGGAATACAATTGAAACTATGTCTGGAATTTGGGCACTGAGTTTCCGAACATTCTGTATAATACGACACAAGCACAGAGTAGATAAGTGTACAGAGACGAAATGGCGTGGCGGTTAGTTTAATGTGGACGTACCCAGTCGCTGATTTGCTGCGCGAGGCCCTGGGAACTCGCCTTACGCCTGATTGGCTGCGAAAGGTTCGCAATTAGTTACCAGCTCTGATTGGCGAACGTCTTACCAACATGTAGCTAGCTGGCGGCGCCATTTTCCTGATATGTGCGGCTGGAGTTCGCGACTGTTTCACGAAACCTGCTTCGTTGCCTCAGCCAATCAGCTGTAGACTTCGTGTTCGGCTACTGGGCAGAGTTTCGCTGTTTGAAGTCTGTTCACGATCAAATGAGCACTTTAGAAATGAACCTTAGAAAAAAGTCACTGCCCCTGCACGCATATATCTCAATGGCAACGATGTATGGAAAAATAGTTCCATGTATTAACGTCGAATAAAAAGTGTTGGGTAACCATTTGTGATAACTTAAAAATTAATTATATCACTTTCTGTTTTTTTAATGCATCGAAGTGTAAAAAAAAAAAACAGATTTGTGAAGTATTTATTTTCTTAAAAATTTCACAGTTTCATTCGACCGACGCACGAACGAAGTGATGCGGCCCATAGCAATGCAAATTATACATAAGGTGGAGGAATACACAATGTGTATACAAGCAGATCTGAAGCAGGGCTGACCGTGAACAGCCTATATGTAAATACAGCACCATCCAGCTTTAGTATCGTTACGCGTTATGTGCATGGTTTTGTGCGCTGGGCCTCAATGCGTCTAGCAGAGCTTCCAAAAGAGTTCCGTCAATCGCGGACCGGGTAAATCTACGACGTGTGCCACAGGCATGGTTGTTTGGTTGGGAACTCGGGCCGGGGGAATGTCCTCGAGCTGACACCTCCATCGCAAGATCGTCACCTATTGTTGCAATGTCGCCTGCGCCTCGTGCGACTCTTAGCACTGTGTTACTTGCAAGTCGAAGATTCCGAGCCGCTGACAATCGCGCGTTCCTTGTAGCTTGCTTCTTATAGACGTGTTTGTGTGGCCCGACCCGCTTACCGGGGCAACGCTTGCATTGTACGCCGATACCTGCGTTATTGAACTCCACTGACAGAAACTATTCCGTACTACTTTTCGTGTAATGTGGATATGTTTTATTTATTTTTTACGGGAGGCGTATATATCTCTACGCATTTACAACCAAATTACTATAATTCCACATCTTAAAACTGCATGACAAAGTCTACTAGCGCGGTCAATTGTTCCTGCCAGTAATGTGTGAGTGAAGATATTTGGGCGGCTCTTAACGTCGAGATCTTGAGAGCCGATGGGGGTGAAGCGAAGTGAGCATGGGGCAGCGCCGGAATGCAAGGGCGAGGGAAACGGGAGATCCCCGAGATAACCCGCCGCCCGGCACGATTCCCACATTCGAAAATCTGAGGGTTGCCCGGCATGGGTTTGAAACCGGTTCTCCTTTGTGTGAGGCGAGCAGGCTAACCTCCACGGCCCGCTATTTGACTAGAATGATAACAATTGGGCATAGAGCTTAAATTTTTATTAGGTTAACCGACATTGTAGAATCAACACTCGTTTACGTAACTTTTACAAAATCACTTCTAAGAAAAGCGTTCACGTGACAAAAATAACGTTCTGATATAAAGGTTTTTAAAATCAGAACTGTAAATAACTCCAAATTATAGAACACAAATAACACCAGTATCATTTACGTTCATGCACCACAGTAATTATTGGTCGAACCCGTAAGTGGAGAATGACGCTTCATTATGTAAGAATGATATATATAAGGATTTAATTCGCGGGTGCTTAAAAGTTCGTACGGTTGGAACCGTGTAACACACATTTCGTCCAAGTTCTTACGCTCCAAAATATTTCTTACGAGATGATGAACAGCAGGCTTGGTGTAGCTACTGTGGATTCCTGCGTCATTATGAAAGAAATAAGGAGTGGCGTCAGTTTCAGATCTTCCTCCCAGAGCGGTATGTGTCCCGACCTCGGAGAAGGGGAACGCTGCAGTCCCCAGGCTCGTTCATAAGAACATAGTAAAAACTGGGTCAGGGATGCCGATTGCACGCGAGGGTTTGTGCCCAACCGAACTCTCCCATGGTACAGTACTCGAGTTCTTATTTATTCTAGGGATGTTAATGTTATTAGAAAACCTGCACAGCAAACAACTTCGCACGTCGGGTTGGCGGACATCACGCGCTCTAACATCTCGACCAACATAATCATGGCCGAATATATTTTCACTTGCCCGAAGTCAGGCAGCGTAATGCTAACGCATAATTAACGCAGTACGAATGCCGATCAAGTCTCACGAATACAAGTAAGCCCAGACAGTAAAAAACATAGTAAATACAACAGAAATTAAAGAAATGGCCTACAGGTAATTTATATAATCTGGAGAATGTATTATTCCTGAACATCGTTCTTAACTTGCTTACAAATGGCAACATACTGAAAGCAGCAAGTATTTTGTATTATTCGGTACTGTGCATTTAATTTGCCGTATTGTTATATATTCCAAAACAATGCTGCCCACTGCCAGTGCCGTCACATGGAGGATGCGAGGCCTTGTAGCACAGGTGGGCATGGCAAGACCCACACACTACTAATGGCCTTCTCTACCGGAATTACTCTGAAGTGAAGACCCCGAAGACAGGAGAGCTCGAAGATATCACGAGACGATATTCTCTTCACAGTCTTTTCTACGACGGAGATGGCGATCACATCCCGGTGAAGATATCCGCCAGCTTCAGGGACAACAACTTTGACACTCCACGACCATCTTTCTTAAGATGCAAATCATTTATTCATTCTAAGGTTTTCTTCATTCACTTAATGAAGTTCTTCCAAAATTCTCACTGTACACTTATATTCACTTCAATATGTGTACCGAGAACGTATATTTCCCTTGATTTGGGGGACTTGAAGGCCAGAAGAGTGGAATAAATGGAGAAACAGTGATGCAAATTGTCCCGCAACGACATACAAGAGTCAAAGAGAAAATTAACTAACTTTTTTGCTAGTGTTTAGGTTTGTGCGTCTAAGATAGTGATGATATCGTTTTTGATAACTGGCATGTTTTGTTAAATAAATCCGAAATTCCAAATTACGATGTAGCTATGTCACCATTTTTGCATATGAAATCCAGGTAGCGTTACCTGTTTCTTAACAGTATCGGTAATTACGAACGTAGCGTAGGTTAGGTTCGATTACTGAAATTGATAATCCGGGAACTTTTAAAAGCTTACTGAGAAAAACAAACGACATTGACATCTGGTAACTCGTCCTTTACTTCCCAGATTGCAGCAAATACGGTTCGCTCTGCATATTTTTGTGGACAACTCTATGATTAAAAAATGGGGTCCCGAGATGTGATTAGTGTGGCTGACCTACACAGTTGAAATAATAACGTGGACGACCAATTCTACAGAAATATTACTTATGATGGAGTTCTAAAGATGTGTTAGATATTTCACGATGATAGTCTTCACTGTCAAGTTCATTCACGATTACTTCCAATTTTTTCTGAAGCCCTGCTGAAGTTCTACTTCCAGCATATTCCTCCGCCTCATGCAAACGCAGCTTGACCAGCGCATTCGTGCACACTCCGTGTAATAACATTTTGCTTAAGAACTATTTCTTCCTAGTCATTACCAACAAACCCTTTTTTCTACCGGGTTTTATTCATAGCTATTAATTATAAACGAAATATTGTAATTTTAAAGTCAAGTAAAAATTAAAGTTCAAATTAATAAAAAATAAGGCATTTCTATTTTCACTCGAGTGTAAAACGCTTGTGATATATTACATATTTAGGAAATAAGCAAGCACGTCACAAATGGGGTGATTTTCCAACGGTTTGATAAAAAAAAGGTTTGAAGAAACCGTGAATAATATACATAATCCATTCACGGTTACTTCGACCTTTTCTGAAGCCCTGCTAAAGTTCTACTTCCAGGATATTCCTCCGCCTCGTGCAAACTAAGCTTAACTAAGTCTGGAGAATTACACTAGAGGGACAACGCACCACACTAGTGCGCACTCAGTTGTAACAGTGTTCTGTATAAGAACTATTTCTCACTAGGCGCTGCCAACACACCTATTTTCTCCTTGTTTTTTTATTCAAATATATTCATAAATTAAGCATTGTAATTTATAAATAAAATATGAATAACATTTTAATTTAACAGGGAAAGAAGTAAATTTTTTTGAACACAAGTATAAAATGCTTGTGAAACATGGCGTATTTAGGATATAACTAAACATGTCATACATGGGGAGATTTTTCAAAGGTTTGATTCAAAAAGGCCGAAGAAACCGTGAATGGACTATATATAACAATTCCAGAATGTTTTAAAGTTATCGTCATAGCCGGTCGGTTTGTGCGAAGAGTCATGCTCGTCCAGGCTAGCTCGCTCCACTCTGCAACTACTCGTGTATATGCCGTTCACGATAAAGTGAGCACTTTTTAAGGCCCTTCCAAATTTTTCTTTTAAGCCAGTTTTTATATTTAAACCATTTTTAATATCAGTATTGTCACGTGACTAATAAATATAGTGTATGCTTTCACCACTCTCAAAAGTTAATGTCTGAGACTGCAATAAAACGGATTTATTAATGGTTAGTGCCTATTGGGAGGGTCTTAGAAAGTGCTCACTTTATCGTGAACAGCCTATAACTTGCAGGAGGTTCGCCGACACTCGACGGGAAAGTGGCGAACCGAACAGCGGAACATCTCTTCACGCCCCGGTGATGGCGTCGAGGTTGCACGCTTGGCGAGGCGCCAAACTGCAGTGTACTTGCGAACGGAACTGCCACGCCCGACTGCATGACCGAATCCAGCTGTACAGTTGGGATGGGAGTTCAGCCTACAGCGCAAACGTTTACATTAGGAGCCAAGAGCCGCTCTCAGTATAAAGGCCGTTCACGATAAAGTGAGCACTTTTGAAATCAACCTTGGAAAAAAGTCACCGCCCCTACCTTCATATATTTTAACGGCCGCACTGTGTGATATGCGCCCAGTAAAGTTGGTTACGATGGATGGAAAGTAGTTCCGTACCTTAACTTCGAATAAAAAGTGTTAGGTAATGATTGGCGAAAACGTAATTTATTTCGCTTTCTTTTTTTTTTTTTTTTTAATAATGCATCGAAGTGTAGAAACGAGCAGATTTGTCAAAATGTTTACTTTTGTAATAATTTAACAGTTTCATTTGACCGACGCATGAATAAAGTGATGAGGCCCATGGCAATGTTAATTTCACACAAGGTGGAAGAACACACAACGTGTATACAAGTAGATCTTAAGCACGGCTTTCAATAGTGCTAATGGGAGGATGAATGACAAGATGGAGATTTTTGAACATTCGCCATTGCGATGCAGATGTCTGTCATGGAAAAAACAGGACTGAACACGAAAAAATACTTAAAAAAGACAAGCAATCTATGGACGAGGAAAATTCAAAGAGGGAATAGAGTAAAAAAAAAAAAAACTGAACAGTCACTAATTAGGAAAAATTTATGTATATATACATGACCAACAGATTGCACGTAGAACCCTACACAGGCAAGAAACCTGCTGACAAAGTTAGGACAACACTGACAAGATAAGTAAGAACAAAACATGACAACACAACAAAGAAACGTACTAAAACACAGTAGTTTAACCAGAAACGACAGAATACAAGCCAGGAATGCTGTAGTCAAGAATAAATAGGCACAAAGCCAGAAAATTCCGTGAAGGAATAGAGTCAAATAAAACAGGACAGCAAGCTAAATGCGGAAATTTACTTTGATATATATGTACACGAAAAACACTGTATACGGCCAACAGACAACGCAACAAAGACAGCACAGGCTTTCACAATAAAACAAACGACGAGGAAACTCGCACAAGAACTAGCAGTAGTTTTCCCACGACTAACACAATGCGACGTTCCGGGAACTGCAATCTGTTCCCGTCTTCAGGCAGCGACACACAGGGTCCGGGAACAGAAGTGCGACTGACGGAGATCGCCTCCGATCTCTCATATGTCCCCCGGAGGCCGTGCTGTCACGAGACTAGGATCAAAGTTACGTTAACTCGTAACTTGGTGCAAATCATTGAGCCGGCGGCGGGCTGCAGTGTATGTGTTTCAGCTGAGCACCGGACCCGTGTTTATAGCTGTTTAACCATTGTTGATATCTTAATATAACTTTACTTGTAGCTGTTATCGGCGAGGGAGTGAAGCTCTCCACCAGTCTCCCAACTGGCGTGTTGTAGTGTCGTGTTGTCTGTAGAACATGTTGTAGTGTTGTTTGCAAGTGTCGGTGAGTCCCTATAACCAGAGTCGCTGCTCATCGACCACCCAGCTTGGGATAGCAGGCCTCGCGGCACTTAAAAGTCAAGGTCCGGCCTCGCTCTTACTCTCCGGTCGTTTTATCGTGTGGCGTTTGTAAAAAAAGTTGCATGTTATTATATCACTTTCCTGGCACCCTATGTACCAGAGCTGTTGCCAGCCTTGGTCAAACGTATGGTTAAGCAGTGTAGTTGATGTAACAACATCAGTCTCCCGAAGGACATCATTTGTAGAAATGACGAGGAGACCGAAAAAAAAAAAAACATAGGTTTATATAGTTTTTGACCACCTTTCTTCCGCAGCCAATGCCAGTCGAGCTGTCTCCTTATTGGCTGCGCAGCTAAGAGTGGCTATGATTGGCTGGTGTGGTCTTGTATGGCTTGTGTTTTTGCTGTTGTTTTGTGCTGCAAAGAAGTTTTTCTCTTAATTAATGGGCTCCACATATTTCACAACTCAAGACTCTGTTGACTGAACATATTATTATTATTACTAATAATAAAATCTGATTCCTTGATTTTTCTTTTGATTTTGTCAGCTTCCTGAGTGAGTGGAGTTGCATTTTCCCAAATCATTTTATGGCTGTTTTCCCAAGAATTTCCCGCAAGTATGGATTTTTTAGTGTCATTTCGATTCACGTATTTTACTTATTATTTCGAGAATTTAATTGATTTTCATGTTTTTTTTTTTCCTTCCAGTTTTGGTATGAACATGTATCGTAAGCGAATTCGTTCTTCAGGGTATTACCCTGAGAAGATATATCATAACATTATTCCGTACTAATGATGTTGATAAAAAAGAAGAAAATGCTTGGAGCTTTAAAATTTTGAATTGTGAAGAAAGTTATATATTAATGTATTTCTTAGTTCGCTTCGGCTTGCAAGGTATTACCGCAAAAGCATGTAGTGTTCTGCTCCTGTATGTCGTCTCCCCTGATGCTGCAAGAACTTCTGCAACTCCTTCTCGAGGGCGCTCACTTCTTGGTCCACTTTACACTCGGACTTTTGGAGTTTTGTTTCTTCAGGACAATGATAAGAATCCGAAATTTCACGATTTGGGAGATATTGATTCAAGTGATATTATTTGTTGGAAGACAGTTCCAATGCACGGAAATATTGTGAACAATACTTGTATATTGGCAATTAAATAAAGTTAGTTTTGTTATTAACTTTCCTATTGTTCACTATCGAGAATATTCCTTTTATTATTTCATACAAAAATACGATTATTATAATGTAGTGATTCGTATGTGTACACCGTTAGCTAATCAAGGCAATAGTTCATCAATGCACCAAGGATTAGTTCGCTAAAGGTTGTTCACTTTATCGTGAACAGCCTTTAGCTGAGGTTGCTAGCGTGCAACAAAAAATGTGCAGTTTCGAGCAACCAAATAAGAACAACAAAATAATTCGGTTTCAATAAGAAAATATTTCGTTGTCCCTTTACAAACAATTAATCACGGTAAAGTAAGCACTTTCTAAGGCCCTCCCAACAAGCATTAACCACTAATAAACATATCTTATTGCACCTTCAGGCATTACATTTTGTTGGTGGTGAAATATATGCGCTGTGTTTATTGGTCACATTGCAATGTTTATATTAAAAAGCAGCAGGAAGATGGAAATTGGACGAAAGGAACAACCTATAAAAAGAGCTGACGTTATTGTGAACAGCCGATAAGTGACATAACGATCAGAGCCACCCACGAACTTGTCCAACGAGTCTTGAGTTGCGGAAACGTGAGGGGAAGCAGGGAGGGACTGGCAAGCCGCTTTACAACTACAGTTATGTTTCGAGGAATGCGAAGTTATATTGCATAAGCGCTCTCTACGTCGTGTCTCACCACGAGGAGTGTATATAGCTATCTCCCATCGAAGGTCGACGGTTTCAGTCTGTTTTGTTTTATCCGGCAGTACCGCAGTCCCTTGAGCTGCGTTCGTAGAGATTTCGTCATACAGGTTGTTCACGATAAAGTGAGCACTTTTGAAATGAACCTTACAAAAATGTCACTGCCCCTACATGCATATATTTTAATGGGCGCACTGAGTGACATTCACCCAGTAAAGTTGGAAACGATCGATGGAAATCAATTCCATATCCTAACGTTGAGTAAAAAGTGTTAGGTAACCATTTATGACAATTTAATATTGTTTCTTTCGCTTTCTGTTTTTTTTAATGCATCGAAGTGTAAAACTTAGCAGATTTATAAAGTATTCATTTTCTTAATAATTTCACATTTTCATTTGACCGACGCATAAATAAAGAGACGAGACCCACGGCAATGTTAATTTTACGTAAGGAGGAGGAATACACAACGTGTATACAAATCTATAATAGGCTGTTCACGGTTTATCCCGCACTTTCGGAAGCCCCTGCTAGGATCTACTTTTCTTACTTTGCATCTCTCTTCCGTGGACCGTCTCGCATTATCAATGTATCATTCAAACGAAACCGTGCCGTTTTTAACAAAATTAACGTTTTAATAATATGCAAATTCGTACTCGGAATTATATAAAACAAGTAAACACTGACTTCTTTTGCAAATAAATTCAAACCTTACGTTCGCCATCGAACTTCATTTCTCGGAACTGTCGTTATTAATTCGCTGCCAACGTAACCGCGAGACTGCATTCCAGCGTGTGCTGTACGCGTGTAGCTGTATGGGAAGCGATTTTTTTCAAAGGTTCATTTAAAAAGAACCAACTTTACTGATTCGAGCCTCCTATCGTAGTATAATCTTATAACACTGTGCTCAGATAAACTGTCGTGAGTGCACGTAATTGATTCGTAAGAGGACTATGTAGCTGCACGTTCAAGGTCAAGAAGCGAGGGGGCGATACGGGCGACACTAACACGCACGCCTAGCGCCTCATCGCCCCTACGCGCAAGGCGTGCAGTGTTTCCGTCGTAACGCTGCACTGTGCAAATTACATCTGCAACGTAGGGGTTTTATTACACGCTATGAAAGTACACAGATCAAGCTACATGCGTATATTTGACCGCTTTCACGAATTTTTTTCTCCATCAATACACTTAATATTATAAAAGCATAAATATAGAGAAGTAGACAAAGGTTTTTTTTTATCCTCTCTGGCAAAAAGTCGTATTTCCAGAACTTTAATTTACCGATATGCGTTTACGCGCAAACGGCGATTTCACGGTAAACGTTTCATTAAGTACATAGTCCTGGACGCAGTGAGTAACATTCGCCCAGTGAAGTTCGTAACGATAAATGGAAAGTAGCTTCATATCTTAACGTCGAATAAAAAGTGTAACGGAACTATTTGTAATAACTTAAATTATTTATTTCGCATTGTTTTTTTATGCATCGAAGTGTAAAATTGAGTAGTTTTGTAAGATGTTTACTTTACTAACAATTTCACATTTTCACTTTACCGACGCATGAACAAAGTGATAAGGTCCATGGCAATGCTAATTTTACATAAGGCAGAGGAATACTCACCGTGCATTCAAGTAGATCTTCAGCAGGGCTTTCAAAAGTGCTCATTTTACCGTGAACAGGCTATACCTGAGAACACCCGTCCGAAAATGCCTCGCTCTCTTTGGTCTGAGATCGAACTGGAACTCCATAGGTGGCAGTCCAGTCCAACCAGCTGAGCAGGTAGCAGGTCCTGGCACTTTCTCCTCCTTACATGTCTTCTCAAACAGACGCACAGTAAATAACATGTCTCTGAATCTTCCTTCGGTAGTGGAAAGAATGTTTTAAGATCCTGCAGCCTTATTGCTTTTTATTTAATATATAGGGGAATGTGATTTGACCTCAAGTGGGTACCGACGTCTTCATTTCTTCCCGTTGAAAATATTTTTTTTTTTTTTTTTTATCGTACTCATCATGTTCTTCTACGATCTGATCTCCCTTTGCATCTTCTTTTCTAACGTGGTTTCTCGCGCCCTTCTCTACTTTTGCATCGTGTGCCTCCATTTTAACACACGCACAAAACATTCCCGTCATTTTTGCAGTAAATAATTTCCATTTGTCAGCACAGTCTAATTCTTAAATGGACTATCCACCATACTGTTATTTCTTCCTAGTGTGTTCTTCCTGTATGATACAATTCCTTCATTTCTTCCCGTGATTTGTTCTGTTATAAACACTGAAGATGCGAAACTTTAGTTAACTCTATCAAATCGATGCGGTTCAACCTTTCAAACCATAGTATAGTCTAGTCACAGAAAATTCATGCTTATAGACAAGAACGTTTAAAAATCATTTCATGTATGAAACGTTTGGTTGTTTCCTTAATATGTCATGTCTCACACTTCTTTTAACATAACAGTAAATAATTTTTGATTGAATTGAACCTTTACTTATAGACTGCTTTATCTACAAATTAAATGTTTTCATTTGTAATTAAAATGAATACAAACAGAGAGACCAGTGCCTATTAAGAAATAGTTGTCATGCAAAATATTATTAAAGTGCGTTAGTGGTTAAGCTTTGTTTGCTTGAGCCGGAAGAATATCCTGGAAGTAGAACTTTAGCAGGGTTTCAGAAAAGAAGGAAGTAATCATGAATGAACTATACACACTCATTCCGATTATTAGACTCTATAGTCTGGCAACGAAGCGTGTTCAACATAATTTATGAAGGCCTCGCAAACACGCAAGGTTGTGCACGTAATATATTACAAAATTGCGCATGTGTTAGCAAAAATTACGTCTTTAAGTAATTGAACGGTGTAAAATGGTGTTTTGTTATATACAGATATAAAACAGAAAATTACACGCATGTCAATAAACTGGTCTGTTGTGCAGTCAGCTAACCGACATATAAGAAACAAATTGTAACGATCCACGGACCTCTGGGTTGTGCGCCCAGCATGCTTTCACTGCACCATTCTGCTTCGTGAACTATATAATGAAAGTAACATATAGTCTGTCTGATACAATGTTGTGGCGGCTGTGCGTAAGTTGGAACAGCGAGCGTGTATACCTCCAGCTACTGCCGAACGCCATACACACACACACACATAGATCGGTATCGCAGATCGCCTGACGCCTTTCTGGCTCTGTGTGTTCTTGTTTCCTCCACCTCACTGTTTCAATTTATTGACGATATATGTGGTATCACCAGCTAAAGGCTGTTTACGATAAAGTGAGCACTTTCGAAATCAACCTAATAACAAAAAATCACTGCTGCTAACGTCAATATTTTAACAGGCGCACTGAGTGACATGCGCCCAGTAAAGTTGGTAAACATTGATGGAAAGTAGTTCCACATCTTAACGTCGAATAAAAAGTGTAAGGTACCCCATTTGTGATCATTTAAATTATTTCTTTCGCTTTCCATTTTCTTTTAATACATCGAAGTACAAAAATTTCCAGATTTGTAAAATATTTTATTTTCCAATTATTTCACAGTTTCACCTGACCGACGCTTGAATAAAGTGACGAGGTCCAATGCAATGTTAATTTTACATGAGGCGGAAAAATACACAACTGACATACAAGTAGATCTTAAACATGACTTTCAAAAGTGCCCATTTTACCGTGAACAACATATAAAAATAATTTCTTTCATCTTATGAGAAGTTCATCATTAATGACGGACCACAGGGCGAAGTGTCCAGTGCTAAACATTCGGTCCCGCATCCGCGCGGACCTGGGTTCGAATCCCGATCCGCCCATCCTGATTACAGCTTCCCATGGTATCCCGAGATCACTCCAGATGAATGCTGGCATGATTCCTCGCTATACAGGCCATGGCCGATTACTTCCCCGCACCAGCTACTCTGAACAACCTGCTCGGCGACATGAGAGAACTGTCTGTACGAAGAGTCCTTTTCTCACGACAGTGGCCACATGCAATTTATGCAAGGTGATACTTTCCCCACGACAGTGGCCACATGCAATTTATGCAAGGTGATACTTTTCTCACGACAGTGGCCACATGCAATTTATGCAAGGTGATACTTTGAAGAACCACATCATGAACTGCAAGGTTTCGTCTTTCGAGAGCCAGCAAGTGTTGCCGCCAATCCCAGTACCTCTTGCTGCATCGATGGGTACTGATTCCACAGACGATTATGACGAGTCAGATAATGCTAATGACGGAATGAGAGACCTACGAGACGTGGTAGAGCCGGTTTGTGCGGAATGTACACTAGCAAGACTTTTGCGTGAAATCGAACTTAAAAATAAACAGTAGTCGCCTCTAAATACTGACGACCATACAACTCCTGCTACAAAGAAAAGTTAATGTAATATAGAATACAAAACAGGAGGTGAAGATGAACATGAAGATAGTGATGGTGCTGACAACGATGCCGATTTTATTGATACTTCGACACACCCCTCCAGCCACATTATCTGCAACGAGCGATATTAACAAGGCAGAAGACATCGAGAACACCGGCTGCATATTTCCCGAAGACCCGAATGAATTTGTTAATCGACCCAGGTATTTGATCGATCTGCAACAAGGTGCAGATTTCTCGCACATTACCGATATATCTTCAATCATTAGTTATTGTCCTCAGTGTTTCTCTACGTCCATGAAAATAAATTTCCGTCTTCAACGCTGCCAATATTTCCTTGATTATTAGCACTTCCTTTCTTACTTGATAAAATATCTGTACAATCCGCCGAACAACACCAATCTGTGTCATCTAAAATAATTATTTTAGCACTCGTCTAATTTTTCTTTTTCCCAGGAGTGCATACTTCCATGCCACTCGTACTTGCAATGTTCACCTCTTTATGTATTTTGCAGATGGCAGCCACAGACTTCTTTGCATCAGACGCTGATCGCTTTGTAGCGTTTTCTTTCGGACATGCACTGTATTCTTTCCAGACTGCTTTTCAGCAGCGAAGAACATTATAACTCTAACTATAAATGGTAAACCGTTTCTTATTAGAAGATTTTACTGATCGTTGCTAAGCAGTTTGTCACGCGGAAACGCACCTACAAAACTCCGCTCAGATACTCTACCTTTGTCTGGCCTTATAAAGTGTTTTCATGCCCCACTGACTACGCTAGTATAGGCTGTTCACGGTAAAGTGATCACTTCTGAAAGCAATCGCATTTGGATTAACAGTCAATAAATATAATTTATTTTAGCCTTGGACGTTCATTTCCGAATGCGGTAGAAAAAACACATTGTGTTTAATACTTACATAGCAATATTTATTTCAAAAGGTAGTTAAAGGATAAAATATGGCTGAAAGGAAAAAGTAACCGGGGCCTCAAAAGTGCTCACTTTACCGTGAACAGCCTATAGCAACGCGTTTGCAGCAGCTTCCAGCTGATTGGCTACACGTTTCGCCCCACCTCGTCGCTTGTCATTCTTTCGCAGAAAAACGCGTAGTTTTGCGTTATTTTTATTAGATATATATTTTTAATGGCATAGACTGGAAAGATGAGGTATACTGATTCTTCATCTTCTGCGCATATAACCAATACTAAACTAATCCAAATCAACATAACTGCCAAAGTCACTCGGCTAGTAGTGACGAACGTGTTTCTTCGAATATAAGTTCTCAAAAGACAAACACTATTATATTATCAAAATACTTCTATAAATTTAAATACAATCAAACTGCATTACAAATTGGTTACTAGAAAGTACATGTACTACAAATATCTCAAAGCACTTTGCGACAAAGGGCTGTGGCCGAATTACATGTATGTATTTTTCCACTGGCTATATAGCGAACTCCTCGACCAACTCGTCCCCCTTCCCTAGCTATCCTTTCATTGTCTTCTTTACCCCCACTACCCAGGTATATATAAACCAGTGTTTGCCCCCTCTCATGCTTCTTCTACTCCTTCAACTCCGACTCTAATGTGCTAAAGCAGTGATTGATTTGATGCCGATGCGACATGCAAGGACTTTGCAGATGGAAGGGCCATATAAGTGACGGCGGCTTACTTTGGGCTAATTATAGCAGAAATTACGCAGCACTCAGTCTCCTTCATGATGGGCTGGCAATTATGTTCTTGAATTGTGATGAGTCGTGGCAGATGGATGGGCGTGGAAATTTGTGGACTTTTCGCTGGGAATATAATCAACGTTGGTGTTGTATGATTGAAGCGGTTTTGTACAGTTTTAATTGATTTTCCAAGTGTGTTTCGGATTTGTTTATCCCCATTGTCCGTTACTGCATAATTTTTCGTCTACTACAGTCCTTAGGTGTGCTTGACGATTGGGATCCGTTTAGCGCCAGAGTCACTTAGCCTTGAACAGCTACATGCGAACGAGGGGTAATTCTTGTTACTTTTGTTAAATCATTTAAATATTGTGCACTAGATTTAACTGACTTTGTATGCACACTTTTTTTTTTAGTACGGAAAATTCCAGAGCGGTACCTTTGCGGCTTTGTAAGGCTATTAAATGTCGCCCGCGGCTGCCGATCTGGAGTTCTGGATGTGCCTCCCATACTTTTTAGGGAGTACTTTTATTTTTGGCCATAATGCTTTTCAATGATTTTCTTCGCATTCTTACGTATCAAGTGTAAGCTTGATTGAATTTGTTCACTTCTTATTGCTTGGCCTTTTATTAATACTGTCTGCTTTCGTTCACGATGCGATCGCTTTCGTTTTAAGTAATTTTCATTCGGGTTTATGATAAAGAAATTTAAATTACAAGCCTCCCGTTGCCAGACATCGACGTAGTCCCGTATGTCATAGTCATCATTTTGGTTAAAAGGTCAAGGTCAAGGTTAAGGTCAAGCTTGCTAATGTCTGCTAACAATAATTTAACATTAATGGTTGAAATGCTGCAGTCCAGTAAATAATGGTGATTCTTCCGTTTGGAAAGTCTTTAAAGGTTTTAAAAAGTAAAATCACTTAATGATTGAGTTGCGACAATTACACTTGAAGGAGTTTTAAGAAAAGTGTATTGTGAAACTGAATATTATAAGCGAAAATGGTAGCTGATGAATAAATTTAATGTTTCTGTCATTTGTAATGCTGTTTGTTAAGGTGCTAAAATTGTACGATACTGAATTGTCCAAAGTATTTTATCGCTAAATGGGCGAATATTTTAATTAAATGTCTTGTATTGAGTAATTCGTGGCATACGTGTATTAATATATGGACACTAAATATATTGGCATAAAATACTATGATATCAAGTGTGGGATAGCGGAAAACACAAAATATAGTGGCTTATGTTAGAATTTTTGCATTTTATGAATTTATAAAAAAACTATAAAACACATGAATTCATATATGAATGTTCCAGATGGGATTATTTTATTTAACATTTATTATAATGCTCTCAATGAACTAGTTTTGTAAGCATGTAAATTCACAGATGTGCCACTAAGCATTAATTGCAAAGAAATGTTTTAGGGCTATAAATAGGTCAATCATTGTTTGTAAAATTTTTGAGAACAACTAATTGAGAGAATAAACAGTGTTAATTGATTTTTGTGTATGCTTGTCAGTTACCTGCTTGTGTTTGGTAATAGGTTGTTCACGATAAAGTGAGCACTTTTTAAGACCCTTCTAAATTTTTCCTTTCATCTAATTTCCATCTTCCTGCTGCTTTTTAATATAAGCATTGCAATGCGACCAATAAACACTGTGTATACATTTCATCACCCTCAAAATTGAATGCCTGAGGCTGCAATACGATATATTTATTAGTGGTTAATGCCTGTTGGGAGGGCCTTAAAAAGTGCTCACTTTATCGTGAACAGCCTATAGTTACGGCACAACTTGTTTATAGGCTGTTCATACTAAAGTGAGCACTTTTGAAGCCTTAGCTGCTTTTTCCTTTCAGCCATTTTTTCTCCTTTAACTACGTTTTGAAATAAATATTGCGGCATAAGTAATAAACATAGTGTATACATTCCACTGCTCTCGGAAATGAACATCTAAGCTAAAATTATATATATATAAAAATTTTAGCCTTAGATTTATATATGTGTGTGTGTATATATATATACACACAATTTTAGCCTAGGATTTATATATATATTATTATAATTATTTTAAAGGAGAGGACTTTCAAAAGTACTCACTGTACCTTGAATAGCCTATACTAAAAAGTATTCTAACCTTAAATCCTATCCACGTAGTTTATGATATAGGCTATTCGCGGTAAAGTGAGCGCTTCTGGAAGCCCTATTATTTGGAACAATATTAAAAAAATATTTTTTATTTTAGCCTTAGACGAAACCCGGATTTGTGGGAATATACACAGCGTGTTTATTACTTATACGGCAATATTTATTTGAAAATTTGGTTCAAGGATTAAAAATGGCTGAAAGAAAAAAGTAACTAAGGCCTCAGAAGTGCTCACTTTACCGTGGACAGCCTATAGTCGTTTCGGCAGGTGATCAGTTCTATGTCTGGGACACGCAAACTGGTTGTGTGCAGCTAGCGAGATCGCTCTATCTCATGTTCATTCTATGGTCAATGTGGTACCATAATAAACGACCGCTTTAACCGCTGAGCCTTTACTATTGGTTAAAAGCGTCCTTGGGACGAACGTAACAAGTTTTCAGCCAATGGCGGCAGTCAAACGAGGACACATTATCATCATCTTGTAATACGGTCTGCAGCCTTATAATAACGCGAATTTTGCGCTAGCCTAGTTGAAGTATGTTCGCGATGCAGTGAGCACTTGTGAATTCAACCTCTGAAAAATGCAAACTGCCTCTACGTGCTCATATTTTAACGGCCACATTGAGTGGAGTGTAATGCGGACAGTGGGGCTGGCAACGACGGAGAGAAAGTAGTCCCATGTCTAAACGTTGAATTAAAAGTGTCTGGTAAACACTTGTGAATACTGAAAATAATTATTTCCTTTCCTGTTTTCTTGATGTATAAACCTGTAACGATAAGCAAATTTGTTAAGTGTTTACTTTTACAATAATTTCAAAGTTTTACTCGATCGACGCGTGAATAAAGTGATGACGTCCAGGGGAATGTTAATTGTACGTTAGGTGGACGAATACACAACATACCTACAAGTAGATCTCAAGCAGAGCTCTCGAAAGTACTCCGTTTATCGCGAACACCCTATATTACTGGAGAGCTGCAAAATTCTCGCTATTATTTGTCATTATAACCTTTGTCATTTGACCATACATTATTTGACACGCCCTGGGTAAATCTGCGCCAGTAAATGAACACCTCGCGATTGCGTAGTCCAATCACGCGCAGTTGAGTCAAAAAGGGAGCGACTTCACATCTGTGCTTCGGCCAATGTAGGAACGACGCCGGCTCGGAGTATATGCAGCACTGTGGAGTTTAGCCTGGCGCCAAATAATAACGCGAATTACTAGGGCCAATGATTTTGCGCGAATAAATCTGAGCACACAGTAGACTCCAATACTACATACACACCGCGGCTGTTATACCTCCATTGTTTCCTGCAACTGACCGAGCCACTCAGGATTCCGTAATTCCGACACTCTACCTTCATGATTCGCGCGCAAACAGTTAACACCGACCGGTACATGCTTCAGCCAATCAAAAAGCTGGACGACACATTACCCATTCCATTCTGTGTTCGGAGGGCAGAGCTGCGCTGTGCCGCGCAGCCCACCTGGGTCGGACGAGGACAGGTCGATGTAGCGCCGCATGTGTTTTTTTTTTGGTTGAGGGGGAGGGGGGGGGTCCTGCCACGTGCCTTCGCGTGTGGGACCGGCCGTTTTCAAGGTCACTGGGGTGTGCGCGCCTCCGCGGGTCATCCAGCTCACCAACCAGCGAGTACGAAGTAGGTCTCAACGTCCGGGTCCACTACATGCCGGCTTTATTCCTGAGAATGTCCCGCAAGTGTTAGGCAGTATTTACAACAGCCCGTCCGTCATCTGTCCGTCCGTCCGTCACCCAGCCGAGCGATTTACAACCACAGACTAAATATGAGGTAGACAGATTATTCGTTTTCTGCGCATGTACCCAACATTGACCTACCCCAAAGGAACACAACTGTCCAGTCACACGGTCAACAATGATGGACGTATTTCTCTATATCTATACGTTAAAATGACAAGCACTATTATTCGAATAAATTAATTTTATCAACTTGAATTTAATCAAACTGCATTACAAATTGGTTAGAGGCAGTACACATACATCTCAAAACATTATTTGTTTTCAAATCTGTTTTCTAACATAAAATCCAACTCATGATGTTTTTCCTAGATGTGTTGGCAGAAAGGTAGTTCAATGTTGGGACACGGTGATTGGTTGTGCGCAACCAGCGAGATCGGTCTACCTCATATTTAGTCTATATTTACAACCAGTCTCCAAAAAAAGTGAATATTTATTGCGGTTACTTATGGCTTATTACTTATACCATTGCAAAGAAGGAACTCATATTTGCAAACGTAATTATCAATACATCTTCAGGGAAAATGTAACTTAATTTCATTTTACAGCTACATAAACCAACTTATGAAAACAAAAGACGGGCAAAACCAAGCACTGCACACACTACACAGACTTCTAAACAACTCTCGGGATGAACGGGTAACAAAATGTGCCGAGTATCAGAAGGCTGTAATTCCATCCTTCCTTCCGTCGAAAGTTAAAGCTTGTCAATGTTTTGACAGACGGAAGGAGAGAATTAATGGCCACCTCTGATTGGCTGTTGGTCACGTGATTGACGGACGGACGTACGCGACGCGTTGTTGCAAATCCTGTCTTATCCATGCCGTGTTCGAACTGGCACTTCTAGTTTACTAAAACATCAGGTGACGACCCGAATTAGTCGACCAAAATGATGACGTACTTGGTATTTTAGTCCTTATTTTCTACCATGTAACCATGTAACTTACTAATGTGCTAAACATACCATGTAACCATGTAACTTACTAATATACTAAACAACCGAATCACAACCACCGCTGGACAAACGTCAATCGATGACATACGAATTGAACGCTACTAGATGCACACGGCACCACGCTTTACGTACTTACCACTCGCACCAGCTAACAAAGACTCACCACAACTCTACATTATGTTAATAACTGGGGCAACCTGCCTCCCCTCCCCCCCACCCCCCGCGAAAATATTCACGGGCTGGACACCCTTGAATCTTTTACGTGTACACAAGCAACACTTTCCTTCAATCACTGGTCGCGTATATTTTCCAGGCGGCCGCGCTGGAGTATTGAGCGGACTATAGGCTGTTCACGGTAAAGTGAGCACTTTTTAAGGCCCTCCCAACAGTCACTAACCGCTAATAAATGTATCTTATTGCAGCCGAAGGCACTACATTTCTTTGGTGGTGAAATGTATACACTGTGTTTATTGGTCACATTGCAATGTTTATATTCAAAAGTAGCAGGAAGATGGAAATAGGATTAAAGTAAAAATTTACAAGGGCCTTAAAAAGTGCTCACTTTACCGTGAACGGCCTATACTCGCCTACAACTAAGACGAACTGGGTTAGATTGCCGGTGAGGTCGCCCGGATTTCCGCAGGTAGTCGGCGGGATTTTATCAGGGTTAACCCGTTTCTCCTACCCTTGCATTCTGGAGCTATTCCGTTCTCACCTCGCTTCACCCTCTTCGGCTCTCGAGACTTCAATATTAGGAGCAGGTCTAATATCTTCACTCACTCTCTTTCTTCGCTAAAAAAAAAAAAATAAATAAAAAAAAAAAAGAAATAATCTAAGTTATTACAAATGGTTACTTATCACTTTTTATTCGACGTTAATATATGGAACTACTTTCCCTCCATCGTTACCAATTTTACTGGGCATTCGCCAAATGGTAGCCCAGCCAACAGGAAAACCTCCGCAGCATGAAGCAACCAGCGAGACACAAGTTGACGAGTTCTCGGAGTCTCTGGTAGTCTGCCAGAAAATGAGTGCAGTTGCACCAATGGAACTGCGACTTTGTGCTTCTACATATGGGTCTCGATAGTCCATTCACGACTACTACCAATTTTTCTGAAGCCCTGCTGAAGTTCTACTTCCAGCATATTCCTCCGCCCCGTGCAAACAAAGCTTAACCGACTCTAGGAAACTACACCAAAGGGACAGCACAGCATTCATGCGCACTCTGTGTAAGCATACTTTACATTAGAATTATCTCTTCCACGGCTATGGTGGCCGAGCGGTTAGACTGCTAGCCTCCCACCAAGGCGAACCGGGTTCAATCCCCGGCCGGTTCACTCCGGATTTTCGCAGATGGTAATCGTGCCTGATGCGGCCGATCGGCGGGTTTTCTCGGGGATCTCACGTTTCCCCCGCCCTCTCATTTCGGTGATGCTCCATTCTCACCTCACTTCTCCCTCGTCGGCTCTCAAGACCACGTCATTAAGAGCCGCCCAAATCTCTCCACTCACTCATAATTATATCTTCTTAGGCATTGCTTAAACACCAATTTACTCCCTGTGTTTATTCATACTAAGTACAAGTGAAATAACATAATTTATAGATAAAATATAAGGGAAAGTTCTATTTAATTTTTTAAAAGTTTTTTTTTTATGTTTACACGGGTTTAAAACGTTTGTGATACACGACTATAAGAAACAATAAAGCAGGTCATACATGGGGTGATTTTTCAAAGGTTCTATTCAAAAAGTGTGAATAAACCGCGAAAACACTACATCAACTATAAACGTAGTACATTGAACAGGTAAAATGTCGTATACATGCTCGAATGAACAGGGTAGAATGTAACTTGCCTCGGGCAGATCACGTTATACTCTCCCCTCCGTTGGTAGACAGCCGACTAGTAATGAACTCCACTGTGCAGAGCGTCCGCTGTGATGTCGATCAATAACCAAGGGCAAGGGGGTGACAGTAGATAGGGCTTACATTTGCGTTATTTCAACTAAGTGACTGTGGACATACCAACATAGACATTTTACCACTAGAATTTATGGTTTTATGAACAGATCGGTTTTGAGTCAAAACTATGGGTATTTTGTATCTCAAACGTACTGATTTAAAATAGTGCACATATCTTTTAAGTGCTGATTTAATAACTTACTAAAACTATTAGAAATATTTAATTCGTTTTTTTTTTTTGCACTGCTTGTGCAAGATTTATTCTAATTTGTTGGTCGCATTTGGAAGTAACGTAAATATTTCAAAGACAGAGCTAATACAAACAGTACAGGTATAATTAATTATTGCCGAAAACAGCATTCTGCAACTAGAAGGTGTTAGTCAAGTAGGTTCTAATTACGCAATTTCAAAACTTCGTTCTAGAACCTCTCAAGAATAATGCAAGCCGTAGACATGCTGTAAATGTTACCCGACAATAAGCATTGAAAAAAAAAAAAAAAAAAAAAACCTTTTTTAAATAAGCTATTTTATTGAACGTTGGACACAGCGTGATTATTAACTACTTCAATGAAGCGTATTTATAAAAGAATAATCATTAAAACTATAATCTTTGTTTTATTATACTAGGTGATTATTATTTTTCGTAATGCGTATCTGCTGTTGGTATTAATCCACCCACCCACCACCCCTGGAAAAGACTTCAAAATAAGAAGATCGTTACAACATGGAAGCGTCGGCTCTTCTCTACTTACTTACTCTGTGCTTACAGGCAACTGGGTCTCGTAGCGGGCCGAATACCGAAAAGTAGAAACAAGAATAGCATTAGACTTGTTTAATGTATTTCGATGGGGTTTCTTTCATTGACTATTACCTGAACTACCCGGCGTTGCCCGGGTATCGTTATATTTGTTGATTTTTCTTTTTTTTTGGGGAGGGGGTGAGGGGGGGGGACGTTTTTGTGCTCAACGAGGGCCAGAGTCCATTTTGACCAACAGAGTGTAGAATTGTAAATGTAACAAGCATACGTATTTACATACATACTTTTGACATATGTATATATGAATTTGATTTAACAAAACCGTCACATACAGCAATAGTTGATACAATGCATAGATTTTAGATTTAAATAAAAGTTTCCTTTTTTTTCTCTCAAAATAACGCGTAGAAACTACAAATTTAACACTTACGAATACAAAAATCATTTTTTTTTAATTTATACGATTTTATTATGATATCAAAATACCAAAGGATGCATGATGTTAAACGAATTTCATATTAAAAAATTTCTTAAAAAATTTTTTTTTTTAGATATATAATTTCAATATCATAGAGTTTTTAAGACTATTATTTTTGCATGTTTGTTGATTTTGTGTTTCATATGATATTTTTTTCGCAAAACGTTAGTGATTTTTAAATTGAAAACTGTAGACTCTATCAACTATTGCTGTATTAAGATGACAACCTGTATTAAACTATCTTGTCAATAAATCTAAATTCATTGAAATATATAAAGTAGTTCAAATCATGTTCTTATGTTTTGGGAATTCGCCCACTTTAACACCCAGCAGCACCAACATAACCGGTGTTCCTATAGCGGTGGTGCGGTGGTGTGGTGGTTAGACTACTCACTTCCTGCCTAGGCGAACTGGGTTCGATTCCCAGTGGGGTCGCTCGTGGATTCCCAGTGGGGTCGCTCGTGGATTCCCAGTGGGGTCGCTCGTGGATTCCCAGTGGGGTCGCTCGTGGATGTTCGCATGTGTGAATCATGACGGACGTTGCGTTGGTCGGCGGGTTTTCTCGCGGATCTCCATTTGCCCGTGCCACTTCATTCCGGAGCAGCTCCATACTCACATCATTTCGCCCTCATCGGCCCTCAAGGCCTCGATGTTAAGAGCCGACCAAATCTCTTTAGTCCGGTTCCTACCAATAAAAAATTGAGTTCTTATTACTTGTGCCCGTTTGCCCCATCGTGGTTCGAAACTCGAATCGAGATCGGATCTAAGATCGACACAGAAAACTGTTGCACCATTCGAGTTCAGAGCTGTACTGGAGATCGAGATGAAGTTTATTTCGAACCGCCGAAATTGGCGGTTTTAAATCTCGACCCGAGATCAGCAGCCATCGCCAACAAATGTAATTTGAAAATACGCCAACAGAGTGTTTTCTTGGGAATTAAAAACAACATTATACTCACTTGGGTATTATTCAATAAAATTCATACAACATTAATTCACTTAAAATAGATAAAACTAGAATCATTCGATCTCGGATCGGGGAAGATGTTGGTACAACCGGGCATCTGTAGGTTAGGTTGTCAAAAATGAGTTAAGCTCTATTTCTCATCTGCTGGGTTCTAATCTTAAGCCGGGAACACACGGCAAGCTCCACGGGCCGGGTTCAACTGTTCCAGTTTTGGTGCTACGTGGAGAGACGATGGCCAGCACACACGGGCACGGGCCGGGCCGTGTGTTCCCAGTCTTTTCCCTTCAGTATAAGAAAATTCATCAGTGTACTTTATTTAGGTCTGATATCATTACGTGTTAACCCCACACATTAATTTTCGTTCTGGGTGTCGCAAAAGAGGACATTTTTGCTCTGACGTGTACTTACGGATCTCTCATGAATTCTTACTTGATGGAGGCTATGGAAACATCTTCAATTGGTCCATGGCATCAGCAGCAACCAATAATAAAATGTTGGCGTTGCAGCAACAGCCAATAGCAACACCGACTATGCCTTTACTTGTTTTTTAACGAGTCACGTGAACGAGGATGCTTGGGATTATGTGTTAGGGGGGTTAAGATCCTGTGAAACATCTTCGTATTCTGCTAACAGTGTCATGTAAGTTACGCCGTAACTGTATAACAGTAACAGTATAGGCTGTTCAAGTTTAATCGAGCACTTATTTATGCTCCTGCTGTATATCTACTTTCCTGCACATTTTGTATCCTTCCCCCATATTTACGTAAAATTTGCATTGCCAAAGGCCTAGTGACATTATCCCTGTATCGGCCAAGTTAAAATGTGAAATTGTAGGGGACCTACACTATAATGCAATATCCTACACTAGTATGTATAAAGCACAAAAAATGCCATCCTTATTATTTACCATTTATACATATATTCGCTCGGAATACAACGTCAAAACTTGGAACTATTTACTTGCCAACCTAACTGGAAGCCTGCGTATAGGCTGTTCACGGTAAAATGAGCACTTTTGAAGGCCCTGCTTAAGATCTAATTGTATGCACGTGGTGTATCCTTCCGCCTTATGTAAAATTAACATTGCCATGGGCCACATCACTTCATACATGCGTCGGTCAAGTGGAGCTGTAAACTTATTAGGAAAGTAAATACTTTACAAATCTGCTCATTTCTTTTACTTCGAATCATTAAAAAAACAGAAAGCGAAATAAATAATTTAATTTATCTCAAGTGGCTACATAACAATTTTACTCGACGTTAAGATATGGAACTACTTTCCACCCACCGTTACCAACTTTGCTGGGTGAAAATCACTCCATGCGCCCATTAAAATATATGCAGGTAGGAGAAGTGACTTTTTTCTAAGGTTCATTTCGAAAGTGCTGACTTTATCGTGAACAGCCTTTACCACTGTGTATATACGTAATTATGGACAATTATTTTATCAAACGTTGATTTCCAAAATGTTTGCTTTACCGTGAACAACCTATAACTCAACTAGAGTATATGATATTCAGTGTAAAGTGAGTACTTTTGAAAGCCCTCTTACATGAAATAATAGTCAATAAATGTATTATATTTTAGCCTTAGACATTAACTTCCGAGTGCGGTGGAATATACACACTGTGTTTAATACATATATGTAAATGTTTATTTATACGCCATTCACGGCAAAGTGAACATTTTTGAAAGCCCTCTCATTTGGAATAATAGTCAATAAATATATTTTATTTTAGCTTTAGACGTTAACTTTAGTTTGCTGTCGAATATGCACACTGTGTTTATTACTCGCATGCCAATATTTATTTTAAAAGCTGTTTAACGGATTAAATATGGCTGAAAGAAAAAAGTAATTAAGGCTTCAAAATTGCTCACGTTACCGTGAACAGCGTATAAAAAGATTGTTAAAGGATAAGACATGGCTGAGAGTAACAAGTAAAATATGGTCTGAGAAGTGCTCACTTTAATGTGAACAGTCTATAGGAACATGTTATGCAAAATAAGTAACAGTGGCGCTACGTGTACTTTGTTTGAAGAAGTGCTGGTTCTTGCTCACAGCTGTGCCGTTTTGTTTTTTGGTTGGGTAACGTGTCAGTGCTGGTTCTTGCTCACAGCTGTGCCGTTTTGTTTTTTGGTTGGGTAACGTGTCAGTGCTGGTTCTTGCTCACAGCTGTGCCGTTTTGTTTTTTGGTTGGGTAACGTGCCAGTGCTGGTTCTTGCTCACAGCTGTGCCGTTTTGTTTTTTGGTTGGGTAACGTGTCAGTGCTGGTTCTTGCTCACAGCTGTGCCGTTTTGTTTTTTGGTTGGGAAACGTGTCACGTTAGATGACAAGAGGTTCACTCTTGTCATCTAACGTGACATCATGAGTGCCATGAAGCCCTAACTGACGACGAAGATTGACGATTGAATAGAAAAAGAAAATAATAATCAAAACATCACTATCGATTAGAGGGTTTTATTGAATTAACAGAATTTATAAACATATTGAGTTTGCAGTTCCAGAGGATCATTGCATCAAACTCACGGTATTTCAGTTTTAAATAAAAATTGGTTGTTGCTGTGTTGGGGACACGGCCGTTTGTTTTACGTGAATACGTCTACGTTGACGCGCTCGGACGCACTGATGTTTTTTTTTTTTTTTTTTTTTTTTACTTTCCCGGCACCGCTTCACTCGATCATATGGGGTTTAATGAGTATCACTGGAGTGCTTTTGAGATGCTGTATTTCGACTTGGCTTTTTGGCGAGTGTAGGCCGAAATTGTGTTAACCACGCCACACAAATGTTGTTATACACGCGATGGATTGATCTTGCCGAGAGCTGTCGATTGAAACCTGAACGAGCGTCGTAGCTTCTCCTGGTCGAAAGTTACACTACGCGGAAGTTATGAGACGCGGCGTCAACGAACTCAAAATTATGCCTCACCCCCCCCCAACCCCCTCCACGCGATGCTTCGTAGTCCTCACTTAACGTAACATCTTTGATCCTTTGGCATTCGAGTGGTGTAATTGAATTTTGAATGTAGACGATAGATTCGGAGCTGCAATACCAAACTGTATCCCCCCATTTTGTTATCATCGGATTTTCTAGATTGCCTCCCACTATGGTCGCAAATTTAAAGACCTATTCATGATAATAAAAAGGTGCAGGTGGGGAGGGGGTGGGGGAAGTAAAATTCAGCGTGGATAGGATATTCGTGCAGCCTGCGCTACGCCACGCTCTGTGACGTTGGCGACACAGATCACATACCGTTACACATTCCCCCGCCAGCCAAGCTTGCACAACTTGCTGGAGGCAGGGGCAGCGAACCGCGACGGACGTCTGTCTGGCTGGAGATACTTCCAGCGGAGTCGTAGAAAGAGCGTGTCCCAACTCACGTACGCACTGGCGTACTTCGGGCGACTTACCCGTCGGGTCTACATGTTCACTTGGCAAGATTGCACGAGCGCAGGTCGTTGTTAGAGATCCGAGAAATTCGCGAGTTCAATGACCAGCCGGCTGGACTTCACAGTCTTACATACTCTCATACAGGTATCAATTGCTTATTGGTTGATTGTTGTGGTGGTAAAAGGCGATGGTTGGACGCACAATTTATTGCATGTTTAATATTGTCTCTTTTATCTCCGGGAGGTGTCAAACAACACGTCGTCCAATTACAAACGTAACGCGAACATACAAGTGTGTGAATTCCAACTTGCGTAGAAATGAACCCACGAAATTCTCGGGTCTCTAGTCATTGTGTATATTTCCGCCGTGATTGAACATTACGGGACCTGTCTAGTTGTCACACGGGTCTCAATTTAAGCGTCCCTGTCTATTCTAATTATATGCAGTTCACGGTAAAATGAGCACTTCTGAAAGCCCTGTTTAAGATCTACTTGTAAACACGTTGTGTATTCCTCCGCCTTATGTAAAATTAACATAGACATAGGCCTCGTCACTTCATTCATGCGTCTGTCAAATGAAACTGTGAAATTACTAACAAAGTAAACACTTTATAAATTTGCTCATTTTAACACTTCAATGCATAAAATAGAATCAGAAAGCGAAAGAAATAATATTAAGTTATCACAAATGGTTACGTAACACTTTTTACTCGACGTTAAGATATGGAAGTACTTACCATCCATCGTTACCAACTTTACTGGGCGAATGTTACTTAGTGCGCTCATTATAATATATGCATGCAGGGGCAGTAACTTTTTTCTAAGGTACATTTAAAAAGTGCTCACTTTACCGTGAACAGCCTTTAAAGGAAAAACTATGGAAACTTTCAATGCAATTTTTTAAGGACAGTGATGAAAGTCGGTATTTTGTTGCCAGGTCATAAATTTGGCTATTAAAACATAAATGTGGTTGTTCAAAAAAGGTCACAGTCGGCAAAAACAGCTATAAGTAGCCAGCCTCTGTTTACTATTTATACAGTTTGCTGTAATAAAACCCGTAAGTGCCCCATTAAAATTCCGAGGGAACATAATAAGCGCGGATGCTTAAGCTGGACGGACGCCACCTTGGGACATTTCAATTTGTTCATTAGAAAGGTCCCTTAAGAGTGGGAGGGGCGACTGAAAAGTTTGCATTCAGAATGGTTACCATTTCGGAAATTTTGTATCGAGATTCACATCCCAAATATCCTGAAAAGTGCCCACACTCGGAATGTTTACAATCCCGGTATGTGTGTTTTTTTAGTTGTCATCCACAAAAGCCTGAAAACTGTCCACTGCCTGAATGGTAACCATTCAGGACTCAAGTGTGAAAATACATTGACAATATTACAGTAATATTACAAATAGTACAAAAATACGTTAAATTGCAAAACACACACATTATTTCTCAATGCAAATATGCTACACACGACAATCATTTATGCGGAAACTCCAAGCTTCGCTGATGCGAAAAAGACAGATTGGATACCATCCAGGCAGTGGACAGTTTTCAGCCTTTTGTGGATGACAACTACACACATTCCGGGATTGTAAACATTCCGACTGTTGACACGTTTCAGGATATTTGGGATGTGAATGTCGGTACAAAAATCCGGAATGGTAATCATTCCTACAGTGGATATTTTTCAGGATTCAGTAACGCAGTGCTTTGCTAATAAAATGTGAATGGTTGCCATTCCGGATATTTCTGCGCAAGTATGGATGTAAAATTTCCGGAATGGTAACGAATCCGAATGGATACTTTACAGCCCCCCCCCCCCCCCCGAGTGGGATGGACCCCCGTGGGAACCTCGCGTCCAAGGTCAAGAAGCGAGGAGGCGATTCGGGCGACACTAACACGCAGGCCTAGAGCCTCATCGCTCCCACGTGCAAGGCGTGCAGTGTTTCCGCCGTGACGCTGTACTGTGCGAATTATATTTGTAACAGTGGGGTTTCACTACACGCGATGAAACACCACAGATTAAACTACACCCGTATCTTTGTTACGTTTCTCATGCCGCTTAAATAAACTGCATGGGCGAGCTTTAAAAATGCGATATTTAACCCTTTTCTCGATTTTTTTCCCTCCAAGAATACACTTAACATGGCAAAAAAAAAAAAAAAAATATATATATATATATATATATATATATTGGGGCTTAGATAATAGTTTTTTTTATATATTGTGACAAACAGTCGTATTTGCAGAACATTTATTTACCGAGATACGCGCATTCACGCAAACAACTATTTCACAAAAAATGCGGGGGTCTATCACACTCTTAACACTGCAATGGAACCTGTTGCCTGCAAGCATGCTTTGTTCAAATTACAATGTTAAAGTGACGCAATGTATTTCCAAGTTACTACCACGCAAATTCTTACCGCAATGTGTACCAAAACAAGTCTTATCTCACTTGTATTTGTTTACACATTTATAATTGTAATCGCACGTTATGACACTGAATTACTTTCCCAATAAACACTGCGAACGCAGCTGTGAGCACACGCAGTTATGATAAGCAGTTTCCCCCCCACACATGTAGGTTGATTTCTAGAGAGCTCAAGTTACCGTGAAGCAGGGATAGCGTTCTCTACAGCACGCAGTCATATTTTAACGACTTAAGCGTTCTTGTAACGGAACACCATATTACAAACGACAGATAAAAAAAAAACTGATTGTAGGTTGTGGCTGAGTGATAAAGGTTGCCGGGAGGTTACAGATCGCCAGACCCGAGTACAAACCTGCTGTCCTTCGGTACGGAGGCCAGCTGCATTCGCTGGGAGGCGGGAAAATGAAAACATGCATGCAATCAAGGCCATGAGAGAATTATATAACGTCGTTACGGCTGCCGATTATGCAACTCAGAAATGCGGCCTTCTAAGGAAAAGAAAATAAACAAATAGCTTGCCAAGGAAAGATCCAAAACATGGGCTTGGGATTGCGGAGCCTCGGCCGCCATCTTGAGACGTCATTTCGCATAAAAAAACACCCTGATTTTCGCAAGAGAAAACATTCGAAATCACTGCAAATGACTACAAAACCGGCCAAATTTCCCACAAGAATCGTGTTTTTCGCACAATTTCGCACACTGTGGCTGACTCACACCCCAAAAGTGCACTTGCACAATCCGGCGGGGATGACTCATCAATGTTGCGTTTGACTCATGAGGGATGAGAGATTTCACCACAGCACTTCCAACTCACGCATTCCGCGTGGAAAAGGGGGGGGGGGGGGAGAGACCCAATTCCAAGGCACCCTGCCAGCCTCAGGTCAAGTATGACCTATGCTTACATATAAGCATAGTTGAATGTAATTTCCGAATCGTGTGGGACACAACTACAAAAAATCGTACCATAGGCATCATATCCGACGGAGAAAAGGAGCGAGGGGTCAAGTATAACCTATGTCTACTTATAAGCATAGCTAGTTGGAATTTCCGAACCGTTGAATATATAGTCGCTAAATTCATATCATAGGTATAGCTTCAGAACGACGAGAAGGTTTGCAAAGCCAAGTATGTCCTATGTATACTTATAAGCATAGTTGACTGTAACTTACGAACCAGTAAAGATATATTAGTCAAATTCATAACATATACATCACCCCAGATAATGAGAAGGCTCGCAAGGTCAAGAATGTCCCATGCCTACTTATGAGTATAGTTGACTGTAATATACGAACCGTAGAAAATATAGTTGTCAGATTGATAACAAAGACATCACCTCAGAAGAACGAAAACGGTCGTGGGGCCAAGTATGTCCTATGTCGACTTATAAGCATAGTTGACTGTAATTACCCAACTGTTTGAGATACAACTACCAAAATCGTAACATATACATCGCCCCAGACAGCAAAAAGGAGCGAGGGGTTCAAGTTTGACCTAAGCACAAATATAGGCATAGGTGGCTGTAATTTCCGAACCATTCGAGATACAACTATTAAAATCATAACATAGACATCACCCCACACAACGAAAAGGACCGAGGGGCCAAGTATGACCTAAGAGCATATATAAACATAGTTGGCTGTAATTTCCGAACAGTTTGAGATACAACTAACAAAAATTATAACATAGACATCACATGAGCCAACACACTCACCAGACAAGAAACTTTTCTCTTTCTGGACCTGCCTAAACCAATGGTGTCCTCGACAGACATTGCATCAGACATTGCATCACACACTCATCAGACAAGAAACATGTCATCATGAGCCGATGAGGTTTTCTCATTCTGGACTCGCCTAAGCCAATGACGTCCTCGGCAGACATCACATGTTAGAAGAAGATCACATGGGCCTACTCACTCGCCAATAAATGCAGAAGGAGGTGCGGGGGGTCGTTCCGGCTTCCCCTGTGTTGCCAGTACAATACCTTTACCACACGACCGCTGTTCACTACTGGTAACTCTAATTAAAAACGAATAAAAACTTCACTCATAGTGGACTGTAATTACTTAATTGCATCTCTTACAAACATGTATCATCGGAAACCGATATGTTTACAATACAAAAAAACATATTGACCCAATACAGTATAACCTTACAGCTAACAGTCTTTTCCACACTTGCTGGGTGAACTGCTGAACCTGTTGTCACCTAGAAAAGTGATTAGCACTCCGGATAGTAGATTGGTATCAGGAGGAGAAAGCATGGAAGATCTAGTGAGGAAATGACCTGGAGCAAGGACTTGCAAAACCACGGGATCATTGGATAATGGGCATAGTGTGAAAGAGTTTAAGCAGGCTTCAACCTGACAGAGCACAGTGTTGAATTCCTCGAAGGTGAGACAAACATTTCCAATAACTCTTTGCAAGTGAAACTTTAGTGATTTTATGCCTGCTTCCCATAGGCCACTCATGTGAGGTGCACTTGGGGGCAGAAAGTTAAAGTTAATTCCTCTCTGACAGCTAAAGTCAAGTATATCAGATTTATTTTTCACTGATAACAAAAATTCCTTCATTCCTTGATATACTCCAACAAAGTTTGTGCCATTATCACAGTAAAGATTTGAACACAGTCCTCTTCTGGCTACGAATCGTCGTAGGGCAGCGATGAATGCCTCTGAAGTCAAATCACTTACTAGTTCAAGATGAACTGCCTTTGTAGCCATACACACAAATAAGGACAGATAACTTTTCACCCTTACCTTGCCCCAAACGAATCCTGATTTTATATTGAAAGGCCCACTGAAGTCTACGCCTGTATTTGTGAATGGCCTCGACACTGTAACTCGATGTTCTGGTAGCTAGTCCATCAGTTGCTGAGATGTACTAGCCTTCAGTCTTAGACAGATAATACAAAAGTGAGAAATTTTTCTAATCATATCCCTGGCGTTTGACGTATTATTGACGATAGCAATCGCCCACTGGCATGCAGATTTCTATTGTGAGTATCTTCTAGAATAAAGTCTTGTAATGTGGTGTTTTGTTGGAAGTATCAAGGGATATTGTTGTTCAAACTCCAATGATGATTTCTCCAGCCTTCCGCCCACCCTGAGGAGTTGTCATCTTACATCTAGGAATGGACTTCAGCTCTTCAATAAACTCTTGTTCGACACCATTTGATTCGAAAACAAGTCATGAACCTATTGCTGGAACACTTCTGCCTCCACTTGTTTTATGAATAGTATTGCTACTTCTGATAGTTCTCTTATTTTCAGATTACCATGATGATTGGTGTCCTTATCCTTACAGTTGTGTATGAATCACAAGCAGTAAGCAGTAACCCTTTGAAGCATTGAGCAGCTCGAGAAATTTATGAGCAAGTCCTTACTGGAATGGCAAAGGAGATTCAGGACTTGGCTTGCCTGCTGTCCCCTCTGTTCCTCGCCACACTCTTCTGACATCACTTCTGCAGGTGTTGTAGGCCATTCAGATGCATGGCATATTAGACAGTGTGGTCCGTACCACCACAGCTTAGAATCCTTCAATATTCGTGATTCAGTTCGTCGCGAGATTATGTCCGCAGGGTTTTCCTGTGAACTGACATGGCCCCAGTCATTGGTGTTTGTTAGTCGCTGTACTTCAGACACTCTATTGGCTACGAATGTTTTCCACTTAGATGAATGTGCTCTTAGCCATTCTAAAACCACCATCGAATCAGTCCAGAGTTGTACTTGGCTAAAAGTTACCTTCAGTGCCCCTTGAAATCTTCTGATACATGTTTGCTAGAAGAACAGCGCCCCATTGCTCCAATATTGGAAGCGACAGTAGTTTTAATGGGGCTACTCTAGATCGAGAGCACAGAATTTCTACAAAAAGATTGCCATCTTGATCTGTTGATCGCATGTAGATGCAGGTGCTATAAGCAGATTCAATGGCATCTGAAAACCCATGAGGCTGCAAACCCCTTGGGTTGTCCTTGCTTATTACAATTCTATAGATTGCAAACTCATTAGTCATAGGCAGTTAGAGTTGAAGGTTAGACCATGAATTATGTAGATGGCTGGGAAGGAGCTCATCCCAGTCTAACCTTAATAGCCATAGTTGTTGCATGAATCTTTTGCACTTGACAATGATATGACCCAGCAAACCTAGTGGGTCAAAAATTGATGCTATAATTGCTAACACATTAATTTTTGTAAAGATCTCAGCCCCATTTATATTTTGTGAAAATATAAACTCATTATTCACTGTATGCCATAACAAAACCAGAGTTCTTATGGTGTCTTCATTATCAAAGCTCATTGGCAGTTGCATCTCTCTGTCTTGTGGAGGCATAGAGTGAAGCAACTCTGGAACATTCGAAGACCAATTACACAGTTGAAATCCACCCTTATTCATCATTTCAATCAACTCTTCTTGAATTTGCAAGGCTTGTTCGACTGTTTCCGTACCACTAATAATGTCATCGACATAGATATCTCGTGCTGCTATCTCTGATGCTGCAGGATAATTATTTGCTTAATCCCTGATCAGTTGCTGCAAGCACCTTGTGGCTAGGAATGGTGCTGATGAGGTCCCATATGTAACTGTCTTGAGTTCATAACTGTTCAGAGGAGAATCGCTCGAGGGTCTCCAGATGATACTCTGTAAGTGTTTATCTTGTGGATGCACCTGAACTTGTTGGTACATTTTCACAATGTCAGCAGAGAAAACTATTTTACGCATGCAGAATCTGAGTACAATGGAATGAATATCCTCTTGAACTGCTGGCCCAACCATCAGAAGGTCATTGAGAGAAATTTTATTTGTTGTTATTTCAGATGCATTAAAGACAACCCTGAACTTTGTTGTGGAACTGGATTCCTTTACAACCTCATGATGCAGCATGTAATATGGCTTGAGGTTTGTCCCTGTCTCATTCCTGTCCTCCGGTTTGTCCCTGTCTCATTCCTGTCCTCCACAAGTACCATGTGACTGAGATATTCATATTCCTTCATAAATTAATTATACTGTTCCACAGTTGTTTGTTCTTATCCAGTCGCCATTCTAGCTAATGAAACTTATTCCTTGCTGTATTATACAAATCTCTGATTGGCTTGTGACCAACCCTTATAGGTAGCCTAACTGATAAGCCCCATCATCTAGTCTAGTAGTGTGTTCCACGATATGCCTTTAACATTCAAACTCTTCTGTTGTTGGTGGTTTTGTTATTAACTTTTCAACTGACCAAAATTTCTCTAATTGGGTTTGTAATGGATCTGTCTCAGTGAAATATTTATGGCTTGGTTGCCGCTCATTACCTTTGATGTAGGGGGAGTGTATTCCTCCAGATAAGATGTATTCTAGTTTGGTGTTCTGTAGGTGAGGCAATCCTTCATGTTGATAAGATAAATACCAATTTCAAGAAGTTCAAAAACACTTTAGCTCCAATGAGTAAATCAATATCACTATTTATCCCCTTTATATGCACTTGATTTCTTGTTCGTTCCAGTTGCAGGCATTGCACCACATTTTCAGAAATGAAATTTGATTGACAACCACTGCCATGGAGTGTATGACATACACGTAGCTTTCCTAATTTATCCTTGACAGTGATCTTCGCAGTTGCTAACAAAACATGTGACATTCTTGCTTCCTTTAGAGTACGGTAGTTACCTTGTGGTGCACTGGGATTGTCAAGCGATTCTTAGTTCTTATGCAACAAAGTATGATGCCAATTACCACAATCCTACATCCACCTGATTTACACTATTTGACCATGTGGGTTGGGCTTAAACAGTTAAAACACAGTTTATCATCCTCAACTACCTTAAATCTCTCATCATTACTGAATTCCCTTAACCTTATGCCATTTTGAACCACATGGCTCATTGCATACTGCACAGGAATCGTTAGCACGTATTGTGACAAAGGCGTCAGATTGACTTTGGCGTACACCTAGTGGATTTACATCTGACACCGTACCTGGCTGTCTAGTTTTCAATTGCAGTCCCTCCGAAGCACTGTACTTGTGACTTAAGAATTCAAACAATTTTTCTAAGGGTGGCAGAATCTTACTTGACAAGTGAAGCTCCCACTCAAGCTTCGTCTTACTATCTAACCTACAAACAAGTATATAAATCATAAAAGCATCCCATGTGTCTGTTTGTTGCCCCATATTGTGTAATGCCTTGAGATTAGTTTTGGTTGTATCTAACATTTGAAGCAGCTGAATAACATTTTCAGTCGCCATAACGGGTTGCTTCATTATGTTATCTATGTGAGTGTTGATAATGAGTTTCTCATTCTGGTACCTGTCTACAAGCAGCTCCCAAGCAATTGAATATCCACCCTCACTTACTTGCATGTGTTGAATGACTCGTCTCGCATCACCATCTAGAGCTGATAATGGATAGTGAAACTTTTGAATTGGAGGTATTGTAATATTTTAACCTACTAAACAGATAAATGTATCCTTGAATGTGACCTAATCTTGTATGTTACGATTAAATAGGGGAAGTGACTGTTATGGCAGTTTTACCTGGACTGTAGTCTCTTGGTGTTGTTTTGATTCGGCTGCATTGGTCTCCTTTATTTTCTGTTGTAAATAACCTTGTAACCTACAGTATATCTCTTCCATGTCTGCATGTGCAGTTTCATTATCTACAGAATCCACTAAACTGTCTAACTCATCATAAATGACATTAAACAGTGTCCATTTTTCTTGTAATAATTGTAATATACTTCTAACTCAATAGGTTGAACGATTCATTCGAAATCTTCAACAAAAGGTTCTACTCTCGTAAATGCTGCCTTTATTGTCGAACGAGAACGACTTAGGTTTTTTACCTGAGTTTCCATGACGAAATTGAAGCTACATTCAAAACAGGAAGAGAAAAAGACAAGGAACTGGAATGGACATGAATGCTAATCGTTGTCTTACCTTTTAACTTCTGATGCTTGTGTACTATGTCTGCATCTCGAGTTGGCTGGCCATTGCACTCACTCCATTTACTGGTACAGTTGTGTGAATGGCGCCTTAACAGCTCCCAAACAGTTGACTGACAGTGTGTAGCACAGGAAACGTCTAGTTGCATTTATGTAACACATTGATATTGTGCGTGTTACATACCGTATACCATTCAGTGCTTACCGATATTACCAACGTGGTCTACATTTTCCGGCGCGGTCGACAACACTTCAGTGACAATATCGGTCCATGAAACGATGTAAACAGACGTGCCGTACAGTAAATCCGGTCTGGAGGACCATGTTAACTACTGGTTACTCTAATTAAAAACGAATATAAACTTCACTCATAGTGGACTGTAATAACTTAATTGCATCTCTCACAAACACGTCTTATCGGAAATCGAATTTTTTACAATATAAAAAACCATGTTGACCCAATACAGTATAAATATACAGCCGACAGTCAATACACGCATTCTAGCCGCAGACTGGATAACCATTGCTCAGAGCTCACAATAACGAGCACAAGGAGGCAATGTGCATGCTACCTACCAGTAGCCGTGCGCACTAGCTGAGCTAGAGAAGATGGCGAGATGGCTCTGTGGAAAATAACTAAATGTGCTGTTGTACAGACAACCACCATTGCATGAGATGTGTAAGGAGATGAAATAGTGTACATCAGCCTATGCACCCAACATATATTGTATGGTTAAAATACCTGCTTGGCCTACACACTCGCCAGACTTGTCACCATGAGCCTTGCCTACGATGTTGGAGAATCACACAGACCTATGCTAGGCAGGGATTATTTTGTGCTTCCTCCTAAGCCGATGATGCATTCGACTGACAGGAACAATACGGGCAACACACACGACACAAACAAAAAAACACAATGCAAAGGAAAAAAATAGTTATACATACTTACCAACCAACACAAGCACAGGGATGCAGTCCGACGCTAGACCAGACCGGCACAACAGAACGACCTCATCGCAAACCGAAATCAACACTCACGGCACTAGCTGCGGCCGACCATCGTTGTGTGATCCATAAGACAGCCCAAGCGGTCGACTGGCAAGTGGAAGGGAAGGCACTAGCCAAGGGAGAGAGAGAGAGAGAGAGAGATAGAGAGAGAAAGAGAGAGAGAGAGAGATGTGTCAGGTTTCTAGACCAGCCGAGTGGCACACACATGTCAACCAGCATCGGGTGCTTCGACACTACCTGGATGTCTTTACGAACCGACGGAAACGAAACCAAGAGAGAGATAGCACCGAGGCAAGCAGAATTTACCAACCAATGCGCGAGAGCTGAGGCAAAAAAAGTGCAATTTGTGAAGTGTGCAGGAACGATAAATACTACACATCGATGGAAAGGAAAAATAGTTATAAGTACTTACCAACTAGCACAAGACCAGGCCATCCTGACGACTTCCTTAATACGAAACGTAATCATAAGCCATCACTAGCAGCAGAAAGCACATCCGACCTGCACCTGTGTACCAAACCTTCAATGCTAGTGATTACAGACAGTCATATCCTGGGCTCATGTACCGAACCTGTACTTACAGACAGTCATACTCTAGTGTGAAGTACAGCTGTTTCAACAGCCATTGCTGACATTACAATCCTGGGCAGAAAGAACAGACTGAAACTGGGAAACAGCATAACGCGTCCGACCCCGCCGCCACATGAGTAACTTGTGAATCTGTGGTCGACCAACAGCCTTTCCGTACATTACCGACCAAGAACGTATGACAGCACTTGCAAGTACTGCACCACCCTTGACAACACGTACATACACTATAGGGGAGAGTTTCCTATATCGTAATATCGTATCACTTTTTACATTTGCAATTTTATCTGTCTCAAATGAAAAAAATAGAAGGTTTTACGAATTTGTATCAAAAAGTACGACTGTTCATGGGTGCATTTATGTGGGTTACATTTCAAAATGTAGCACTGGGGAAGAAATAGAGAACTTTTTGTAACAGGCTGCAACTGGTACGATATAAGAAACTGGTTTCCTAAGTCGTACCACTTATGTCCTAAATCGTACCACAACATTATAAATTAAAACAAATGAGAGAACAAACAAGACAGCATGTAATAACACACAGGATTATTATAGTATTTAAATACTAATATAAAGTTTGATTATTTTTCTATGGTAAATGCAAGAAATATTCAACTATTTACAGGCTACACAAACAAAATGTTTCAGTTCTGACTTAACACCCGCACATCTCTCATGAACGCAGGATGCGCACACTAAACACTCAGCCATATCTTCCACAAATGTTTTTTTCATATACACAACAATACAATGTGGAATGTGGTTGTGCTCTGCTATCTGATATGCCAGCTTGCGTACGTCGTTAATCGTGACTCCAAAAAGTAGTTCTGCCAATTTTAAAATATGTTCTACAAGTGGATTTTCTATTTCAAATGGCAAGGTAGTAAACTGCCCAAGTGCCTTCGCACCATCGTTAGCAATTACGTTTTTACAGTCCAATTGGCGCTTTAGCGTTGGTTTTGGAATACCGTACTGGCGGCAGCACTCGTTGTACCCCATGTCCCCATTTCTGTACGTTGCCAGAGCCCTTTCCAAGTCTGTTTCACACCAGGCACCATATTTCCTTTCCGCCATTCTGTAACACACAATTGACACATGTGTTACTTGTGTTTATTAAAAATTGTTTTAATTTATTCAAATAAATTGCAAATATAGAACTTTAAATAAAATTATATCCCAATTCGTACCGGTACGAATTAGGAACCCCTCCCGTGGTACGATTGAGGCAACTGCGCACAACTTCACTCTTTACGTCATTTCTAACTTAAACAGGTGCCCCACTACAAAGCGACCAGCCGATACATTCAATATTACTTCCACCAGAATGATAACTGCATGAAATCCAGTAACACTTACCTTGAAGTGCTGTATTACCTTACACATGGAGTAGAAAAACTACATCAGCAAACACTCAAACAATATAACTGTAACAAAAACTCAACACGTGCTTACACTGACTAGCTATTTTTACGGATTGCTCAATATATCTAGTGGTTCAAGTATTCACAGTGAGAGCACTCCACTAGTCCTGCTTTATAGAAAACAAGTGGTGGTACGATTTAGGTGGTGGTACGATTTTGGCGACTTTCCTCTATAGGAAATAAATCATGTACCCTGATGACGGTGGAGATGAGTTCTGCTGGGATGCAGTTGACCGTACGGATCTTGAGGAGTTCTGGGAGGAGGCCACTCAGAATCTTAGAAAATACCATTCTAAATTAGCATCTAGTACCACATACAATAATGGGTCAGTTCAGTTGCACCCCGGGAGGTAAGGTTTATTGAAGACATATTATCTGAGTAATACCGCTGCTATATTCAGCTCAAAGCTGGAACCAAAATTTTCAAGTCCTTTTTAAATTAAACATCTGATATCTCCTGGGACTGTGTTATTGGAGAATTTGAATAATCCAGGGAGATATAATAAAGCTCATGTAACTCAGTTGAAATTAAGTACCTCTCTGTAGGAGGTAGTTTCGCTGGTAACCACTGGAACGAGAATTTTTTAGGTTAAGTTGTGTAAGATTTAAAATGTATTGTATTCATCTTTGTTCATCCTGTGCTTTCATATATTTTTAACTGTTATCATCATATGTTTTTAAGGTTGTCTTTTGAAGACTTTGGGGCTGCCATTCCGTCACTCATGCTCATTTTGTTCGGGTTTCATGCTCATATAGTTTAAGATGTATTCATGGTCATTTAGTAAGGGTTTTCGTATTCTTATCGTTGTAAGATGTAATTATGTCCAGTCTTCATCTTAGTGTGTGCCATTCTCATATGGATACTAAGACGTTTGTATATGAGGTTAAATATACTTACAGATCTGGATGTTTGTATTTTACAAGGTAAAGGTTCAAATATATTATATTTTGGTTTGGGAAGGAATTTGAACAAATTCATGTAGCATATAAGGTATGTAGGGTTGATATCAGGTACTGCTATTATTTATTTTATCCCTAAAAATGAGGAGAATTGGGATAGTGAGCTGCTGTCTGTTGGTGCAACCTGGTTTGGTTGTCTTGATACTGGCGTATCTCTCTCGTCGTGTTCTGGTTGGAGCTGGATGGCAGAGATGCTGAAAGAAGATTCTTCCCATGATGATTTCTTTCTGGAGAAGAGATCGGGGCTTGTGCCAAGCCTGGCAAAATTGGTGGAGATCCTGGCTGCTCTCTGGATCCTCTTCTGGACTTTCTTTAGGGTGGAGAGGGGGGAGGATTTGAGACGCCTTTCTCAAAATTATCGAGTTCCTCCCCCCCCCCCCGGGTTCAACTGCCCTGATTCACTCCGCCTGATGCATGGACTAAGGCAGCTACCTCGCCGCTACGCAACACATGCAAGTTGGAAATTTTCCATCGCCTGAACGTGTTAATATTAGAAGGGTTTAGCCGACTTTGGGACTAGGGGATCGGATTCAGATTCGAACGGCCACCATGTTGGAATTTCCCCTTTTCTTTCAAAATTTCCCTTCTTTCCCTCAAATTAGACCAAAATACCCTAAAAAATTCTCTTTTTTCCCCTAAATTATCCCTTAAAAATTCCAATTTTTCTCAGAGCAGGAGAGAGAGATTAGCGACCTATGGTCAGACAGGTGACAGGGCTCAGTGATCCAGGTGAACATGATCAGTGACCCAGGGGTCAGGAGAGTAAGACCTATGACCATTGACCTTGAAAATGCAAATATAAAAAAAAAAAAAACATTTTAAATATTCACAAAAAATCCAAAAAATCGCAAGAAAGTTATTATTAAAAATTAATTATTAAAAATTATTTTTAATTATTAATTATTTAAAAACTTATATATATTTTTTAACTTACATTTCCTAAGGTTCCCCTCAGGTCCCCCATTAGTCACATTCGTTCCATATACAGCAGATGACTACTCTTTCGCCTCCACTCCCCTCATCTATACTCATTCCGCCATCTTGATTTTTCGTTTATCATTTGTTTACATTCTACTAGAGGCAGCCATCTTTGTTTATAGGTTACTGGAGGCCGCTATATTTGTTTTTTCGTTCGTAATTTGCTTATACATTACTGGAGGCCACCATATTTGTTTATATGTTACTGGAGGTGGCCATATTTCTTTTTATCGTACATCATTTGTTTATATATGTCACTGGAGGCTGCCATGGCAGCCATCTTGCTTGGTGTAGTCCCCATGTTTTTGTATTGTAATTTGTTTTATAGTTTGCATCTCACCTTCATGAGACAACCATACTAAATTTCATATGTTTACATCACCTCTGTACCACCAGTTGGCAGCCATATTTGTTTATGTTTTTAAAGTACATGTTGTGTTGTGGACACCCTCCATGTTAGATTCTATTCTAAAAACACATATGTAGTATCGATTATGCCACCTGCTATAGTCCTGTACCGAATGGCGACGTTGACCATTCCTGCAAAGTACTTAAATTCTCATATTAATTTTTTTATTCTTATACTTAAAGTGGGGTGGTTTTTTTTTTTTTTTTTGGCAAAATATGGGATATCTTTTTACATGAAATTTATCATACACACCATAAAATATAATACAATATAAACATGTGTCGAACTGCTAACGGTTCACTCTTACATTGTGCTGTCTTCTGGTCTGTAGCCCAACAATGATGTACCTCGGTTTCTCAGCAGCAAAGCTGGACTTTACTATCCAGTTGATGTGCTGGCTTCCTGGATATCCGGGATATATCACCAGACTCCACGACTGAAAGCTACATTTTGTTTTTACCATCTTCCACATTCTGCAACATGTGTAGGCATTCTGCATTGCTCAACTGCACATGAGGCAGCATCCATTCGATAGACTGTAGGACCAGTTTAACTTCCTCCAGGTTTTCTCCTACTCCCAACACAGTATCCAAATGTGTATTGGCGAACATTTCCACCACCTTATGCTTCGAATTGAAGATAATTCATTCGTAGTTTACAGCAAATCCCAATAGCATGGAGAGTGGAACACGTACTTTGAACCTGCCGTTGGCATAAATGGGAACACTGTAGCCATCTTCGATTCCCTAGCCATATTAGCTGCAGGCAGCTCATTCGGAGTGAGCAAAAGGTAATTTTTGATCGTTAAGGTTATGCCCACATCTCGCGACTGGTTCACCTCAGTACCACTGAGAAAGTAGGTGATGAGCTCGATCAGGTAAAGAATTCCATTGTTCGTTATTTTCGTCAATGCTGGATTGGACCCATCTTCTTTCGTCAGAGTCCCCTGTTTCTCAGGAAAGACTGGTAAGGAAGAGGGCAGATATCTTGGTGTTGGACCGCTATAGGAACTTCCGATGGTATTGTGTACGGCCCGATCAGGAAAGGCTGGTACGCATGAAGTTCCACCTTCGTTATGCTATCTTCGAAAACGGTGTGCTCTTCGTAGTTTATGAAATCTTCCATGGCGATCGATCTCGTAGCCGAGACTGCAGACGATAATCTCGGTAGCATTTGTTAACTCCTTGGAGTCCTGTGACGTACTAATTGTAGGTTTTGCACAACACATTCTTTTATAGCTTCTGGTCGGCGTAAAACTTATACCCATCTTCTCAAATGCAGGAGTGTGGTGATTTCTTCGTTTCGAAAGTTCACCAACTCTCTGTGCTGGTCGACGACTGTCACGACCAGCTCGTGTGCTCTCTTCCCGACGAACGGACTGTAAACGATGCTCTGTGGTGCCCCGACCAGTTTATAACCTGGAGGGATCGTAGGTGAAAATTCGTCCAGCATATTGCTCGGCCTACCGTTGAGGCACATGCCACTTGCCAAATCGCAGGTTATTCGTATTACATTGACTGGCAAATTGTTTACAGGCTGCGACGACACGTGTGTTTTACCAGCTTCGTAAATGCGCGGCTCGAACCCCACCATCGGTCCGATGCTATCCGGTTTCGTAAAGTCGATATCTTCGTTGCCTCTGATTACACTCTTCAGATTATTGGGATTTCCACGTAGTTCGAATTCTGTGTCGGGGGACAGCGAATCTTCAATGTACCTTGCAATGTCGTCTATTTCATAAGCGCCAACAGGCAGCGAAACTTCATGGGAAACATTACCACTTTTTATGAGGTACAGCTTGCAGTTTTTTTTCATCAGTGTTCGGTATCGCATTGAAGGTTTGAAAATCGACAATGCCTATGCTCCATTCTCCTTCCAGGTCGAGTGGTGGAAAATGTACCGCACGCAGCTCGGATTTACGTCCCGTCAAGGTAAATGTTATCGACATTACTGATGGTTTCCTTACGGTGTATAGCCTTTTTTTATGCAATTACTTGTACGAGCTAACCAGAAAGTTAAGGCACAAACATCCGCAGTTACACGTGTTAGGCATCTGCTCCGTTTCGTAGTTGTAAGTCAGTAATTTACAATTTTTCAGGTACTCGCACAGTTCGGGTGGAGGATACAAATTCCCAAAACTATCGTAATAGTCTGCGTGTTTAACTTTTTTTTTTTTTTTTTTTTTTTTTTTTTACATATGCTACCCAGTGCGTGCTGGGTCCTGTTGTCGTATCCAGATGAATTACAGCGTATTATTCTCTCTTGGGTTTAGGGGGCAAACCATCTCTCATAAACACGCTGCGAAAATTCGGAATGTTCAATTTGTGTGCCTTAGGTAGAGATCTTGCCCGATTTTTTTACCCATGGCAACAGCTTCCAAATTTGCATTGTGTCTTTATGCCTCGGTCAACTGCTTCCGTTCGTTCGATGCTGTGTTGATGGCTCGTACGATACCACTCGTGGTTCCGCTTAGGCCTCCGAAGGCCCCGAGTGCAGGCAAAAGCAATGGTAAAAAATCTGCCGGTAGATATTTTCTTAGACTTACTGGCTTTTCTTCTTTTTGTAACTCCTTTTCTTTTCACTTGCACCTTTCTTTTGCTCTTATCGCCCATGCCCATTTTCACGTTGGTGTTCATTAAGTTGGAAACACCCCACACTGCTCATTTTTCTCCGAACCAGGCATCTGATGATTTTCTTATTTCTTCCGCCTTCTATGCAAGTATCTTGTCTGCCCGGTGTCTGGCTTGTAGGTCCTTGTGCTGGGAATAGGCGATGTCGTGCTGTTTGCACGTCTCATCCAAGGCGTCTATGCCTGTCTTGTTGCATGACAGCCGTTTAGCTAGCTTGGTTCCTGGCCCGTAGAAACTGTATCCAGGAATGTGCAGCTCGAATGGTAGATTGTTAATCAGCGAATCGATGACCCCGCTTCCAGCTACTACCTCTTCGAGACATCGCTGTGAACTGAGCGAGAAAAGTATAAATACGCTCCTTCTATACATTTTTGTTTCATTATCATTATAAACTTGGAACAGTACGGACGTATCGCATATTCCAATATGACATTTCAGTGCGAATTCTGTCAGAAGCTGTTTTCTCGGCGTAGTACCTTAAACAGACATTCTAAGGTTTGCAGCATTGATTTTCCACCGCCACCGCCTCAACCACCGCCGCCATCTCCAGAAGATTGCAGTGGTATTATACGTATTATCAAGCAAGATGTTACTCTACCCATATGCATTCATGCCGAAGAAGAATCGTGGCATGGAAGCCTATCTCCGAATACTGTGAGGTGCATCATTGCAGGACCATCAAATTGCGGGAAAACATGCGTCCTACTGGGGCTGCTGGAATACGAGAACGGCCTTCGGTTCGAGAGCGTATACAGGTACTCAAAATCACTCCAGAAAACGAAATACCGGTGATTGGCACAGGTACTGCAGGCCGTGGAAGGCATGAGTAATTTCCCATGCAGTGATAACGAAGCTGTCGTACCTCCGAACGAAGCACTGCGAAACTCGACATTTGTCTTTGATTGCATCGCCTGGGAGAAACAAACTTGTATTCAAGAATATTTTAGCATGGGACGACATGCATGCGTGGATTGTGTGCACCTCGGACACAGACTTATTCGCGCATACCCAAACAGATACTTCGCGATAATACTAATGTGTTGGTGCTGTTTCGCATGGACGACACTAATATACGCCACGTTTATGACGATCACGTCAATACGGACATGACGCAATCAGATTTCAAACATATGTGTGCCTTTTGCTGGAAAGAGAAATATGGATTTCTGACGATCATAAAGGACTGGCCCCCATATCATGGGAGGTAAAGGCGCGGGTTCGATCAGTTCATCGCCAGCCGTCGAAAATGAGTTTCAGTATCTCGAAGTTTGGGCAGAGTAGCCTCAAGATACGCCATTATAAAGACAACGATGGCGGTTGTCTCGTACCAGCAGATGATGGATCTTATGATGCTGTTTGAAGAATAATTCGAAACGTTGGTGAATCCGAACGATCTGGGGATGCTGCTACTAAACACTTCGTCCTCGAGACTGGTAATGACAATATCTCGGAATTGTGCAGTATGTTGGCCGAACAAAACACATTCTTTCCAAACTACAACTCCGAGCTCGAAGCGAAGATGGAGCGTGTGAATATGGAGATCGTCCGCGATATGGTGATCATGTACGAGCACGTGGCGAGTGTTCAGAGGCAAATTATCGACAGATTGAATGTAGTATCTGCAAAAAATGAAGAGAATCTGAAAAATCTGGAAGGATATATGACATAGATTCGATACCTCGATTTCCTACCTCGTCATGAGAACATATATTCAAAATTACGGTAGGTACATATTGGATGTTTGCAGCGAACGTCTCAGCAAGATCGAAAATATTTTGGCGGAGACTCACGATTAAACCTATAAAAGAGAGCGAAAGTAAAAATTTTTTATTCAGTACAATGTTGGACATTGTCAATGAACTACATCGGGCGATTCAGTCTGTCCGTTCTATTTACTCGCCAAGAGAGCCAAAATTTCATGCGCCATATACATGAAGAAATTTTTAAGGGCATTACTCGTCGTTTCGATGTACTCAGGGAGAGCTATGGAGCACCCGTAGTCGTGAAGTCTGAAATCGACAATACCGCTAAGCCTTCGAAGAAGCGAAAATATGATGAAGTACAGTCAGATCAGGACGACTGATTGGATGCGGATTTGCCACACAAGAAGAAAGTACGGAATAGAGCCATGAAATCTAATGCTCTGGCTAGACGGTACCTACGATCGCACACATCTCGTAATAATGATACGATGTACAGTGTATACAGACATAATGATAGATGGTTCCTCGGTTCTGATGAAATAAAGTTTCTACCAGGTAGGAGCATCCGGGTTGGCAATTACATGGTACGTGGAACCCCCGGACTATAGGAACTTCTATTTCGCAAGGAGCCCAGGGGCTTTGCAGTATACGACCACCTGGAATACAAGACTTTGCTGGAACTTATGCACGCACTTTACCAAGATAACGATCCCGAGACCGGTGTTTATAAGGACGAAGAACACGAAAAAATCTACATTCTCGCAGACCTGTTCAGTGGCCTAGCACTGAAAAGAGGCGAAGGTCTGAAGAAAATAGACGACGGCAAAAACATTAACTACGTATTCTGGGACGATCTGAACGAGCTGGTGGATAGGCTGCAGCTACTGTTTGTTTCGCAAAGTGTTGGTAATTACTCCCACGCCAACGAGAGAGTTTTAACCATCGAAGAACTTACGGAGGCGGGCTACATACGATGAGTCGATTGAACATCGCTAGATTCAAGGTTCGAGAATGTGCTGAGACGTCATAGCAGAAGGGGCGCACTTCAAGTGGTGGTGTTTCCCTGCCCCCTTCAATTCCTGGGTCGTCGAGGCGTACATCGAGCGGTGAACGTCGAAGAAGATTAATAAACTTTTATATTATATTATGTGTACTATAAATTTTATGTAAGAAAGATATGCCGTATTTTATTTCGAAAAACCGTTCCGCTTTATGTATAAGAATAAAAAAATTAACATGACAATTTAAGTACTTTGCCAGAATGGTCAATGTCGCCATTTGGTACAGGCCGATAGCAGGTGGCATAATCGATACTACACATGTGTGTTGCGAATAGAATATAACATGGAGGGTGTCGACAGCACAACCTATACTTTAAAAAATATAAACAAATATGGCTGCCACCTGGTGGTACAAAGGTGATATAAACATATAAAATCTATAATGGTTGTCGCACGAAGCGAGACACAAACTATAAAATAGATGAGAATAAAAAAACAAACATAGGGACTGCACCTAGCAAGATGGCTGCCTCTCAACATGGCAGCCTAAAGTAACATATATAAATAATAGATGTACTAAAAAAAGAAGTATGGCCACCTCCAGTAACATATAAACAAAGACTGATGCCTCCAGTAGCATGTAAACAAATGATAAACGAAAAAATCAAGATAGCGGAATGAGTATAGGTGAGGGGAGTGGAGGCGGAGGAGTCAGCCGTCTGCTGCAGATAGAACGAATGTGACTAATGGTGTAGCTGGGAGGGACCTTTTGTAAATGTAAGTTTAAGAAAAAATTATATAAGTTTTTAAAAATATTATAATTTGAAATAAATTTTAATAGTTAATTTTTTATAATAAATTTTTTATATATATATATTTTTTTTGTGAATTTTTTATTTTTTGGATTTTTGCATTTTCAAGGTCAAAGGTCAAAGTCAAATGTCATAGGTCCTGCTCTACTGACCCCTAGGCCACTGATCATTGTCGCCTGGACCACTGATCCCTGCCACCTGTCTGACCTTGGGTCTCTAATCCCTCTCGCCCGCTCCGGGGAAAATATTTTTTTAGGAATTTTTAGGGAAGACGGGACATTTTTATGGAAAAGGGGAAATTTTATTGCATTTTAGTCGATTTTGAAGGGAAAAGGGAAATTTAGAGTGAAAAAGGGAAATTCCAACATGGCGGCCGGGCGAATCCGAATCAGTTCACCAATTCCCTTGTCCCAAAGTCGGCTAAACTCTACTACTGTTAATTTATGTTGAAAAATGACGGTGGCTTACAAACTAAAATGAAAGTGAATATTAAAACTGACCTAGTAATCATGTCCCGTGGTGATTCTGCGATGAAGTTCCTTGTATCGGCAAGAAACGAAGACCGACACTGCTAGGCGGCATACACGTCCGGCTAGCGCCGAGCTCCTTCACAACTAACGGGAATGGCCGCCTGAAGTTCAGGCGCTGCCACCAGAAGCGCTGCTGGCGGGTGGTGATTTGGAGCACCGCTCCGTGCCACGTGGACATTGGCGCTGACGTCATGTCCGGCGGAAAAGTCTTCACAACGGAGTTTTCGAAACGTTGTAGAATATCATCGAATAATCTGTCATTTGTGTATGGTTGTTCATTTGTAGCCACCCCGACAGGAATAATTGAAAATTATGAGTTATATACATATATCCGGGTGCTGGGTCGTTCGGCAGAGAATGGCAGCCACTGAGAGTACTTCGCTAAGATAAGGGAAAATGTTTCAGCCAATAATCATAATAATTATGGCCCGCGTGTCAGACCTGTAGGAGGAACATACTTTATGTCCGGTGACATAATCTGGTAAGCGCCAGGAGATCGCACAAGAGTCTTGAATTTGTGCAAATTTCTAATTGAGTTGGAAGTTATTGTTTTAAAAGAAGGTTTTATTTTACTCGCCAACATTGTAGAAATAACTTTAAAAATGTACATAAAAATCAGTAGGCCTATATTTCCACGTAAATTTAAAATCAAAGTTTTGAATATACCCACATGATAGTATCAGGAATGGCAGAGATAATTTATTTTGAATTTAGCCATGCTGATGACATTTTGTGTCAAGATTTTCTTATTAAGTATTAAACTTTTGAAAGTTTATAATGATGTTTTGGTGCATGTCTGGCATAATAATCGTAACTTTTCTAACAAAAATAAATGGCTTTTGAGTTGAAATCTAGCCATGTGGAATAAATGTAGACGAGTCTTTACCAGGTATTGTTTTATGTTTTATTCAGAAATTGTTAAAATAAATGGCTATTGAGTTGAAATGTAGCCAAGTGGATTAAATACAAATTAGTTACTACCAGAGATTGTTCTTAGAAATTGTCGCCATTTTAGATGGTAGTTCTCAAAGTTTTTAAACGGGAAGAAATAAAATTAGAAGCTTTAAAAAATAAGTTTTTAAAAGAAATTTGCTCAATTTAAAGAACGCGCCTTTAATATTTTAGATGGCGCCATTTTACATGGATTTGAGAATTTCAAGCCCAATCTTGAAAAAGGCATAATAATATTTACAAAATATTTGTCAAAGACTTACATAATATATTTTTGTATTTTTTATTGGCTTGTTAAATGTTTTAACATATATTTCGAAGTAAAAGAGAGTAAAACTAGTCGTGTGTTTTCCGATGGTAGTTGTTACCTGTTGTTTGTCACACTTGCCCGCTTTTAGAAGTTTTTGCATTTGTAGGTTTTTTCTGCACGAATGTAGGGTTGGTTTTGCATGCACTTGGGATAAGGGCGTAGCAACTTCTTGAGATCACAAATGAATCATTGCGCTCATTAGTGTTTCTTTCCCCTGTAGGGAACCTTTCACAGTTTGCAGTAGCCAATCAGACACTGGGCCCGTTCCTGAACCTCACGTAGCCAATCAGCGGACGGCTACGTTCACATCAAAGGAACTGCCACATCATTTCGCCTCTATGTACTCGTCTACTCTATGACCGTAGGCTAAGGGAGCTGCCATTGTGTTTTGATCAATCAAAAACATATCAGATGGCTTCATTAAGCCCCTGTCACACTGTCAAGATTTTCCGTCAAACTGCTTCCAGCAACTTTGGTCAAATAGAGTTGGACAATTATGACGCAATTGAAATGTCATACACGTCGTCATATTTGTCTGAGAAAGTTGGATGGCTTCAGTTTCCATCAAACATTTGAAGATTTGACCGTTTTTAAAATTTCTATGGTGTTTGACGGTCTCAGCCAATCAAGTAGCTTTAAAATAACGGCCTATTGCTGGAAACGAAGTGGGTTATGAAGATAACTAGTTTATGCGGAAATTATCTGAACATGAATTCTATTTTAAGTGAATATTGCACATAATATTACAAACTCAGAGACATTAAATGCCATTGTGCAGGAAACATCGCTCATAAATAATTTGAATTTAGTAAAGAAGCGAAAATAAATTACAACATTCCTTAAATTTTTTCTTGTAATCGACAGCATGGGAAAACAAAAGCAATATTTAACTATAACAATAATTTTAAATAATAATTCAAATTAGATTCTCCCAGTAAAAAAATTTGACATTTTCAAACACATTCATGACTATTTGATAACATTTGTTGGAAGGAAAAATTTTGATGGCCGTATTTCGTCTTCAAATGTTATTGTCAAATACAGTTGAAGGCGAAATTTGACAGTGTGACGGGAGATTTACTCAGAACTACAATAACATTCTTACAATAATTCATTAGTTATTTATTTTGAAAAACTGATGGCCATTTCGCAAGATAACTTTCTTGGAAACGGCAGCCAGCGCTATAAATACAGTTTCATCTTCGCTACAATGAAACGCGTAGATGATGGTTATGTACGCGCAATCGTTATTCACGAGGAGAATTCCATCGTAGCTGAAGTATTGAATTAGGTAACTAACTGAGCAGAGAATAACGAGAAGTGTGGAGTGGAGAAAGAATAACCGTGAAAGGGATACGGGAGGGAGTAGAATGCGCAAGTCAAATGTGCAGCATCCACTCTCCGTGGTCCAGCGTTAGAGCCACGATCCTTCATTTCTACAGCTTTTGCGAGAGTTAATTTTTTGTACCCAAACAGAAGCCGACATTGCAAAATCCTTTTATAATTTCGTTACAAATTGTTTTTATTGAGTATTATAATTTTTCCAACACAAAAAGTTGTATACTTTATCCAACTAATTAATCAACGAACATTTTGTTTATTTAATAATTAGTTAAGATGATACAGAATTTGTGTTGAAAAAATCAGACCACATAATAAACACAATCTGTAACAAAACCATAAGAGGATTTTACAATATCGGCTCCCATTTGGGTACAAAAAAAATAAATTCTCGCAAAGGCTGTAGAACTGAAGGATCTGCTTGTCTGAGAATAGTACTGCCTAGATATACGTGTACAGCATTGGAGGCGAGGACACTGTTTATATGTAAGTTAAGTTCTTCGGAACCCTTTTCACTTCGTCTGGTCGATTTACAGTAGGTACTCGAGCTGATGTAAAATGGCGGGAGTGTTCGAAAACCGAAACGTAAACGAACGCGTGTGTCACTGTTGACCGTGTATTGTCGACAGTTCTACTGGCGATTGGTAAGTCAGTGTTTGAGAAGTGTGCAGAAGACGAATGTTGGCCGAACTTACGTTCAGTCAGTGCGAACAACATCCGCGCGAAGTGGAGGATGAAGGAGGAGACCGATCGATACATCTCACCGCCGGTTCCCCAGCAGGTATCCAGAACGTGTGACGTGATATGTCGGTCGAACTTACGTCCAGTCAGTGCGAACAACATCCGCGCGAAGTGGAGGATGAAGGAGGAGACCGATCGATACATCTCACCTCCGGTTCCCCTGCAGGTATCCAGAACGTGTGACGTGATATGAGGAAAGGATGCAGGAGCAAATTAAAGAGAGGAAGTGAGAGTCCCGCGAGAAAACATCTCACACGGACACACGTGCACAACGCAGCATTATCCAACTATAAGGCCAAGCTTCACCATGCAAGGGCGTATAGGGAATCAAAGGCTAAATTCCGACAAAGATCTCTCAGTCGTTTCTTGTCGTAGTATCATCAACGAAAATTTATTTTACTAGAGATTGAACTCGTGTAGATTTGTAAACCTCCTCAATTTTAATTTTTCTATTTCAAATGTACGTTTTCATTATTTATAAAATTGTGACAATTTATGAATAATTAAAAAGTGCATTTAAAATTTAAAATTAAAATTTGAAGGGTTTACAAATGTAGATGCGTTCAATTTTCGACATAAAAACCTTAGTTGGAAATACTAGCACAAAAAACGACTGGGAGATCTTTGTCGGAATTTAGACTTCGATAACCTATACGCCCTTGCATGGTGAAGCTTGGCCTTGACATTTCATTCCTAGCCAGGATGATTCCACCAGAAACTGGGACATGGGCGGTGGCAGCTGCCATAACTCCTGAAATACTAGACACAGAACCACACCCGTCCTCCGACACACTTGGCGCAGACCGCAGAACTCCACGACGTGTCACCGTGTGTTTTGCTTGGACACTACGCACGCATTTAGGCTTCAAGTTGCGTTGCTATAGGTCGTTCACGCTAGAGCACTTCTCGAAGTTCTTTTTTTCAGGGCGACTTATTGTTGCTAGTTCGACGAATATCTTGCTTTAGTACGGACTGACTTCTAGTACGTATTCAAATCAAAAAGAAACACACCGAATTAAAATCTAGGTAAGTTGACTCATATTTAGAGCTAGTGATTTTTCGCGAAAAAAAAAAAAAATACGAGTACATAGTTTACTTCAATATTATTAAGCACCCAACATCAGTTTGTGTGTTTCCATCAGTTGCTGTCTGTCTGAGAAGGCATTTTCATATTTGACCGGGCCACTGAGAATTCGGCAACATCGCCTACGTGAAACGCGTACAGACAGTTAACACGCTTCAAAAAGTAATTCAGCCAATCAAGATAGATAAACGACCCTACAGTGTTTTGAAATAGAACTTGTCCTGAAATTTTTTTCGCGAAATTTCACTACCACTACTCATATTTAGAGTTGGTGATTTTTTCGCAAAGAAAATATTAGTACAGGGTAGACTTCAGCACTGTAAGCACATAACAACAGTTTGTCTTTTGGCATTGGTTGCTGTCTGCTTGAGAAGGCGTTTTCATATTTGACCGGGCCGCTGAGAATTCGGCAACATCGGCACGGCTCATACGTGATTTGCGTGTAGACAATTAACACGTGTAAAAAAGTTATTCAGCCAACCAATCTAGGTGAACGACCCTACAGCGTTCTAAATTATAACTTGTCTTGAAATGTTTTCACGAAATCTCAATACCCCTACTCATATTACATGTAAGTGAAAGGTAGATAAAATTTACGAAACAAAATTTAAATAAACGTCAAAGGCCGAGTATATTCGTGTTGAAGTAAAAACATGCCGATTTAATGGCTTAAATGTTCCGTGAATAATATTTCCAAGGAGATAATACTCACAATAAACCAGTGTTAAGCTACAGCAATGCATTTCGAATTTCTGTGCCAATCAAAAGACTTCTCTGAAAACAAATTTTTACCGGGCGTGATATGAATACTTTCGAAGAGAATCGTAATACAAATGCTAATTTGACTATATATACAGTTAAGTATTGTCTTTCTTTCCGTGTATGTGTAGCTCAGTGGTTGCTCTGCCCTCATAGTTCAGGGGCAGAGTGGCCGACTTGTATAGGCTATTCACAGTAAAGTGAGCACTTCTGATAGCCCTCTCATTTGGAATAATAGTCAATACATGTATTTTATTTTAGCCTTAGACATTAAAGTTCCATGTGTGGCGGAATATACACATTGTGTTTATTACTTACATGGCAATATTTATTTTAAAAAGTGGTTAAAGGATAAAAATTAGCTGGAAAAAAGTAACTAGGCCATCAAAAGTACTCAATTTACTGTGAACAGCCTATAGTCGGAGGGTCCGGAGTTCGCGCCCCGGTTCCTCCAGGGCTGATTTTTAGTTCGCATGTCGCGAACATGAGTACTGTGAATGTGTCATCAAGTCTGTCTAATTTGAGCTCGTCAAACGTGAACAACATATGTTGCCAAACGTCACACGCGCTCTGTACAACGCCAAATGTATCGGCCAATATATCAATAAAGTCAACTTAAAAAAGAAAAAAAGATGTGGTAGCATTGTGGGTTGATGAGCACAAGGCAGTGGCGTGTAGTGAGTTTTGTTTACAGGGTAAGCAATTTCCACTAACAAACGCAACTTCCAACTTTGCTTATCCTTTACAGGTATTTGCCATTTTATAATACCTAACATAAGTTATAAAAACGGAAAAAAATTAATGTAATAATAATTAAACTGAATATTATTTTGAGAGATGTTACAAACTACAGGAAAACTCCCTTTTTCCCGAACACTTTCGTCCACTTTCCAAGGGAAAATGTAGGACTGGAGGGCGCAAACAGAACGACTGCTTACCCTGCCGAAGGAACGTACGTAGCCGAGCGTGTGGCGTGTCGTTGCTTACCAGTACGATTCATCGCTAGTCGCTCCCGTTTGTGGGAATAAATACTAGATAGCAGCACTATGTGTGTACAGTACGGGAGTTACGAAAAATGTGTTCCTCGGATCGGAGACGGGGAAATTCAGAATTAAATGTTTTTAAAGCACGGTCTAAGAAGGTAAGAAGGGGGTTTAAAGTTAAGGCGAAAACTATAAAGGGTCAAACATTTCCAATATGTATAGTGTAGATATTGATTACCTTGCATCTATGGAATAAACGCCACTGGCACAAGGGTGTAGGTTCGAATCTTGTATGGGTGAAATTTTCTTACCATATTATAATGTATTTTTGTAATGTTTATAGCACTAAAATACAAATTCATCATTATAAAGGTAGTACTGGAGTAAAAAAAATTGAAACCAGCCCATACTACCAGTAAGTCAGATAAATAAATTTCTTACAAAAAAAATTATTTGTAATTATGGGAAAAAAATATTAAAGGAAATAATTAATTCCGTTTACGTGTATTTTCCGTCGATAGGAATAGCCAAAGTAAAATCATCTGAACAAATAAGTGAGATTCAAACTTGTAGTTCACATTTACAAAGCTTAAAACCTTCTCCACTGCTCTACACAGTCACATATGAGTTTGGCATAACAAATAAAAATAATACTGATAATTAAATCGTAGTTGAAATTACGAAAAAGTTGCAATTTATAGGAAATTTGATCATTAGGTAATGGGATAATCTCTGTCTGAATTGATTTAAGGTACTCTTAATGTGTGTGTCGTCTCAAATGTGACTTTCCTTTAGTGGTAAAGCTTTCATTTGAATCTACAATACGCATGCGCAGTACACCTGGCAACAGTGTACTTCAACGATCCCTTGAAGTACACCTGGCAACAGTGTACTTCAACGATCCCTTGACTAAAGTTAGTCCCACTTTAGTCGGGGTTTGTGAATACGATATTAGTTAGTCCAACCTTAGTCCGGACTAACCTCAGACCAACTCCCTCCGAGGAAGATGATCTCTGGATCATCCTTGGATTACGATCTGACTATGAATAAGGCTCTATAGTTCGTGTATGGATTATATTAACGGTCATGCATTGCAGGTGTCTGCCCACGAATCACGGACACTCAGTGCCGGAGTTACCTAATTCTGACTGGCCCAGTCAGGTAAGCAACTGTCTCCCGACAAAGACACGTGGCCAATAACCACAGGAAAACTGCACGAAAATATTCACGCGGAGGCTAGACTTCAATATCCTCTGCGCACACTTGCAGTCTTCATTTGACTATTGGCCGCTCGTCTTTGTGTGAAGAAATTCTGTAAGATGAGTGAGCCAATCAGAATTAAGTTTCTCCGGTGCTGACCGCCCGTGATTCGCGGACAGACAGACAAGACGCGTAACACTTCAAATAATCCAATCAGGAAAGTGATTCCGAACTGAAGTGGGTTGGATCACAACTTGTCCTGAGATATTTTCGTGAAAAACGGATGCCGCTAGCCAGAGGACATTGGAGTCTAGCCTCCGCATAAATCTTTTCGCGAAAAACAGATGGCGCTAGTTGAAGTAGAACATTAGTGGGTTCCAATGGAGTGCTGCAACAGAATGTGTTACATGCAGAATTCATTAAAAAAATAGCACATACACTAAAAAATTGTCAGGAAAGTAAGATTTGCCTTGAATATCAAATAAAAATAGCACATAATTTGTAATGCTAGAAATATTTTTCTAGAATTTATTTATTTAAACGTCTTCAAAAAATAAATAAGAGTATTTTTAATCAAAATATAAGTATATTTCGGAACAAGATGCTTCAGAAAAAATATTTTGCAAAAAAAAACCTTTATCAAGTAAAACCATTGCAATAAGTACTCTAACTGTGCATAATAAAAAAATAGTAATATTATTTACAAATATTTTAAATAATTGATTTGATAAGCACTTATTTCAATTATAAAAATAATACATTTCGCTGTTGAAATTGATTACTTATGTTTAAAAAATGTTAGCATTTTTACGAATTTTTTATTTAATACATCTATAACTATTATTAAAATGACTTTGTTTAATGAACGAGGTTTTTTTTCTTGTAAAAATGCTTCCTGAAGCATTCGAAATGCAAATACACTTAAATTTTGATCATCATATTGAGGTCTACACAAATTTACTGACACTGAAGACGAATTTGAAGTGAGTCACCTATATCCACTACTGCAAGAAAACAGGCTCTGTTGGTGTCTGATTTAGGATATACCATCGTCCTATTGTTCTATTCCACACCGGACACTATCCTGTATTTTACAGCGTTCATTATCGGAGAGCGGAGCTGATACTGATACAATGAAACGTCCTTTGCCGTATAAAAGGATTTACAAACAAGCGTGTCCCTTTGTTTTGGCTATAAAATAAAATAAATTTTATCGTTAGCGATATCATTGTTACTGCGCTGTAGTGTTCTTGTGAGGTCATGTTAAACACTAGCCGAACAAAGACTGCACATCAATGTGAGTTTTGTTCTGAACTACAAAGAAATTTCCCAATTATAGTCTACAAAGTGTTAAAGATCACTTTTCTAACAAAAATTTATTCTACGTAACGTTCTCAGAGAACGATAACAAATTTTCCGAAATTTGATTCATTATTTTTTTTTTTTGTAAAAATGTGATTTTAATGATAAATTTTAGAATGAATGTTAATTATAAAAATTAGCAAGTTTTTTTAACGTGCCAGTATTCCTTAAGAAATGCCAGAAGAAAAGTTTTATTTATTTGTATGAAGCGATTATTATTAAATTTGATGAATTGAAAAGGAATTTCTTCAACTTATCGATTCCCCCTGTAAAATTCCGGCTGTTTTCAACTTTACCATTTAGTATTTTAGTATTCAGTATCTTTCAATCTGGACGCCGTCAATAGTCACTTGTTCAGAGTGTTGCAATTTGGTTATTTAAGCCTGGAATTTAAGCACGTTTCGTTTCATATTGAAAAGTAAATACTAAAATACCTAATACGTCACGATTTTAATCTTCTAATTCGAGTCACCTGACATTAAAAATAGTTAGAAACAGCATAGTTTTCAATTTAATTTAACTTTCATCTAAAATAGAATAAGTATAAAAAGAAAAATCCTTAATAAACAAATAATTTATTATTCGAAAACTATAACTAACTGTTAATCCCATATAAGGTTATGTAACCAAAACTAAATGACTAAAATCATGACGTGCATATTTGGTAATTTAGCATTTAGTTTTTAGTAGGAAACGAAACTTGCTAAAGGTCGTTCACTGTAAATGGAGCACTTTTGAAATCAAGCTTTGAAAAATGTCTCTACCACTACCCAATGGGCGCACAGACCGTCATGCGCTCGTAAAGTTGGCAACGACGGAGAGAAAGTAGTTCCACGTGTTACCTTTTTTTAAAAAATTTATATAAGATTAAGCGAAAGAAAACATTAGCGAAATATTTAAATTTATAAAAATTTTACAGCCGTCCTTGAGCGACGCTTAAAAAAAAGTGGTCAGGCACATGGTAACGTTAATTTTACATATGGTGGAAGAATACACAACGTCCATACAAGTAGATCTTGAGTAGGGCTTTCAAAAGTGCTCATTTTACCGTAAACAGCCTATAAATGTAATACTAGCATGCCAAACCGTGCTCTAATGAGTGTAAAGCAAATAACACCCAACTTAATTGCCATGTTTTTTTTTAACATTGCACTTGCAATACTACTTCAAGACTTAAGACCCTTACACAATAGAAAACTTTAGCATTTTGCTTTATGTTTCCTTTCCGTTGACGAAATCGCCGATAGACAATGCAATTGTCAAGTAAAAAATTCAGACAATTAATAATCGGTTCTGCAATATTCGTAGAGATGTGTATCGCGTTATGTAAATCATGAGCGATAAACCGTTTACCGTTCATGAATACATGTTAACATACAAGCATGTCAGTTCACATGTGTTCTCTTCTCATAACATTAGTTTGCCATTTATTTAGTTTAGACAAGCTTGGTTTAATATACCGAGATGAAAATCGCCTTAAGGAAAAAAAAAGTATTGATTCCACATAGCCTATAATAGATGCTCGGCAAAATGGCTGACTTTCTTTTTCTTTGACAGTCGCAATGTATCAAGCACCATACGAAACAATACGTCGAGAAGCAAACGTGAAGTGAAATCGGGAAGTAAAATGTAAAAATTTTCAATTGTGTAAGGGCCTTAACTTAAAGGGCGTTGGCGAGGGGGAAAAAAAATGTGCTACTTTATATTTGTAACACTTACTCAACTTGTAGACATTATCTGTGATTATCTTTTCCTCAAAAATTTTTTTTATTTAGATTGCATTGTTTTTGCGAAACAGAATGCAAAAGTAAAAATTTTACTGATTTGTGAAGTAAAAATAAAATTATTCAACCCATTTGCAAAAAAAAAATTACAAGGACCTTGTCTCAATTAATTTTAATGTATGCTCAGCAATAGTTATTTTTCAAAAATTCACGGGCAATCAAAAATAAAATTATGGAAGGATTTGGTTATTTTCAGGATTTTTTTAAAATTGCGAAAACATTTATTTCCTTGTGCGATTTTATAGAGGTCTTAATGTAACTCTTGAAATAATATTTCAGTGTTAATTATTTCATTTCTGTACGCTGGTTTGTTTTAGTTTTGTGTACATTTTTAAAACAGTAAAGTTTATACATTGTTACCATTTCTCTCTCAAAGTCAGTGGGCTATACCAAGTTCGTTAAGAGATGGAGGTCATAATTAAATAAAAGAGTTAATTATAATTTCCTAATTTTATTTACAATAACTACAAACAAAATTCTCTCGACTCAACATCTCCCAATTAATTGATATCACTTGCTGATTACAATTAATGACTCCAATTAATCAAATTTACAATTACCTCAAAGGAATTAACTTAATTATACCATTAGAAGTCATTTCCAATATACAGTCATTCAAAACATATCCAATTATAAATTACGTGTCCATATTTGACAGTTCAAATATTTACAATCAAATCCGTATCACACGTTAATTCAGATCCACCTTCGTTTAGTCCATTTCCCGCCAGTCCGCAATGTTATAGAGTTCTCCGAGCGCCCTCACGCACAGTAGGCTTAACTAGTCGGATATCACGCCCTCTCGTCCATTCTCACCACGAACACCTCGTCCGCCGTCGTCCCGCACTCAACTTCGCACTCCACACTCATCCAGATGGCATCTGCCAAAGACTGCCGGCAGTCCAGCTGCGGCTTGTATTTATAGGAGCGTAGGCCATCGCCCAGAAATTCCGATAATTCCCGCGTTGCGTCAAGCGTCCTAATTACCAAAATATTCTTGCGCATACGCTACATTTGCTGGGTAGGGGAGGAGAAATAGGAGCTGTGACGCCAGCCAGGTCTCGCCGCTGTCGATTATTCCCCGGCTGGCCCGGGGAATGGGGAAAAAAGAGGGAGGGGGTGCGAGCAAGCAGCGAGCGCGCCTGCTTGGTGGTAGAGAGAGTCGCGGCGGTTCACCCCCCCCCCCCCCAAAAAAAACAGGACCTTGCATAGCGGTTAGCTTACGACCGGTGCGAGCTACAGCGTGTATAGGCTATTCACGGTTAAGTAAGCACTTTTTAAGGCCCTACTAAAATTCTCGTTTCAGCAAATTTCTGTCTTTCCACCTCTTTTTAATATAAACATTACCATGTAACCAATAAAAACAATGTACACATATCAGCACTCTCAAAATTTAAGGCTTGAGGCTGCAATAAAATATATTTATTTGTGGTTAATGCCTTTTGGAAGGGCCTTACAAAGTGCTCATTTTACCTTGAACAGCCTATAACAATATTTTGTCACTTATTTATGCGAAAACTATGCTCTCTTTTACTTGTCGTGAATACGTCTTTAAATTCGCAACCATAGTGGGAGGCAAGCCAGAAAATCCGATGATAACAAAATCGGGGGATACAGTTTGGCATTGCAGCTCCGAATCTATCGTCTGCATTAAAAATTCTATTACACCACTCGATTGACAAAGGATCAAAGAATATGTTACGTTGAGTGGGAACTGCCAAGCATCGCGCGTAAAAGAAAGGGGGGCCGCAATTTTTAGTTTGTTTCGCCGCGTCTCATAACTTCCCTGTAGTATAACTTTTGACTAGGAGAAGCTACGACGCTCATTTACGTTTCGATCGACAGTTCTTGTCAAGATCAATCGATTGCGTGTATAGAAAACATTTGTGTGCCGTGGTAATGGTGAAATGGTGAGCGTTTAATGGTAAAAAATTAAGAAAACTTATAATGTTAGCCTATACTTGTCAAAAGACAAGTAGAAATATAGAAATTGTGTACGCTTGGAAAGAGTATCTCAAAAGCAATCCAGTGATACCCATAAAATCCCATATGATCGAGTGGAGCGGTGCCGAGAAAAAAAAAAAACATTAAGGCGTCCGAGCGCGGCAACGTAGACTAAGGTGACCAGATGTCCCGATTTTTTCGGGACAGTCCCGATTTTCGAGTTCGTGTCCCGAATGTTTTAGAGGGTTAATTCGGGACGGCCGTTTGTCCCGAATGTTGGGAACTGACAGTGGTGACGCGTTGTGTGGTTGGTTTTTGGTGGGCCAGACCGACCGTGGGGTAAAAGGGGGGGGGGGGGGGGGCTAAGCGGCAGGCCAGTGACTTTCCGTCAATTTTTTGATAAAAGTAAAATAAAGAATGTCATTGTTTTTATTTGGTGTCTTTAATCAATAAATCATACGCCTTATTATAAATAATTTGTAAAAAAAAAAAACCAATGGTATTCGTTTTTTTTTTTTTTTACAAAACACCCCTTTAAACATTACATTCCCCCCCTCTCCCCCACACACTCCATCCACTACTCCCCCTTCCCACTACCGACCATTTATGAGCCAAAACGAGCGTCCCGAATTCGAGTCAGAAAAATATGGTCACCTTAACCTAGCCGCATTCACGCAATACAAACGGCCGTGCCCCCAACACAGCCTCCCCCCATTTATTTTTGCGAGGAAAGAGAAGTTACAAATTATGTCTGAGAGTTGAACAGTGTATTGTAAAAATATAAAATAAATATTTTCATGGCCAATGCCTACAAGACACTTTTTTCGCGTTTGCGGCAGAGAAGCGAGGAAGCACTAAGGTCAACATTGCCACGCGCTTCAAATACGGTATCGCCGCTAAGCACAAGGCTCTCAACCGGCGCGCAGTGTTCTGGTCGCACTGCGTGTACGTATGGGACTTTCAGAGGTGACCCTATTGTTTCATTGGTGGGAAATCTGTAGGAAGGTACGGTGCAAGACCCATGAGTGGTTCTGTATGAATTTGTAGCGTATATTTCGAGACACAGCACTTCGAGAAATCCATTTTTTTTTTTGCCATTATGGAGTACTGTACTCTGAGTGAAGAGATTTGGACGGCTCTTAACATCGAGGTCTTCAGAGCCGATGAGGGTGATTGAGGTGAGTATGGAGCAGCGCCGGAATGAGGGGGGGGGAAACGGGAGATCCCCGAGGAAACCCGCCGACCAACGGCATCGTCCGGCACGATTCCCACATGCTAAAATCCGGGAGTGACGCGGCGGAGGATTGAACCAGGATCGCCTTGGTGGGAGGCGAGCAGGCTAAGGAAAGAATTACAACAGAAATCAAAACCTTTTAATGACAAATGGCCATATATGACCATAACATATATATGACAAGAAAATTGCAGAAATGATAAATGAAAGTATTAGTAAAATATATGATAAGGTAAAAACTATGAATGATGATTTAACTGAGTAGTCTAGGGAGCGGATGAGAGTGTGCTGGAACTAAAGGAATTATTGGGTGAGTGTTTGTGTTTGTCTAGTATTTTATCATTTAAATTAAATAAAAATTATAAATAACGCTCTCTTTTAGATAAGAAACAGAATTTTCAGTAAATATTAAAAATTGGAAAGCTCCAAACACGAAAAAGTTATAAAGAACACAAGATTCGAAATGAATGCAAGAAGAATTGAAGGAAATATGGAGAAAATCGAATAACAAGAAGGAGGAAGAGAAGAAAAAGATGAGAAAGAAGAAGAGGAAAGAAAAAGGAGAGGAGAACAGAGAAGGAATGTAGAAGAACAGAAGAGAGAAGAAGAGGAGGAGAAGTAGCAAGAAAGAGAAGAAGAAAGATAAGATATGAAACGGATGAAAGAAGAACGGAAGGAACTGCGGAGAAGAAAATCTAAATGAGGGAAATATGTGATTTGTGATAATGTGTGTGTTGATGTGTGTGTAAAAAATAAAAAAAAGGGGGGGCGCCTGTCCGTAGGATTGGAGCTCCATTCCCTCGTCTGCCAGGAAATGAAGGCCTGGGTGCTCAGAAGGGGTACTTCGATGTCCTGGACAATGCTTAGGCTGGAGCAGAACGGTGGGCGAGGGGGAAAAAATAGAGTAGTACAGATAGGGAGGGGGCTGGGGGCCTTCGAGTTCGTGGGCGCGGCCATTCGACCGTTGGGTGCCATAGCGGACCGGCCGAAAGGCTAGTTAACTGTGTGCGGGCCCGACGGCGTCTGGTCGCACGGGCGGATTCGTGGGAATCTCGGTTACTGGTCTGTTCCGGCGGGGGTGGTGAAACGGGGTGGGGGGGGAGCGAAAGGATACCAGTCGGGGAGCTGTCTCGGTGGGGGCAGAATAGCTCACCACCTTCCTAGGATGTGTTAATGATGCTTTTGAATATAAATAGAATTTGTAGCTTAAATTACGGACGCCCAGGCGAACAGCCGCCCTCCCACAAAAAAAAAAAGTGCATCTGTATAGCTAATATACTGTTTGTTAAATTGTAGTAGTCATGATAGAATTGAACACCCTGGATAACCGTACTACTAAGTAAGGCCAATGAAATAATAAAATTAAGAAGGCTAACAGCTTGGCCACCGTAGCCCCTATGGATTACTCTGAAGTGGTTGTTTCCAATGCGCGTGACTTCTTGAAAGCACTCAACAGCCCTCGTCGCGAAGTGCGTGTTATTTTCTTAGGTGAGCTCATTGGACGCACGTTTAATAGAATTTCCAGCGCACTGCGACGCAGTTAAACCACCGGGTTGGTGGAGGCCTTACGCTGGATTTACAATTCCCCTGACGAGCTCGTCCCGACAGTCCGACACGACTATTCAGTCCGACCATTTCCGCCACCGAAATTAGTTCAGTGTTGACAATACCTCGACAGTTTCCATCCGACAAGTGTTGCGTGGCTTTCGGGAAATCCTAGAATGGCCGGTAAGTTGTTATGGAATGCAAATAAATCACAAATAATTGTATACTATTTTGTTTTGATGAAATATGTGAACGAAGTATTTTTTTTTATTTTGGACCATTTGTTGTCCACGAATGTATATGTTCGTCAATTTACCAGCTTTCTGCTACAAGATAAACAGGATGTGCACACAAAGAAAATATTTTTAGTGTGAAATTTACCACAGTAGTGACATCCGTACCAAATTTTGTGTTGTAAAGTTATATTTATATTGGTTTTTCTGCTGCCAAGCGAGTCCGACCAGTCCGGCGTCCGACGAAAGAAGAAATAGATTCTACTTTTGTTGGGCTGTCGGGGCTACGATTTTGTCGGAGTAACCTTGCTCCTGATTGACTGATGATAAATTCTCGTCGGTGTAGGGGCTGTTTAGTCGGACTGTCGGGTTATTTATTGTGAATCTAGGTTGAAGGGGACTATGTAGCTGCGCGGCCAAGGTCAAGAAGCGAGTGAGCGATACGGGCGACACTAACACGCACGCCTAGTGCCTCATCGCTCCTACGCGCAAGGCGTGCAGTGTTTCCGTCCTAACGCTTTACTGTGTAAACTAATATGTAACTGTGGGGTTTTATTACACGTGACGAAAGCACACAGATTAAACTACGTCCGCTTTTTGTACTTTTCTCATGTCTCGTAAGGGAACTGCATAGGCAAGTTTTAAAATGCGATATTTGACCATTTTCATGGATTTTTCTATCCAAAAATACACATTGCATGTGCAAAGCAAACCAATATATAGAGTCACAGATAGTTTTTTATCTTAATCTTTTCTGACAAAAAGTCATATTTCCAGAAATTTTATTTACCGAGATGCGCGTTTACGCGCAAACAACGATTTCACAAAAAATACATAGGACCCTTAAGGGGGCCGCCTACCTGACGCGACATGGCAGAGGAGCGAGCGAACGCTAAGGGCGACACTGGCACGCACATCAAGCGCCGCATCGCCACTATGCGCGAAGCACTAAACCAGCGCGCAAGCTTTTCGTCGAACCGTTTTTTCTATGGGACTTTAAGCGGTGACCATATTATTTTACTGATGGAAAGTATAATGCAAAGTTCAGTGCAGGATTGTATCTGAGTTTCACGTAGATCCGGCTAGCACATTTTGACATATGGAAGTCTGAAAAGGCTGTTTTTTTTTTTTTTTTTTAGCTATGTCGGAGAGCTTGGAAATAGTGGTTCTGACATGCGTAGTGTCATGAAAGCGACATTCCGTCATCACCTGAAGTTTGCTTTCTTTTTGTAAATTAGCACATTGGGCGCACGTGGAATAGTTTCGTTAAAAAAAAAAAAAGAGTGCAACACATTTCAAGCGCCTAGTGGGCGGCCCCCTTAAGGATAAATTTTTTTCCCCCCAACTCGCCACCGTAGTGGCTCGAGGCCTGGGGTAAGTTCTGCGCAGTACGGGTGTGTATTTGCAGACTTTTCTGCGCAAGATAGTTGTGAACGAAGCGCTCACCCCGGGCGGGCTCAGGCATTGACGTCCTCTGCCACTGCAGGGGGCGGGAGGGGGAGGCTGCGTGGGAGTCGCCGGGTCTCGCACGGAGAATGGTCTGAACCAAGGGGTGGGTTTGTGAGGGGGTTTGAAGGGGGGGTGGCTACAGGTGAGAGAGCTGCAGGCATGAATGGCGAGGGTCGTCATGGCAACTGCCCGGCGCTGCCCTCCCGCTCTAGACCTCTGCCATCCTGCCATCCTGCCTGCCTGCCTGCCTGCCTGCCTGCCTGCCTGCCTTCGATTGTCAGCACCCTACAGTCCTGGCCACGTTGTCACACCTACCCTTCCTGCAGGATCATCGTGGCAGCCGGGTATAGGCTGTTCACGGTAAAGTGAGCACTTTTTAAAACCCACTCATTTGGAGTAAACAGTCGATGAATTAATTTTATTGTAACCTTAGACGTTATAAAATACTACTTACATGCAGGGGCGCCTGTTTTTCGCGAAAAATATTTCAGGACAAGTTGTGTTCCAACGCACTTTAGTTCAGAAACCACTTTGGTGATTGAATCATTTGGATTTTTACGCGTATTATCTGCCTGCCCGCTAATCACGGACGGTTAGTATCGGAGAAACTTAATTCTGATTGGCTCACTCATGTAACAGATTGTCTTCTCACAAAGGCAAGTGTCCAATAGTCAAATGAAGACTGCAAGTGTGCACATAGACGATTGAAGTCTAGCGTCCGCGTAAATCTTTTCGCGAAAATCAGGTGGCCCTAGTTACATGGCTATATTTATTTAAAGAAAGTGGCGGAAGGATAAAATAATGGCTTATATAAAAAAAAAAAAAGTAACTAGGACATCAAAAGTGCTGACTTTACTGTGAACAGCCTATATATAAACTATAGTCTAGTCGCTGTTTCTTTACACTTTTTGAATGACACCTTCGAAATAACACCCCATGTATGACGTATTTGATTGCTTCCTAAATATGTGATGCACCACGAACAGTTTATACGTGTATTAACATAAAAGTAAAGGCTGTTCGCGTTAAAGTGAGCACTTTTGAAATGTACCTTAGAAAAAATTCACTATTCCTACCTGTATATATTTTAACGGGCGCACTGGGTGACATGTGACCAGTAAAGTTGGTAACGAGGGATGGAAAGTAGTTCCATATCTTAACGTCGAATAAAAAGTGTTAGGTAACCATTTGTTATAACTTATATTATTTCTTCCACTTTATGTTATTTTAATGCTTCAAAGTGTAAAAAATGAGTAAATTTGTAAAATATTGACTTCTCTAGTAATTTCACACTTTCACTTGACCAACGCATGAGTAAAACGACGAGGCCCATGGCAATGTTAATTTTACATAAGGCGGAATAATACACAACGTGGATAGATGTAGATCTTAAGCAGGGCTTTCAAAAGTGCTCATTTTACCGTGAACCACTTATACCTTTTTTTTTTTTTTTTGCTTGAAGTCAACTTTCAATTATACTTGATCTATAAATGAACATATTTCACTCATATCTAATACGAATAAATGCAGATAAAATACAGGTATGTTGATAATACGTAGCAAGAAATAGTTCTTGCGCAAAAATACCATTTAACAGAGTGCGTGCTAATGCGTGCGTTGGCCCTCTGGTGTAATTTCCAATGCTTTGTTTGCACGAGGCGGAGGAATGTTCCGGAAGCAGAACTTCGGCACGGCTTCAGGGAAGTCGGGAGTGACCCCACGAATGTACAGCACGCAACAAACACGAGTACGCAGTGACGCGATGCAAGGGAAATGACGGTAGTTTATATAAACTCCGCACGACGCAAGATGTTACCAACCGTGCAAAACAAAAATGCGATACAACCACAACGATGTTTATTTGCGTGGTGGTTTCGAGTGATCACGTTTTGCCTTCATTTTCCCCCATCGTAGTTGTTTAGTATCGATGTTGTTTTTACGTTTTCAGCTTTGATCAGTTGTGGCAGATATTTTTTAACGACTGAATAACGAATATTACGAAATACTGTTTAATTTTCGCGACAAGACAGTGATACGAAAATATTTTAATACGCGACTATACAATTTATTTATTATTCAACGTATAAAAGTTATCATTAGAGACAGGAAAATTTCGCGAGTTCAATGACCTGTAGGTTATACTCCTCGCTCCTCTGCATACCGGAGCCTCAGCTGTGTGCTCATTGGCTGTTGCCCCACACCTGGCGGTTACGGGATTTGCAAGGTGTTTTCTTGGCTCAGAGGCGTGCAGGGCGGGTCTAATAAACTGTGGTCCAATTGCGAAGGTGACTTCACTACATATGTGTTTGACGTCTATCTTGTCCCGAAATGAATTCGAGGAAATTTTCCTATCCCTAGTTACCATGCATGTATTGCACAAGCAACTAAAGTGATAAAACAGATCGAAAACTGAAAATCATAACCTTCTGTACAAATGTAAAAACAATTGTACAATCTATTACTGCTAATATAGAAGGCGTGAATCACGAGCAAAAACTCAAGACCAACTTTTACGCTGTGTTCTCTCCTGCGTAGTTTATAAAAAGCATGGAATCACGCGCGTTCGAATTTTTCCATTTTTACGTTTCTTGGGTGCTTGTGTTCTCTGCGAAGTTTATAAACCCTTCCTGATGCGGAGAAATCTCATCCATCTTTGATTTTTTTTAAAATAATAAATATTGGTAATCAAACTTTACGACGGGGCATTCAAAATGAAAACTTCGGGTGGCATAGATGACTACTTAACAGAATTTTTGGAGTCTGTGCGGTTTCATCGAGACAAAAATTATTAAATAATGACAGAACATTTATTGCGGTTACAGATGCGAAACGAGAAACGGGAGGAAAATAAGTGGATTCGAAATAACTATTATGATGTACCCTGTGCTTTGACAAACTTGATTTCTGAATATTGTATCTGGAAATGAATTCATGGAAAAACATATGTACCGTAAATAAAAAAAAAATGGTGCGGATCGTGAACATTTCCCGAGTCTGTTTGGTGAAAATGCGTATTTCAAACACGTGCACATTTTGGTTTCTTTTGTAATTGATTTTTATTTTTTTTTTTTTTTTTTAAGTTATAGCAGGATTCACATAGCTCCGACAAACCCAACGAGACACGACGAAAACAGCAGCAACGGCACGACAGTCAAAGTTTCACTGTGACAGCCAGAATTACAGCACGACACGACAGCTGACACGCCGCTCTAGGCATTTTACATAACTACTTAGAAGGCGCTGATAGTCTGTGCTGGTTTCAAAGGTGGCGGGCAAGAGGGAAATTTGGAATACATAATGGCGACAAATTGTTATTGCTAATGCATATAAAGGTAACATTATTATTTTTAATAGTTAAAAATAGTAATTTTGAATATATTTTTTTTAAAGCTGCATATTTGCCATTGTAGGGAAAGTTTGCAATATTATTTCATTTTGCAAGGTTGCACACTGTGCGTCGTGCCGCACGACACGACTAAAATAGAAATCACTTCTAATCCAATATATCTGGTCGGACGACAGAATTTCGGGCATACGTCAGATCTATCTCGTATTTCACTGTCTGTTTAGTTTTAGGTGTCGTGTCGTGCTTGTCGGGACTATGTGATTCCGGCGCAAGAGATCCGAGTATCTCCATGTGCCGCTGTCGTAACAGTGGCGCGCATCACGAGCTCCAGACGCACGTATGTGACGTCACTAGCCAGCAACATGGCGGTGCGTCGTCTGCCAACCAGACAGCAGCGCGACCAACAGGAAGTCTGCAGTAGTACATAACGGCCAATCACACTCGAGGGTCGCTTCCAGAGCCTCGCAACATGTCGTCCTTTATAAGCAAGCAATTTGTTGCGTACGGTCGCTTTTTTTCGCGGTAGTCAAAAATGTCCAATGACAGACGATAGGCCCTAATGTTGGTCTGCATGCTCGACAACGTTGCCATGTTTGCAAGTGTCTGTGGCATGAGCATGTTGCGAGGTAGGCTTAAGCAGTATTTGTTCCTAACTGCTCGCTACGAAAACCTCCAGGGCAGAAGAAAACCTGAAAAATGAAAACGAAATCTTGACGAAGACAAATCCAAGTCGAAGTTCTGCGGCCTTACAACTTCAGCATTCAAAATATTTACTAAATGCTGTTCGCTATAAAGTGAGCACTTTTGAAATCAACCTTAGAAAAAAGCCACTGCCCCAGCCTGCATGTACTTTAACGGGCGCATTGAGTGACATGCGCACGATAAAGTTGGTAACGATTAATGGAAAGTAGTTCCATATCTTAAGGTTAAATAAAAAGTATTAGGTAGCCATGTGTGATAATTTAACTGCTTTGTTTCGCTTTTTTTTTTTTTTTACTGTATCGAAGTGTAAAAATTAGCAGGCTTGTAAAATATCTACTTTTCTGAAAATTTCACAACATTTAACCGACGCATGAATAAAGTGATGAGGCCTATGTCAATGTTGAGTTTACACAAGGCGGAAGGATACACAATGTGATTACATGTTGATTTCAAGCAGTGCTTTCAAAAGTGCTCATATTACCGTGAACAGCCAAAAAACCTGCACATCGCATAAATATACAAGCAGTCTGGCAGTTTTTCTCTTTAGATATCTTAGGACCATATGCTTCGTTTACATATTTTAATTCTGATGACGGTAGCACAGATTTCTTTGTCTATACAATGTGTCTTTCGCAGCAGTATTCCACCTCCATTATATTCCCTGAAATTCATTTGTGAGATGAAATAACCTCCGTAAAACCACGCAAGGAATTATATTGGCCAGAAAATGTAGCCCAACAGTAAAACCAAAACTTAACACAGGCTAGCGACGTCATGCGCCTTGTCTGCCAACGGGACCACGGTGGCTGAGCGGTTAGTCTACTCGCCTCCCACCAAGGCGAATCGGGTTCAATCCCCGGCCGGGTCACTCCGGATTTTCGCATGTGGTAATCGTGCCGGACGATGCCGTAGGTCGGCGGGTTTTCTCGGGGATCTCCTGTTTCCCCAGCCCTTTCGTTCCGGCGCTGCTCCATAATCACCTCACTTCACCCTCATCGGCTCTCAAGACCTCGATGTTAAGAGCCGCCCAAATTTCTTCACTTCACTTGTCTGCCAACACAACAAAGTGAAATTTGTAGTCTACTCTGTTGACAGTTGACAGTTACGTAGAACATACTCCAGCAAGCAGATAAATAAGATAATATTCTCTCGTACTGCTGTGTTGCAACCCTTCCCTCGTATGCTGATAGGTACACGCACGTGAAACTTTTCCGCTTGGATGTACCCGCCAAGTCAAGACCTGGGCGGCTCCTAACAACGAGGTCTTGAGAGCCGATGAGGGTGAAGTGAGGTGAGAATGGAGCAGCGCCGGAATGCAAGGACGGGGAAAACGCGGGACCCCCCGAGAAAACTCGTCGACCAGCGACGTCATCCGGCACTATTCCCACTTGCGAAAATCCGGGGGAGTGACCCAGTTCGCATTGGTGGGAATCGAGCAGGCTAACCGCTCAGCCACCGCGGTTCCTGAACCTGTGAATGGTTTTTATTGTTTCTGAGTTCACGAATTCTTCCCTCGTCTCTCTCACGCTACCAGACGCGTAACTCGTAGCTGTCCATTGATGCGACGGACAACAACAGGGCCACAGAACACTTTAAGGCTCCTATGTACATGCGCGTCCAAGGTCAAGAAGCGAGGAAGCGATACGGGCGACATTAACACGCACGCCTAGCGCCTCATCGCTCCTACGTGCAGTGCTTCCGTCCTAACGCTTTACTGTGTAAACTAGATCCGTAACTGTGGCCTTTTATTACACGCGATGAAAGTACACAGATCAAACCACCTGCGTATAGTTGTACTTTTCTCTTCGGCTAAAAGAAACTTCGTAGGCAAGCTTTAAGAATGCGATATTTGACCACTTTCAAGATTTTTTTTTCTCTATTAATACACTTAATAATGATAAAAGTAAAAAGACAGCGATATAGACAATAGTTTTTTAAAATCCTTTTTGGCATAACTTCGTACTTGCAGAACTTTTATTTACCGAGACACGCGTTTAGGAGCAAATAACGATTTCCCAGAAAACGTTTCAGTGCACAGGACCCTTAATGAAACAGAAACGAAACTGCGCACTTTTACCGCGAATTTATACCGCACGCTCAGCCAAAATTGCGCCACTGACCAGCACCTTAGCGCAACGTCATGCGCCAATGAGAGCCCGGTAACTTACTTGAAAGGCGGGAAGACAGGCAATAGGAAAGCTTTCACAGCCCGCAACAGCAAATAAAAAATACTTTCAGGCCCCCACGTAACATAATAAAATGGAATAGAGTTAACCCATCCAGACCCAGTGTACACAATTGTGCACATTACGCACGAGTAGCTAGTGTTTAATCTGTGCTGCACATTACGAAGCTCAATGACGAATGATCTTCCCAGTGGGTAAATGATTCGCTAACCGTCTTACTGCTACAGGTTATAATTGGGTTATGTAACTGTAGCCGAACATATAGCCTACAGCTCATTGGCTGTGACAACTAGTGTTGCGTCGACGTAAGTACAGCTCGCATCATACATTTTTTGCAACACTTTAAGCCATAAATTAACGTGGGTCTGTAAAGGGTTAAAGTCGTGGTTATTTTGCGTTGATCGAGGATCGCCATCTAAGTTCGGAAGTAGAATACTTTAGTGCGAAGTTGGCAGTTAAAAGGAGAGAGCCATTTCTAATAATCAGGCTTGTAGCGCCTGCTAAGTTACTGCAGTTTATTCGCTGTTTCGTCACACTTTTTGAATCAAACATTTGAAAAATCATTCCTTGTATGTTATGTGTTTCGTTGTTTCGTAAATATTTCATTATCACAAACATTTAATACTTCTGCTATCATAAAAATGCAGTACTTTTTATTAAATTGAAATATACATTTTATTAATAATTAAAATGAATAAAAACAGGGAGAAAAAATGGTGTGTTGGCAATGCCTAGTCAAAATAGTTCTTACGCAAAATCTTATTACATTGAGTGCGCACGAATGTAGTGTGCTGTACCTCTGGTGTAATTTCCTAGACTCGATTAACTCTTGAGATCTGAGCATATTTCCTGGCAGTCACGATAACCTAGATGCGAATCGTACATATAATCCACAACAGGCGCGCCAGCTCTATTGGCGTGTGCTCCTAAACTTACCAGCTTCCTATTGGTGCAAATTACACCGGATGTACTTGACATGTTGACGAGTTTCATTACTGGTTATCTGCTGGCCAATTAATTGTCGAGTTGACTGTGTCCCAATCACAGTGACTTGCCATGTGTAAAACGCTATACCGTCCATCCTATTCTTTTTATAACGGAATAAAAAAAATTAAATTTTGTTCACGAGAATATCAACTGATGTGGCTCAATGTTCATTTGAGGTCGACATAAACTCTAGAGAACCAATGAAAGCATATCCAAGCGAGTTCTGTTTTTAAACACAAATAAATCAGTTATACTGCCGTTGCCCGAGCTAGACTCGGGGGCATTCCTTAAAGTGATAAGCTTTGTTTGCATTAGACGGAGGAATATACTGAAAGAATAACTTCAGCAGTGCTTCAGAAAAGTTGGATGTATTGAGCCCCCGCTCCCCCCTCCCGACACAAAATTGGGGGCCCAACCTCTAACCCAGTTCTCCCTTTCTGGCCTAAGTTAAACAGAGGAAAAGGAAAGGACGGGGTTTCGTAAATATCTCAAAACATATAGTCAAAATACAGGTATAGCAATTAGTTTCTGGACTAGCAGCATGTGCTAGGTACCAAAGTGACATGTTGTTTGGAAAAAGAATTCACAATCAGCTACCACATTCACAACACTGTAAAACCATTTCGGTCCCAATAACAATTTACTATTATCTTCAAAATAAAGCATACTATATTTTTCATACCTTCCTCTCTTTCCTCCTTACAATCCCAAAATCATTTTATAAGTTTTGGCATCTTTAAAAAATTTAAAAAACGTTAGAAAATTCAATACACGCCTTATATACTAATCCCAATAACCATCAAGTAGTGTTTCAAGCACCTAAACTTAGCTCAGCCATGACTTGGCTATAATAACTTTAAAAATTCAATAATATTTACAGAATCTACACAAATTTGCACAATACTGACCCCGGCTGTCTGCCAGCACACCAACTTTAAAACCAAGGGTTAAAAAACACCATACAAATAAACAGGTTATTTTCAAGTTCTAACTTCCTTCACACTTCTCACCTAAAATCCCATTTGATTTTAAAAGAATCTCAAAACAAACATCTATCACTTTTAGGTGATTTCACAGCCTTTTTTCCCTTCCTTTACACAATTTTACAATGTTTCATTACATCACTCAACGCAACAGTTCGCCGAGGAATGGTCTCTGGTCTGAGATGTACCCACTACCCAGCCGAACCGTCATACAAAAACCCACCACAGAGGCCCAGAACCAAGAGATACTCTCCCAACCAATCACCACATTCAGCGGTGGCCAGTTCTGGACCTCCAATCACTCAACTCCAAGCAATCGATGGAGGGTGTGGATATTCTCCACGTCTGCGCAACTAGATGCCGACTCTACCCTGCGCCGATACCACTCACACACACACCTGGTGAAGGAAAGAAGCCAAGGATATTCGCCCCGTCATTCCTCGCAAGTGAGCGGCACTTCTCCTTCACACACCAACTCCACACAAGCACACAACAAACACAACCAAAACCCACCCCATTGAACTCTGCTATCTTCCAGTCCCTTTTCAAAATCCACAGCAATGAGATGCCTAACCCAAGTCCCACCCACGTCACACGCCACCCCTCCTTCCCCCAAATTCAAAATCCAAACAGTCTAAGCAAAGTCTGAGGCACTCCACTTCAAAAACCCTTTTAACCTTGGGTCACTTCCTCCTCTTACTTCTGCTCGCCGCACCAAAATAATTTAGGTTTACCAGCTTCGATCACTTCCGCAAAAATCGCGGGGCAAAATACTCTACCTCGCTTTCACCAAGTCTCCGCACAATCTGAATAATCGGGGTGGTAGAAAATCTCAAATACCCTGCGCCGGTCTTCGCCTTCAATCCAAGTCCCAACTAGCACAGAGGGTGGGGGTGGGGGGGGGGGGAATTCCCACACTGGGAAAAGCAACTAAGTCTTCACCGGATCGCATTTTCAGGCTAAATCCAGTACTTCAGTGAGAAATTAGACGTAGTCCCTACCACCTCAATTCATCGCCATAATCCTCCCCTGGCGCAAGGGTGAGTATGTTCCACTGGATTTCTAAATCCGACTAAGTCCATGTTGAACCTGCAAAACCACAAGGGCCAACTGCCTCTCCTAATATATATATATATATTCAATATTCCAATTCAAGAAATAATTTTTCTCTGAGTCCATTCTCATTCGAAAAATATTCCAAGTCCCTTGGCCACTCAGAATTATTCTAAGTACCCGCACATCGCAACGCTGTTTTTTTTCAGTCATAACGACTGCTCAAGAGAAAATTTTCGAAGTCCAAGTGTTCACTAGCCGGGATTTCTCTAAGTTTCCTTTTCACCAGCACTTGGTTCAACAGCCTAACTTCGCAGACGCCTCTCACAACAGATGTTCAATACTTAGCTTTCCGACGCAGTCTCACTACTGCTAGGGCGGGTCCACACACCCCAGAACCCCCGCTCTAGGGCGGGCGACGAGCTCCCTGATCTCAGCCAGTGCACCTGTACTTATACTGCTCCGCATCCCCTCCTCGAGCCTACCCCGTCCCAGAGACCAGACCGCAGCGCCGCCTATACATACAAGGCACCCTCTTATCTATCGGAACGCCACCTTTACGATGTACGCTCCATCTACAATTAAGGGCGCCACCTATCTGGCGGTAGAAACGCTTTGCAGAGTGTTTGAAATCCCCCTTTTTTTACGAAACAATTAAACGTGTCCCCATGATACCAATGTACGAAAAGAAAACACATTTCAGGCGAGGTACGTATAATAGTTTCAATACATAGTGTACGTTATAATTGCTATTCCCGAGCCCTCCAAAATAGCTGTATATCATAATATACTGATTGTAAACATGCGAAACTATTATAGGGACCTGCACTGAACCTTGCTACACTCTTTCCACCAATAAAATGATAGGGTCGCCGCTTAAAGAACCATAGGTACACGCAGCACAGCGGAAACACTGCACACCAGTTCAGCTCCTAGCGCGTAGGAGCGAAGGGGCATCAGCCGCGCGTGTCAATGTCGTCCTTATCGTTCCCGCGCCTCCCTTCCTCAAACAAGCTAAAAACATCCAGTAGACGGCGCCCTTGAACACATTTTCTGCAAGCGTGCGAAGGCATCTGCCAATAGCAATGAAGCGGTGCTCTAGAAGGCTGATCCCTGTCATCCTGCAACCTGCCTCACCAACAAGATCGGCTGGCGAATCCCGCCTTCAGGGTCCAGGCTGTACCAAACTCCCAAGATAGCACACCTGGTCTCGCTTATTATTTACCCGTGACGTCGTGACGGTCCCACGTCACAGTATCTACGATTAGACTATAGTCGCTCAAACAAATTCTCCGAACAAAGCTGAAAATTTAAGTCACTATAAGAAATATTTTGTAAAGCAGTTGTATTGCGTGAAATGAACTAGACTGGCGGATTATTTGCTGCAGGGGTACCCATTCGCTTGTTTGGTAAGAACTTGGAAATATACCGACAGGTAGCAAATGTGGATGAAATACTTGCTAGCAATATGGCGACCGTTACTGAAGTACTAGATACCTCGAATGTCTTATGGCATACGTGCAGTATTCCTTTGGTTATTGGCTGCGCGTCTTTCCCGGGAAATAGTTCCATACTTGACTGGGCCAATCAGAATCAGGTAACTCCGAAACTGCGTGTCCGTGATTTGCTGATAGACACCTACAGCGCGTGCCATTTAAAAATCATCCAGTCACGAAAGTGGATCTGAGCTACAATGTTTTGGAGTAGTAGTCCTGAAATATTTTCGCAAAAAACAGGTGACCCTTGGCATTGCCAAGGAACCTATATTATCCCCATTTTATCGATATTACCTACAAACGATATAATATATTTTATGGATAAATAAAAAGTTAAATGTTAAATTTGACTAAAAATAAGGTACTTTTATGTTAACACAAGTATAAGACGCTTGCGATACATAGAATATTTGGGAAACAACAAAACACATAACACATGGAGTGATTTTTAAAACGTTAGTTTCAAAAAGTGTGAAGAAACTGCGAATCGGCTATAAATAATTTGTTCGTTCGTGAGAAATACTTGCAAAGAGAAAGGGTTCTACGCCATACTGTGGATATAGATATGGAAACACACTTACTTTGCCATTTCAAGTAAAGCAGCGTTGGCAATGCTTAGGTTAATTTTAACCCGCAGGTGCAAGCTTTTACCCACAAGCCGGCAAAAAAAAAAAATTGATGAGCAAAGAAAAAACTTAAAAAATACCAAACTAAGTTCGGTTTAAGGTGAATTTTGTGTATGTAGGAGACGTGTGCACAAGAAAGTGTGCATGTAAATGAAAAAAAAAATATATATATATATTTCTTTGGGAAGTCAACGTATTATTCAAAATTAATAGAAATACATTTACTGAAAACTGACGGGCATTTCACCATTGAGATCGCCCACACTGGCTGATGGCATACATTTTCTACTGAGCACTTTCCTTATTGCAGACAGTATAAAATGCAATATAGCCGATTATTTTATTTTTTATTTCACTTAGTTGATCCTTTAGATTGTCTAGAGTGGTCTAGAGGACAACTGGAACATGGAGTATGTCAACTTGTTACACACATGCACACACACACACACACACACACACACACACACACACACACACACACACACACACACACACACACACACACACACACACACACACACACACACACACACATATATATATATATATATATATATATATATATATATATATATATATATATATATATATATATATATATATATAGCACCATGGAGAGAAGTAACGAACACTGGAATGTAACTAGACTGCACATCCCTAGTTGTCACTGACACCTCAAAATATCGGTTAAGCACATCACATCACTAGATTTACTGTCTCATGTGCTATAGAGATGGGTAACACCACGCTGCGCCGCACAATTGCACCAACTCGGTTCATTGCGCATGGTGTGCCAACTCACTTTCTTCAAAATATCTAACTCACGGCTCAGTGGACTAGTAAAGTACATATCGGGAAATATATCGATATTAGTTTTATCGATTATATTTACAGTATCGTTTTACGAAACTATGTAAACAGTAAGAATGCTGAGACCAACTAAAATGTGAAATAATAAGTTCAAAGCACCCTGTGATACTATGAACTTGCAGTTGTTTTGTTTCTAAAAATTACCACTGCTACACGTGGTCGGCTAAGCACATGTGTTCCATTGCATGGGAAATGTGGTAAAAGAAATAAGTATTGACTCAAGACACTGCTACAGTTACACGAATTTAACAATTGATTATTTTGCCTTTGTTTAGTTAATTTAATTTTACTAAGTTTTCCAAACTACTCTTCTAATTGTTAAATCGTATTTCATAACAGTTATTTACTTCCATCCACAACGAGCAAGAAACCCTAAGAAAAGACGGCATTTGTAATCATATCAGGAACACGTGTATATTTATAAACCGTTAAAAAAAAAAAACAATTGAGCATGGCATTTAGATTTGAATGCTTTTACTTAACACATAATAATAATTTACACGGGCGTACAATCAGTATACAATATACAGCAACACCAAATGCACATGAAACGACGCGACAAGACTTTCGTCAACTGCAACGACTGGTGAACGTAGACTAAATATGAGGTAGACCGATCTCGCTGGCTGCGCAAAACCAATCACCGTGTCCCAACATTGAACTGCTTTCTGCCAACACGTCTAGCGAAAACGGAGTGGCTTGGATTTTAGGTTAGGAAACTTATTTGTAAACAAGTGCACAGGACATATAGTCCTCTAACCAGATTGTAAAGCTTTTTGACTAGATTCAAAATGGCAAAGGTGTTTTATTGATATAATAGTGTTTGTCATTTAAAATCGAGGTGTAAACAAACACGTTCATCGCTGTTGACCATGTGACTTTGACAGTTGTGTAGGATTTGGGTAGGTCAGTGTTGGGTACATTCGCATAAGACGAAAAAGCGGTCTACCTCATCTTTAGTCTATGCTGGCGATGCGCCGCGCCGGGCGCGAATGCCGAAGGCGGACCATAGAATAAGAATATAGTGATGCACTGCACGGGTACGCTCTGCTCGTTGCAGGGCACACAGTCACTGCATCAAGGCGCAATTGAGTTGACACCCTACACTAACTCAGTGAGGGGCGCCTGAGTTAGTGCAGTTCACCTACGCCAAACACCAGTGGTTCCGGCGAGTTAATAGTCTTTTAGACCCGTAAAAATTACCAATCTGCATCCCTGAACCATCATATACAATGCGGAAATGAGAAAAAAAAAAACATAAAATATATAGAAAATGATAAACCAGCATTATAACAAAGAATAACATGTTTCAATGGTTACAATTCACTGTATAAATCTTAAAATTGAGTTCAACAAATATTACCTGTATAGTGTTTACATTGCTGCAACTGCATACAAATAATTAAAAGAAGAGATTACCAATAAAACAGCTTATTTAATTTAAATACATACTGCCATCTGTCAGCAGCCATAGAGTTCGGGTAATGTTTTAAAGTAGTTTCTTCAAGATGCTTAATGTATGTAAAATAATTACACTTTAGGTAGACGAGGCCTCCATGTGGAACATTTGTTAATTAATAAACTTAACACTATCAAATATGATAAAGGTACTATGTAAATTTAACACACAAAGTGATAGCAATATCTAAATTGTCAAAGAAGTTAAAAAGACATACATGTTATGAATTATGCTATACTAAAATTATTTCTATACTACAAGACAGATCGTTTACCCAACCGCACACCTCTGCATCGCTGCCACATGCATCATCACGCCACAGAGTTTTGCTTCGAAGTGCTTTGAGTGCAGTAGTGCGGCGAATGTAGTGGGTGGAATGCAGTGTAACTTAGTGCGACTTAGTGCAATGTGCATAAAGTAGCGCACCCAAAAGTGCTCAATGGCTAACGCCTTTTGATCCCTTATTAAAGGGACTATAGAGACGCCCCTAATAGTTTATTTTGTTGTTTTCTGTTTCTTTGCAAGGGCAGTGTATTTTCTTTCACATGCTTCATCCACATATCATTCACGCAAGTTGTAAAAGGGTATGTTTTTGTTATGAATTAATGGTAACATTGTCTTTGCAAGTGTTTGTGGTGTTAAGAGTTTTGATACAAGTGTGTCAGGAAGTAGTTGTTGTGTGCGACGCAAACCTTCCAGGCCGGGTTCACACGCCACACAGAATGAGTTAGTAGCATCTTGGACTCCAGAGAGCAAGGCCGTGCCGCGTCGCACTCCGGTGGCCTGCACCTTTTGTCACCGATCATGTAGTTTTCAATAGTTTAATTTATTTTTACCGTAGCCGTTTTTACTTCTTCAGCCACAGGCGGACAAAGGCCGGCACAGCATGTTAAGTGTTCACCATGAGTGATGTTTAGCATTTACGGAAAGTAAAACTACAATGGTAAGAAATCACGTGTGTTTTTTATTCGCCAAGCCTTCGGGCGTATAAGGGTATTGGAACCTTAAAAGCCTGCCAAAAGTGCCTTTCCTTGGATTAGTGTTATTGTTCACACAATTATTTCAGTTATGCAATAAGTCAGTAGTTCAGCAGCATGCATATGGGTCAGCCTTTAATAGACCCACCGTTTAATGAACAAAGCAGTTATTAACATTATAGGTAATGAAGTCAGCGGAGGAAAATTACGTCTAGGCATTAAGACCTGTATCACCCTGAGGACACCAAGAGTATCCCATCCATGTGGCGTAAGTTTCTTTCTATGAAAATCCTTAATCATCCGAACATGAAAACCCATCAGAATTTCACAGTTAAAAATTTTCCTTCAAAAATTTTCCTGCAGAATTTCCGGTAATTTTCGCTACCCAACTGCAACGGGAACATCAAGGACGACGCAACAGGCCAACAACAGTGTTCCGATGTCTTCCAGATGCCTCCCAGTCGCCTGGAACAATACACAACATGACGTGGCGAAAGCACGCCAAAACAAAAAAGTGGCAGCCATGGCAACAGAAGGACTGTGCAGGTACAGGAGAGCAGTCATCATTGGATGGCGAGGTGACATCACGCTTCCCAACACCTCCTCAGTGCTGGACAAAGGAGGGCGCACCCGCATCTTCCCCCCTCCAAGCTATAGCATCAACACCAGCTGGGGAGTATTGATCGCGCAACGGGTCACGTGAGCGGGCGCTCACCCCCCTATTCTCCGCCAGTCGGTTACGCCTCTAGCAGGTGCAGAGGGATCAGCCACATGAGGGGAATGTGCGCCCTCCCTGCATCGCCATTCTGCATATTCATTCCATGCCAAGAACTTGGTCATCATGGCTGGCAAGATGCGTGTGGGTCCACTGGCACCACTGTGTCTTCAATGCGCGTGTCCTATCCCACAGGGGGTAGTGGCCAAGTATGAACTAGGCACTCAACACTGTAGTTGCAACTGTAAGCCCAGCTTTCCTCTCAGTCACCTCACGAAGAATCGCGAGTGAAAAACAGTGACAGTGAAATTAAAAAATCCAGCAAACAGGTTCACATTTCGGACAACCAACAAACCCAAAACCAAATTTTTAGAAATTATAACCAACCTAAATTGTGCAGTTATTTATTGTATGCGGGTCAGGGGGCCATAACACTTTGTTACACCCTATGCGAACTGCAATATCACGAGTGCCTGGATGCGAGCGAAGCCGCAACCATAACAGGACTGACAGTCACGTGCAAACAGTGCACCGCAAACGTAAAAACCCAAAACACAGTTTACTATTGGGATTATTTCCTCATGGGACTAGAGCAACAGGTAACAACATGCAGTATAGAGGACTGTCAAGGAGGGGAAGGCAGTGACATCACAATGTTGTATTTGTGAAATGCAGGTGCACGAGAGATATTGGACATCTGGCGAGGGACTGACGGCGCAAAAGGATTAATTCACGTGTCACGACTACACGGCGGCCGATGTAAACAAACAGCTGTCATGCACCCACAGCACGCACATGGTGAATGTCAACAAAAACGTGTCGTGCACCCAGTCAACACTGCAACTGCAAGCTTTGGCCACAGCACCTCTCCCATTCATACCATCCGCTCCATACCTCTCACAAGTACCGACATTTTATCCGACACACATATTTCCAGCAAATTTGCTACAAGTAATGTCAACCATCACCACACCTTATCCTTCTGTACAGACCATAAAAATACAAAGCAGCTACGGATAAGCAGCGTTCAGCAGGTGGCCGCAGGAGAGCGGAAGGCAACCAGAAACCATTGCAACCAAAACAATTCCACCACCAAGAGCGACTGCTACCACCACACTGGCAAACTTCCAGACATTGCCAACCTTTGCTGGAACACCCAACAAAGATCCAGCCACCTTTTTAAGCGTTTGTACATCTCACTTAAAAAGGTATGGCATGTGTGAAGAGGAGTCGGCCAGCTGTGTCAGAGCGCAACTCCATACAGATGCACGCTCTTGGTGGCACTCACTAAACCACTACAGATTACAATGGGCCGAATTTCTCCAGTTATTCCAGTGCAGCTTTGGAGGAACCTTCACATCACTCCAGGTGCAGAGTAAGCTCACACTGGGAGAACAGCAGGAGAATGAGCCACTGATGTCATTCAGCATGCAAAAATTCACTTGGTTGGCCGTTTACATCCACACCTGCCTGAACAGGAGATACTTGAAGTAGTGGCTGAGACTGTACATCCCGAATTTCATGCCGCATTGGTACCGTTATTGAATGGTACAATGAATGAAAATAATGCGCGCAGTAATCATGCTAGAGCACAACCTGTGTCAACCGTGCCACGATCCGGGTGCTGCACGATGGTGCCACGAGCATGCGAGTGAAAACAGGAAAGGACAAAGTGAAAATCAAAACAACCAAAAATTAAAAATTTTCGGACAACACTGGGACAAAACTAATTATAATTCAGGACCCCACAATAGTCAAAGTCACAGTGTAAACAACCAAATGGAAAATAGTGCAGTAACAGTGCGGGACGTAATAATACCAAGTGGGATAAAACCAAACCGTCACCGCGACCGTGTTGATACTGTGATGGCGAAATTTACAATTGGCACAGCCAGTGTCCCAACAATCCGCATCTGACCAACGCAAAAGAAAATGCCAGCAGCCAGCAGGGAAACGGGAAGCAGGGGGAAGGGGGCCAGGTGCTCCCGACGCCCCAGTCCCGTTAAAACAACCGGTTGTGAAACCACAACAAGCCCTAATTAACCAGGTTAGTAGCAGTCAGGGGCAGTTTATCTGCATACTTGTTACTGTCAACGGCCAACACTGTCATGTGTTGATTGACACTGCAGCTTCACATTATTTCTTGCAACGACATTTTATGAATACCGAGGATGACACACCTACCAACTATGAAATTAGACTAGCCACTAACCAGCACAGCAGCACAGTGTTAGGGCGAGCCACGGTAACAATACGAGTGCGTGATATAATAACAAAAACAACTGCCATAATCACACCAGAAATCAGAGAGGACACAATTGTTGGAATGCAGTGGTTAACTGAACAAAACGCAATTGTTGAACCGGCGGCAAGCCGAATACATTTCGGAGCGAAAGAGCGGTGCACTGTTTATAACTTAGACTGGCATCCAGCTTATAGTTTACCCACTGTATCCTTAGGGGATATCGATAATGATGTACTGTCCCGAATATCAGGCAGCTTTTCAGCGATTGCTCAGTGAAAGTAGGGACTTTTTGCCACACATGATGACTTTCACCACACGACGGTGGCCGAGCATGAGATTCTGCTAGTGGAAGAAGGGTCTATATGCACACCACCTCATAGCTATCTGCCACACCAAGCGTGCATTATTCAGCAACAAATCCAAGAAAACCTTAGAAATGGTGTGATAGAACCCACAGATAGCCAGTTCAACTCGGCAATTATGCTCGCATTAAAAAAAGATGGAACTTGGAGATTTTGTGTAGATTTCAGACCGATCAACCACCCACGTAGCGCACTACCACCATACATAAGCATGAAGGATGTGCTTAGCTCACTCGGGCAAGCGAAAGTCATGACCTCGCTAGACCTGAAAAGTGGGTACTGGCAAGTCCCCATTAAGTTAGAGGACTGGGTAAAGACGGCTTTCATGGCCCCCTACAGGAGGCGATTCCGATTTTGCACAATGCCTTTTGAGCTTAAGAGAGCACTTGCCACCTTTCAGGTGATGATGGCCCGAGTGCTGGATCGCCTCATCAACGAATTCACACTCGCTTACCTGGATGACATGGCAGTGTAGTCATCGAGATGGGAAGAACATCTGCACTACTTGTCAGTTGTATTGGAGAGGCTAGCCATCAAAGGCCTGACCTGCGCCACGATAAATCCCACATAGGAAAAACAAGTTTGGACTTCCTCTGTCACATCGTCGATGATGCGAGCAAGGCAAATACAGAACAGTTCAGGTTGATTTACAAATGCCCACCACCATGCATGCGAAAACAGCCCAGAAAGATTTTCGGGCTAATTAACTGGCTCCGGAAGCAAAATGAAAATTTCGTAGTCATCACCGCACCACTGATGGACTTGTTGTCATTGGCAATTGGACAGTGCCACTGACGAGGCTTTTGCAAAAATCAAATAGCAATTTAAGTCGTGCCCGACCTTGGCCAGGTACGACCCTCAGTCGGCATTTGCACATGCAAACCGATGGCAACCAGGAAGGACTTGGGGGCGTGTTGTTTCAGCGTGATGACAATGGGGACCACCATGTCGTTGATTTCACTAGCGCCAAATTCGACCAAACAGAAAGGTGATGTGATTTCAACATGCGAGAATGTTTGGACATCGTCTGGGCAGTAAAGAAATATAGGGCCTACTTAGAGCATCAGAGATTTACACTGTGTACTGATAATCGATGGCTAGTATGGTTACACACTAGGCGCGATGCTAGGAGCAAGCTAACCAGGTGGGCACTCCTTCTGCAGGCATATAATTTCATTGTCGAGCACATCCCAGGAAAAGAAAATCAGTTAGTATATGCACTATCGCAGACTCCCAGCATCGATGCCATAGTGCAAGACGTAGCGGAGTGGGAGAAGATAATGCCGCCAATACCTCAAGAACCATTACATGAAGTGAGTGTGCAACAACTAGACAGTGTGAACTATGACATCTTGGTAAATGAATTGTATTGCGAAGTGGAGCAGACACAGATAGGATGCACACTCACCCAGGCAAAAAATCACGCGTACGAGAAACAGACAGCTGATTGTTGGTGAGTGATAGACAGCCACCTTAAAACATGTTCTCCGAGCAAACGACAACGAAAGTGGTGGTTATTCGTTCCTTAGTTTGCACTAGAGAAAGTGCTAGAATACGCACACAGCAGCAGTGTGGCAAGGCACCCAGGAACTGACCAGACCATCTATAAGATAAGGGAAATTTTTTTGACCAGGTCTCACCAAACACGCATGTCAGCACTTGCAACAGTCTCATAAGAGCAATCATTTCAAGGCGAGATGAGCAGATGGAATTCAACAACAGCAACCATGTCTCCCCCCATTGAAACAGTTTGCTTCCACCTTATCGGGTCGTATCTCAGAACAGCAGGGGGAAACACTTAATAATAGTTGCCACAGACAATTTAAAAAAAATGGGTGGAAGCATGCCCTACAAGCAACACACACACTGCCAATATAGCACGAGTGTTAAGTGATGACTTTTTTCCCAGGTCGGGATACCCGAAAAATCTCCTGACAGATAACGTAGCTCCATTTTTGGGCAAAAAGGGGCGAGAATTTTGTACCAGGTGGGGGCGAGACACATCAAAATGGCAGGATACCATCTATGTGTGAACCCTACGGAGTGCCCCAATCAGGAATTGAAGGTGCAACTGCATCTCCACGTGGGTGACCAGCATACCAAGTGGGCTGACCACCTGCCTGCTGTCCTCTTTACCCTCCGCCAGCATGTCGATGCCACCACGACAAAACACCTTCTGACATGCTGTTGGGACATAACTCTCATCTGCCTGGCGAGGTCAACTGCTCACAGGTGGGGGAAAGTAACAACCCAGCCAGCACTGACACTCGGAGCGAACGCCGCCGACAACAGCAGCGACCTGTACCAACACCAAAAAGAGTACACTGCCAAGTGACTGCCAAACACCACATGGCCGCCACCAGCACTGCAAGTGAGACAGATGGTGTATGTATTTGCTCATCCACAGTCTGCAGCCCACAGAGACTTCTGTGCAGGCATTGCGGTGAAGTGGAGCCGGCCGCACCGGACCACTAAAAGCTATGGACCCTCCGCCTACTTGGTCCATCTTAGGAGGAGAGGCATCAGGGTGCATCGGAACGACATCCGGCTATCGCCGGGTGACATAGCCGACGAGATCACACTGGGCACCCTGAGGCCCTATGATGGCGACATCTCTGCTGAACTCCCCCAGGTAGCAGCAGCAGAGGAAGGTGCACCCACACCTCCCTCAGAGGGGTCTATACAGGCGGCCAACATTGTGGCTACATCTGACAGCAGTGTCCACCACGGGTCGTCGTGATGCCAGTCAGGGTGTCGGGGACGATGTAGCCATCTCGATGCCAGCTACTACCCAAGGACAACAGCAAGAAAGGGAGGAAGTACTAACCCTGGTGATCCATGATGACGATGCCACTGTCGAGCATCTCCAGGGAGGTACAGCGGAGGAAGGTGCATCAGCACATCCCCGGATGCACCACCAGATGGGACCAGAAGCCCGACGTCTCCCGGCTTACCAGCACCCTGTGGGGCATGTCTAACAGCTCGTCCAGTTGCCATTGATTGTGCTGCACCTACCAGCGCCACCAATAAACCACCAGTTCTATCACAGTCGCCAGCACTTTGGGTGGCAAAACCGCCTATGGAAGCCACAATACACACAGTTGACGTGCTAGTTCAGAGACTTGCGCTTAGCGGCGATGGGGCACTTGATGTGCATGGCATTGTAGTCCCTATCACTCCCGAGCTTCTAGGCCTCAAACGCGGGAAAAATCTCCAGGTAGGCGGAAACCTTAATATATGGTATTCCTACAGCAAAAAAAAAATTACTTTTTTTTTTTCACTGCAATGATATGTAAAAGTTGTTTGTTTATTTTAACAGATGTGATTTTAACTGCGGTGTTATATTGGTTAGACTGATCGCCTCCCACCAAGGCGAATCAGATTCGATTCCCAGACTATGCCGTTCCCCCCTGCCTTACATTCCGGTTCAGCGCAGTATTCATCCGCCTTCACCCTCATCGGCTCTCGAGACCTCGATGTTAAGAGCCGCCCAAATCTCTTCACGCGCTATCGATACTATCAATAGTCTCTGGATAATATCGGTCGGGCTTGTGAAATTTCGCGAAAAGACACTGTAGGGTCGTTTACCTATCTTGATTGGTGAATTACGTATTGAGACGTGTTAACCGTCGCACACGAATCACGAAGGAGCCATGCTGATGTTGCCGAATTTCGAGTAGTCCGGTCAAGTATGGATACGCCTTCTCAAGCAGACAGCAATCAATGGCAACAGACAAACTGCTGTTGGGTGCTTAAAGTTAGGGATAGGAAAATATCGCGAATTCATTTCAGGACAAGCTAGACTTCCAACCCGTCTACACTGAAGTCACATTTGCAATTGGATCACAGTTCATTAGACACACCTTGGATGACACTGAACAAATAGCAGATTGGCAAGAAAACACGTAGCGAGTACCATACTGTCTGTCAGGTGCGAAGTAACACTGGCCAGTCTCTGTGTCGGCAGCCAATGTACAAACATCCAGTGCTCGAGTGTACACACGACTGTGGAGTCTAGTTTAAAGGTCATCGAACTAGCGAAATTTTCCTATCCCTGCTTATAAAGGCTCTTCACGATAAAGTGAGAACTTTAGAAATCAACCTTAGAAAAAAGTCACCGCGCCTGTCTGCATATATTTTAATGGGCGCACTGAGTGACATTCGTCCAGTAAAGTTGTCATTGATGGATGGAAAATTAGTTCCGTATCTTGACGTCGAATAAAAAGTGTTAGGTAACTATTTCTGATAACTTAAATTATTTCTTTCCCTTTCTGTATTTTTTTTAATGCATCGAAGTGTAAAAATGAGCAGATTTGTAAAATATTTATTTTTATAACAATTTCAGTTTCACTTGACCGGCGCATGAATAAAGTGATGAGGCCCGTGACAATGTTAAGTTTACTTAAGGTGGAAGAATATACAACGTGCATACAAGTAGATCTGAACCCTTTGGGGAGTATGCACGTATATATACGGGACTATGTTTATGTGAAAATTTCCTTGCTCTTGGAGACAATTCTCACACTTGTATTGTTTTACCAGGTCACTGGGCTATATCGGAATCAAATTTAAAAAAAAGAAATGCAATTAGTCATCATTTCTTTTCGTAAGAATAAATCCGTTATTCTGAATAATTCCTCAAATGAACACAATGAACTTTAAAACATGTTAACCTCGACGCGATAGATAAATTGGCACACAGTCTACGCGCGACTTCATTGGCCGAGTCCATCCAATAACACAGGTTGCAGGGCACAGTAAGCATGCCCAGTGTAGCCAGGACCAATAGGACGATGGTATGTGAAAATACACTCACCAACACAATTGGTATTACTGGAGTGAAAAATATAGGCAGCTCGCTTCAATGTTGTCCTCAGTACCAGTAGATTTGTGCACTCCTTCAAGGGTTAATGGACTTTCAAAAGATTACCGTATATAGTCCATTTACGATTACTTCAGCCTTTTCTGGAGCCCTGCTAATGTTCTAATTCCAGGATATTCCTCCGCCTAGTACAAACTAAGCTTAACTAAGTCTGGAGAATTACACCAAAGGGACAACGCACCACATTCGCGCGCACTCAGTGTAACTGTATTCTGTTTTAGGACTATTTCTCACTAGGCGCTACCAACATAACTATTTTCTCCCCGATTTTTCTTCAGATTATTTATAAATGAAGCATTATAATTTATAGATAAAATATGAATAACATTTCAATTTAACTGTAAAAAAGAAAAAGTAACTTTTATGAACACAAGTATAAAACACTTGTGGTACAGGGTGTATTTAGGAAATAACTAAACACGTCATACGTGGAGAGATTATTCAAAGGTTTGATTCAAAAAGGCAGGCGGAAGAAACCGTGTATACTCATTTCTTTGGTGTAATACCACACACAGGCTCTAAATATGGGATGTTATCGAGTCTGAGGAGGTTGACTGTACGTAGAAGCCTCGCTAAGTAGCAGTCGGCAGCGAGGGACGCTGATGTTACAAAGAGGGGCAGGGGGGAATGGACGCCGGGCAGTCTGCATGGCTCGGGTCCCGCAGCGCGTGACGCATGCGTCCTGTTGGCCCGTGCCAGGCGACACTACGCGACGTTGCCAGACATCCTCGCCTCGCCAGCCCCTCTGTCTCTCGCCGCTCGCTCACGTAATTGGCTTGGCCAAACTGGCTCGCCCCCCCGCTGACGTACAGATAAAGAACAACCGCCACCTCTCGCTCTGCCCGGCTACAATATGTCGTCTGTTCACGGTGAAGGGCAATTCCCTGGTAAATAATTTTAAACTTCTCAGGCTAACGTCCGGCTGCGAGGAAACACTGCAACGGAGATGGGTGGAGACCTGCAAACTTCGCGCTATCTTTCGGTATAAGCTATTCAAGGTAAAACGAGTACTTTTTAAAGCCCTGCTTAAGACCTACTTATTTGTAGGTTGTGTAACCTTTCGCCCTATGGGGAATTCATATTGTTATGGGCTGCATCACTTTATTCATACGTCGCTCAAGTGAAACTGTGCAAATACTCTAACAGTAAATATTTTACCAATTTGCTCATTTTTACACTTTCGATGCATTATAAAAAAAACCACAACTAAAGAAATAATTTAAGTTATCACAAATGGTTACCTTTATTCGACGTTAAGATATGGAACTACATTACACTATCGTTACGAACTTTACTGGACGCATGACATTCAGAGTGCCCGTTCAAATATATCAGCTAGGGGACAGTGACTTTTCCTAAGGTTGATTTCAAAAGTGTTCACTTTATCGTGAATAGCCTTTATAGGCCGTTCACGATAAAGTGAGCACTTTCTGAAGCTGTTCCATCATACATAATAACTAATAAATACGTTTAATTGTGGCCTCTGACTTTTGGTTTTGGGTATGGAGAATATATACGCTGTGTTTATCACTAACATGACAGGGTTTACACTAACAAATGGCGGAAGGATATAAATTGGTGGAAAGAAAAAAGTAAGTAGGGCTTCAAAAGTGCTCACTGTGAGCACTTTTGTGAGCAGTGAGCAGAGTTAGTGATTTAATTGGTCGCTTACCTTAATTAAGTGGACTCACATGTCTGACTTCCTCCAAGAAGATTGCCCAGTCCGGCGCTCAAGTTACGTTATTGGCTCACGATTCCCGCGAGGCATGTCACACATTCTGCCGGCCTATGGCACAAGTCGGCCAAATGCACAGTAACTTGGAGTTCAGTCTGCTGCTGAATTATAACGCGAATTTTGCATGCCTCTAGCGATGGGAAATAGCTAGGGGCAGTGATATTTCGCGACATCAATTTCAAGACAAGATTGAGTTCAAATCAGTGTGGTGTCGTCCAGCTTTTTGACTGACTGAAGTACGTTCTGGTCGGTGATAGGGTCCTGTGTACTGAAACGTTTTCTGTGAAATCGTTGTTTGCGCGTAAACACGTATCTCGGTAAATAAAAATTCTGTAAATACCACTTTTGCTAGAAAGGATTAAAAAAAACTATTTTCTATACCCCTATACTTTTACTTTTATCATATTAAGTGTATTAACGGAGAAAAAAAATTTGTGAAAGTGGTCAGATATAGCATTTTTAAAGCTTGCCTATGCAGGTTCCTTAAGCGGAAAAGGAAAGTACCAAGATACGGGCGTAGTTTAATCTGTGGCCTTTCATCACGTGTAATAAAATTGCACTGATACAGATATAATTTACACAGTATAGCGTCACGCCGGAAACACTGCACGCCTTGCGCGTAGGAGCGATGAGGCGCTAGGCGTGCGTGTTAGTGTCGCCCGTATCGCCCCCTCGCTTCTTGACCTTGGCCGCGCAACTACATTGTCCCCTTAACTGTATGCGCACGAATCATGAAGGTATAGAGTCTGAATTACGGAATCCTGAGTGGCTCGGTCAAATGCGGAAACAACACCAGCAGCCAATGGAGGTATGACAACAGCCGCGGTGTGCATGTATATTATTGGAGTCTACTGTGTGCTCAGATTTATTCGCGAAAAATCATTTGCAGTAGAAATAGTATAGAGCTTCGCCTGTGTTCTGTCGCACCAGAATTTTAAGGCGTGTCGATAGGGTTTTAATACAGTACTTTGTTCACAGCATTGTCGTTATAAAAAAAATCACTGTCTTAAATAAGAATTAATATTGTAAATGTAGGATTACTTACAGTTAATTGTGCTGAATATGACATCTATCAACGATGACATTTATGTTTCAGTAACCAAATTTATGAAGTCGCATCAAAATGTTGACCTGTTCTATCGTAAAGATAATATTTACATTGAAATATTCTATAGTTTTTTTTTTTTTTAGAATATACACAACTACTTACAATGAGACTTTTCACATTTTTAATCAAACCTTTGAAAAATTATCTTATATACGTGTTTGATTTTTTCCTAAAAACAGTATGTCACGCAATACAAGCGTTTTATATAGGTGCTAACATAAATGTGCCTTCTTTTTAATAATTGAATTTTTACTTATATTTTACCTATAAATTATAATATTTCATTTATGGTCAGTGTGCATAAAACAGGGAGGAAAATTCTGTGTTGTTAACGTCTATAAAAAATAGTCTTATGGTAAATAATATTAAGCTTGCCAACTTGAGTAGAATATATTTGTACATGACGCGGAAGAATATCCGGAAAGTAGAACCTTAGCAGGGCTTCCAAAATGTGGAAGTAACAGTGAACAGCGTATAGCTTAATTTCTCGCAAATTATACCTCTAGCAGTAGGATACTATTAAACTACAGATGCAACTTTGTATAGGCAATTCACGATAAAGTAAGCAATTTCGAAAGACCCCTTATATGGAATAATAGTCAGTAAACATAATTTATTTTATTTTTCGATACAACTTCCGAGTGTGGTAGAATATACACACAGTTATTAATAATTACGTGGGAGTATTTATTTAAAAAGGTGGTGCACGGATAAAAATTGACTGAAAGTAAAAAGTAACTAGGGGCTCAAAAGGCCTCACTTTACCGTGAACAGCCTATAGTTGCCATCTCTCCCTTATGGTAATTGCACAGGAAATACCCCGAAACATGCTGTTTTTAACAGTTTTTATTCTTCTTGTGTGTGTGTGTATATATATATGTGTATATATATATATATATATATATATATATATATATATATATATATATATATATATATATATATATATATATATATATATATATATATATATATATATATATATATATATATCTGTGTGTGTGTGTGTGTTTGTGTGTTTATATAAAATAGTGTTACAAAAGTAAGTGGGTTAAACCAAGCTCACTAAGGGCTGGAGGTCCTAATTAAACTAATTAATTAAAATTTTCTAATTTTATTTACAATAACTAAAAAAAAGTAATTCTCTCGATTTACTTTCTCGCAACAAATTGTCATCACTTACTGTTTACAATTAAGGGCTTCGATCAATATAATTTATAATTTTCTCAAGGAAATCAATGAAATTAAAGCATTAAAAGGCAGTCCCAATAGACAGTGTTTCAAAATCTATTCAATTACTTTATACATTATGCGTCCATATTTGACAGTTCTAATATATACAGTAACATCCGTATTACATGTACATTCAGTCCCAACCAGTTCAGTCCATGTCCCACCAGTCCGCATGTTCTAGAGTCCTCCGAGCGTCCTCTCGCACAGTAGGCTTCACGCCCTTTCGCCCGTTCACATCACGAACACCTCATCCACCAGCGTCATTTCGCGGACCGTAATTAATATTCGCTCCCGCACTCGGCTAGATGGCCTCCGCCAAGACTGCTGGTCGCTGGGTCACGGCGGTATTTATACAGTCGTAGGCCGTCATCCAGAAATTTCGCGAATTCCCTAGTTGCGCCGAGTGTTATAATTCCCAGAATATTCTTGCGCCTTCGCTACATTTGTCTGAATCTCCAGCAGGGGGAGGAGGGGCTGTGACGCCGGCCAGGGGCCAAGCGGCGTAACAGCTTGACCGCCGCTGCCAATCATCAATGGGCTTCCTAGAAGAAGGGGGTCAAACGAGTCAGCGAGCGTGTCGGTCTAGGGGAGGGGAGGATCGAGGTAGGTCACCCCCGCAGTGCCGGACAGCGTGTAACGGAAGTTCGCAGCTCGTGCGAGCTGCAGCGTGTAACAGTAACAATGGGACACAAGTAAAGAGTAGCAGCTGTAGACTATATATATTTTTTTTACCTTTTATGGAAAAATAAATTTATTCTCAAACTACTCATTTACTGGCATACAAGTGTACTCGCAAACACTGTTAATGCAGACAATATCTGACTGTTCGTTAACGGCAGCTTTAGTTTGCATGACACACGACACCCCACACTACGACACTGCACCTAGAACAGTAGGAAATGCACAGAAATTTGTTACACATGTGTGAAAACGTATCGTCGGCAGTAAAAGAAATTTTCGAAATGCCCTCCATCAGCACTGCCACTTGCATCAACCCACCGTTGCATGGACACCGGATGTGTTGATGAATCCCTGATGGTTTCCCAACCCGCCATTATACGGTTACAGAGGGTGCCCACATCGTCCACTGGGGTTGCATACACATGTGCCTTTAAATGTTCCCACAAATAAAAGCCTACTGGATTCAACTCAGGGCTCCTCGGGGGATGGCATGGGACCGCCAATTACAGTTGCGATGGCATTCCACAGTAACATGATCCAACCCGCGGGCCATACACTGTACGTTATGTATTACGGGCTGTAGCAAAGAAACGAAGCTTTTGCGGACCTATGTTCATATAACATCTTTTCATCCTCCATATGTGAGGACTGTTTCACCGAAGTATTGGCATGCAATTTTGTAACCTCCTGTAGACACTACGCAGACTACCAGTGAGCTGGCAGCGAATAAAAAAAAAAAACTTTCAAGTCTTGGCTTTGTATTGCGAATATAATTTATATATTTATGGCGGCTTAAGTATGTTTTTCTGCTTTATACACATTAGAATACGAAATAGGTTCCTAATAATATGACGTTTTTACTTGATTTATGAATGAGTAAATATTACAGTGTATATGTTTCACCGGATTCGAAAGTTAACGTCTAAGGCTACAATAAAATATATTTATTGACTATTATTCCAAATGAGAGGGCATCAAAAAGTGCTCACTTTACCGTTAATAGCTTCTAGTTTCGTGTTATTAGCAGACGTCTGCATAGACCGTGCACATAAAATTGGTGGTTTGTAATGAATGTACTCGTTCTATGTTCAACTAGCCGACTGCTAAAAAGTAATTTGATTTCGGCGTGATTTGTCAAGTAAATAACATATCTAGTAGCATTTTAAAATTTTTAAATAACGTTTATAGGAATCTCAAGTAAAACATTTTGAACACATCAATATCACGCCTGGTGGATTGACGTGTGGTGCACCGTTGCAAGGTAAGCTGGAGTTAGCTGTGTGCTGTATATTGTTGCTTGCTAATGTACACCGTACACTCCCACCAGTAAAACGTTGTTCGGCAGGTGACGCTACATTGACGTGTGGTGCACCGTTGCAAGGTAAGCTGGAGTTAGCTGTGTGCTGTATATTGTTGCTTGCTAATGTACACCGTACACTCCCACCAGTAAAACATTTTGAACACATCAATATCACGCCTGGTGGATTGACGTGTGGTGCACCGTTGCAAGGTAAGCTGGAGTTAGCTGTGTGCTGTATATTGTTGCTTGCTAATGTACACCGTACACTCCCACCAGTAAAACGTTGTTCGGCAGGTGACGCTACATTGACGTGTGGTGCACCGTTGCAAGGTAAGCTGGAGTTAGCTGTGTGCTGTATATTGTTGCTTGCTAATGTACACCGTACACTCCCACCAGTAAAACGTTGTTCGGCAGGTGACGCTACATTGACGTGTGGTGCACCGTTGCAAGGTAAGCTGGAGTTAGCTGTGTGCTGTATATTGTTGCTTGCTAATGTACACCGTACACTCCCACCAGTAAAACGTTGTTCGGCAGGTGACGCTACATTGACGTGTGGTGCACCGTTGCAAGGTAAGCTGGAGTTAGCTGTGTGCTGTATATTGTTGCTTGCTAATGTACACCGTACACTCCCACCAGTAAAACGTTGTTCGGCAGGTGACGCTACATTGACGTGTGGTGCACCGTTGCAAGGTAAGCTGGAGTTAGCTGTGTGCTGTATATTGTTGCTTGCTAATGTACACCGTACACTCCCACCAGTAAAACGTTGTTCGGCAGGTGACGCTACATTGACGTGTGGTGCACCGTTGCAAGGTAAGCTGGAGTTAGCTGTGTGCTGTATATTGTTGCTTGCTAATGTACACCGTACACTCCCACCAGTAAAACGTTGTTCGGCAGGTGACGCTACATTGACGTGTGGTGCACCGTTGCAAGGTAAGCTGGAGTTAGCTGTGTGCTGTATATTGTTGCTTGCTAATGTACACCGTACACTCCCACCAGTAAAACGTTGTTCGGCAGGTGACGCTACATTGACGTGTGGTGCACCGTTGCAAGGTAAGCTGGAGTTAGCTGTGTGCTGTATATTGTTGCTTGCTAATTTACACTGTACACTCCCACCAGTAAAACGTTGTTCGGCAGGTGACGCCACAGGACGTGTGTAATAGGTCCTTGATACTCGCTTGCGAGTAGTGTTGCCAACACAGCGGATTTCCCACCAGATTTGGTAGACTTTTGATGACTGCCTAGTGGTCAAAATTGTTATTTAGTGGTCAGTGGGACATACAGTACTCAGTGAAATGCGATAGAGAATATTTTAAAAGGAGACATATGTGGAGTGACCAAATCTTTACTTAAAATGGTGAAAAGGTAACTATATTTAGCATACTTCTGCAATGGTTGTTTATGAATTGTTATCATTACATTGTGGTGCTAATTTTTTTACGAATGGTTAATACTGATCAAGACAGTTCACTGTAAACTGAGCAATATTGGAAGCCCTGCTTAATATGTACTTGTATGCACATTGTGTATTCTTCCGTCACGTGTAGAATTAACATTGCTAAGGACCTGATCACTTTATTCATGCTTCGGCCAAGTGAAACTGTGGAATTATTGGAAAAGTAAATATTTCACAATTTGCTAATTTTTACACTTGTATGCATAAAAAAATTAATAAATCACATTAGTATTCTAAAAAGTGTATATAATCTTTTTATAGGCTATTCACGGTAAAATGAGCACTTTTGAAAGCCCTGCTTATGATTTAATTGCAAGCACGTTGTGTATTATGCCGACTTACGCAATATTAACATTGTCGTGGTCCTCATCACTTTATTCATACGCTGGTCAAGTGAAACTGTGATATAATTTGAAAAGTAAATATCTAGCAAATCTGCTTATTTTTACACTTCGATGCACGGAAAAATAAACAAAAAGCGAAAGAATTAATTTAAGTTATCATAAATGGTTACCTATAACTTTTTATTATACGTTTAATCATGGAACTATTTCCCACCCATCATTACCAACTTTACTGGGTGCATATTACTAATTGCGCCCGTAAAAAATACACGCAGGTAGGGGCAGTGACTTTATCTAAGGTTGGTTTCGAAAGTGCTCACTTTATCGTGAAAAGCCGATAACTAAGCACACAGCATGTCGTCTCGCTGGTTGCGAGAAACACGCTCGACACAAGCGCAGTGCACACAAAAAATTATGTACACGAGAGCTGAAACTCGAAGTTAGAATCGAGACAATTGATTTTCAGTTGGTGAGAAAATAAGACCCCCAAGCCAAACATCCAGAAAAGCTCGGTCGACCGTGAACGACATGTCTCCATATGCCCGACAAAATACACTGAGAAGCTGTAAATTCATTTTTACTAAAAACTTTGTTTTTGCCATATTGAAATTCAAAAATTCACATCCCTGCTAGATTTCGAAAAAAAAATTGGTGAATTGTGCGTTCGAATGTTTAAAATTTCGTACTCTAACATAAAAAAAAAAAAAGTGAATTTCGAGACTGGTCGTCAACACAACATAAATATTACGTTGCTGTAACATTTGAGCCCGTAAATTAAGTCGGAACTGAAACAGTTGAATCTAACAGGTCTCGCAATAGCGCGGATTTTGTATATCCCTAGATGTAGAGAATTTGGGCCACCTATTTTTCGCGGAAAGATCTACGCGAAGGCTAGATTCCAATGTCCTATGGCTAGAGACCGACGAGAATTAAGCGGGTTCATTTCCATACATGTTGGTATCTACACACATGTACGTTCATGTAACGTTTGTAATTGGTCGGCGTGTTGTTTGGCTCCCCCTGGAGGTAAATGAGCCAACAACAAACATGCGATAGATTGTGCGCCCAACCACCGCCTTTCACTGACTCGACAATCAACCAATAAACAGTTGATGTCTGTATGCGAGTATATAAGACTGTGAAGTCTAGCCTACAGGTCATCGAACTCGCGAATTTCTCGGGTCCCTGCCTACGGCAAGCGTGCAGTTTTCTTTTGGTTATTGGCCACGTGCCTTTGTCGGGAGACAGTCCCTTACCTGACACTGGGCCTATCAGAATTACCTACTACCGGCTCTAAGATTCCGCGATTCTCGGACAGACACCTCGCGATAGTTAAAACTATCCAGACACACTGACGTTGATCTGAAATATAGTATTTGGAGTATAAGCAGTCATGAAATCTTTCCGCCAAAAAAACACGTGGCCATAAAGATAACAGCATCGGACTATTTCTGAACCATTTATGCGTTACTCGGTAGAATTGATTGCGTAGTTACTATTCCATTTGTGACAGTTATCCCGTTAGCGTGATTCAGCACTGAGCGACAGAGATTTTCCGTTCCTGTCCTTAAGAAATTATTCTTAAAAAATACCATACCAATGTACACGAATAGTGACAGAGTTCCGACACATAAACGACAACATTCCTACATTCGCTCACGGAACAGTCAAATGGGTATGGAAGTCCCCCTACCTTGTATCGTAACGACGCTGCTCAGAATTCCTATATTTGCAGTCAGACACGTGGTGTTATTTCCATTCAGTATACAGGTAGAGACCTGCGAAATTCGCGTTGTTATTTGGGGACGCGTTAAACTCTAGACACGCGCACCTTTGCAATACGTCTGTGATTGGATCATAACTGCATCTGATACGCCCTGGGTAACACGGCGACAGCCATTCAATGCGAGTGCACCAATCACGTGCGGTTCATTCAGAAAGGGCGTGGCTTGACATTTAAGCAGCGGCCAATGGAAAAAACCAACGCCGGCTTCGCAATGTTGAAATTTCCTTCGTTTTACGGAAAAGTTGTCCACAAGTGTCCGTAAACTCTCCGTAAAATTACGGACACATTGATTTTCATAAATGAACTTTCCGTAAATTTCACGTAACCTCTCCGTTTATTTCCAAGTTAGTTTTCTGTACTTTCCGTTTAAAATAAAAAGAGATAATGAAAATGTCTTTAAATTTTCGTTATGTGGGTGTTCTACAGTGTATAAAAATTATATTTAAAAAGTTGAAATATTTTGTACTTAAGCGAGGTTTGAACCCGAGTCAAAAAAAATTTTTTTTTCACCCACAACTCTCATTTAATAATTGTGGTTTAACTTTTATATTTAAATTCAAAAGACAGAAGCAAAGATTCAGTTTCTATTCAATTTAGTGTATTTTCAGTGTTGCCAAATGTTACAGACGCCTGATGCTATTTTTTAATGTTTGAAAAAATAGGTCATAGTCGCGTGGATAACATTAACTGCCGCAGAAACTATAATTATCGTGTTACAGTGGAGAAGAAAGCTTCGCGTAGAGTCGGCATTGTTCGTTCCCGTAACTCGATGCAAAAGGGAATACGGAGACTTTCCGTATTTTGTATTTACGGACTTAACTCCGTTTTTCGTCATTACGGATTGCCTTTACGCATATACGCTGTACATTTCCGTAAAACATTCCGTAAATGTACGGAAATTTGTAACCGTGCTGTAAATACAGTAGAGTGAAGTGCAGCCTGATGCCAAACAATAACGTGAATTTTGCACATCTCTATGTATAGGTTTAAAACTTCCATCGGTGTTTATAGGTGGTTCACGATAAAGTGAGCACTTTAGAAATGAACTTTAGAAAAAAGTCTCGGCCACTGCATGCATAGGCCTTTATTTCAATGAGCGCAGTGAGTGACATGCGCCCAGTAAAGTTGGTAACGATGGATGGAAAGTAATCCCATGTCTTAACGTAGAATAAAAAATTGTGTTAGGTAACCATCTGTGACAACTTAAAACTAATTCTTTTTCTTTCTGTTTTTTACTACACCGAAGTGTAAAAATGAGCAGATTTGTAAAGTATTTACTTTTCTAATACTTTCACAGTTTCACTTGACCGACGCATGCATAAAGTGATGAGGCCTATGGGAATGTCAATTTTACATACTGCGGAAGAATATACAACATGCATGCGAGTAGAACGTAAACGGGTGTTTCAAAAGTGCTCATTTTATCCTGTACAGCCTGTAGGAAGTGACTAGGAATTTTTTTTTTTTTACAGTGTAGCGCGTTAAGTAACACGATGACGTCAGAGCAGTGCACTCGCCTAGACAGCTGCGCCACTCACTTTCACTATCGCCGACGGCGTTATGTGTGACGTACACCGGAGCTCACCCAAGGCCGTGCGTGGGTTACAACGTACTGCTTTCTCTTCGCCCGGAGGAAAGGAGAAAGAAAAACACAAGGACGTGAGAGCCACACGATTCCGCGAAAGGATATCCTTCAGATCGTCTCCTGTGGACAGGCGCCGTGGTCGCGCGAGTGCTGCTGTTAAACACATTCAGATAAACACGTTCGGTAGCCGTGCCTGAACAAGTTTGAAAACAGAACGTGTTTTCGCGGTTACACGATCAAAAGCAGAATGAAATCAATGGAAATTCTAACCTCAACCAACATGGAACATAAAGTGTATGATATGTAATTATAATAGCCTCCAACGTGTATCACTATTGATATTTTTAATGGTTATGAAACCTACACTTCCACTGTAATGGCATAATCGGCGGGTATTAGTACATTCTACCTTAAACTCAAGTTAATTCAACAAGTGCTGGAATTCCTGCCAAATTCAGCAATATTTTTTTTACACTGCTTGTTTACCTGGAAGCAGCCAATAGGAACGCAGCAGAGAAGAGAAGTCGTTCGAAACTACTTTCGAAAACGGTTCACTTTGAACGAGAAACAACTTCGATCGGAACTCGTTCGAAGGTAATGTAACCTCTTTAATATCTGAACTTGTTCTAGTGAAGTATTTCTGCTCTGCATTCCGTGTAACCGCGGCCAGGGCCACCTGTTTTCGCGAAACGATTCCACGACTAAAGGCTGTTCACGGTAGCGTGAGCACTTTCGAAATCAACCTTAGGAAAAAGTCACTGCTCCTGTCTGCATGCATTTTAACGGGCGCAGTGTGTGACATGCGCCCAGTAAAGTTGGCAACTATGGATGGGAAGTAGTTTCATAGCTTAACGTCGAATAGAAAGTGTTAGGTAACCATTTGTGATAACTTATATTACTTCTTTCTTTTTATGTTTCTTTAATCCATCGGAGTGTAAATATTAGCAAATTTGAAAAATATCTATAGTCCATTCCCGATTGGAAGCGACTTATGAAATTCAACCTTTGAAAAATCACTCTAGGCAAAACATGTCAACCTGTTTTTTCAATAACCTGTATTCCACAAATATATAACACTATGGTTAACTTTATAGTACTGTATTATTGAATACATGAAACTTTACCTTAATATCTTCTATAACTTGTAATATTTATTTCATTTTTAAATATGAATTTACAACAGCGAGAGCAGCGACGTGTTGGCAACGACCGGTAAGAAATAGTTCACAGGTAAAATATTATTTTAACCTCGTTTCTTAGTATAATATTTGTAAATTAAACGATGCCTATTGAAATATTTAAATATTTAGGTAGCCCCGATGGCAACATATCTCATTTTTACAGTTTAAAATAACAGCGGTAAATAACGTGAGTAGACCGTAATGGTATGGTGGTGTTTTACTGAGCGAGAGCAATTTTGAAGCAACTGTCTGCTGAGCGAGTTTTGTCGCTGTCTCCCTGTCTTTGTCTCTTTCACACTCGGGAAGTTTCACCTCGCTAGTACGTGAAAATTGTACCTGTTTTCAGTTGTAGCATATTTCATACTTATTAGAGCGAAATTATGATTTTTGAATTTGTAATTTACAACGGAAAAGAGATTTTAATGTCTGAATACATATTTTATTAAATTATGATATGATGGCGGGGCAGAAACAAAGTGAAACTGGCAGACGTGGCGAGCCATGACATGGCGTGTTGCTATTTTACCAAACGAAGCGTAAACTATACTTACTCTGAAAAATACTTCAAATTACCACATCACGTTTGTAGACGTTGTGTTTTTTAAAGCTACCTTAGCAAGTTACGATTTTGTGATAAATCTGTGTTTCCGCTGTAGTAATAAATATACTGTTACGGTGTGTTTCGTTAACCGCTGCATGTGAAATAGCGTGGCGTGGCTGTTTAGTGATAGTTACGCTGGATCTGTGTGTGCGTGATTTCAAATATTTGATATGAACTATTTATACGTTGTAAATGTGAACTGTTTTTATGACAAAATTATTTATTTACATCCACGTATATTTATTTATCACAACGTTGTACCTTTGCCCTGGTAGTTTGAAACCCAGTCGTGTAACGTGATTTACCACCAATACCAACAAAATAACCAAGCCCAGCCCCAATAAATTTAAATGAACCTAATACACAGCAATTAGCAATACATACAAATATGAGCGGAATAAAAGTGACGGTAGGCTTATTTGAGTGCATGTTCACATCTATATTTTAAGTTTCTATAACAAAAAATGAGCGACACGAGTTGCGTGCTTGATTTTAATGTCGCTTTCTCGTTGGACTGTCTATTCCTTCATTATTCGAACTGAGGCCGTCCTTTTAAAGAAATAACCCAACACATATCAATAACAAAAAGTTAAATGCTACAGTTCATTACCCCGCAGTTGTAACAGTGTTTAACACAGTCGCGGCAAAATATTAACGTGCATTACTTGTAATGTGCTATGTCGTGGAAAACAATTATGTTAATATAACGTAACCGTAAGAACTATCGTTAGTTCAGGCATTTCTAAAACGTCATAAAGCTGACCTAAATAATATTATAGGCCTAAACTGTGAATATTCGTACGAAATGGTTTTTGAAATAGACCTAAGGTAGAATTCTTGAAAAGCTGTAAACAATAAACAACACTTTTAACAAGTATAAAAGTAGAAGTCACATTTTAATGTTTATTTTTAGGTGTAGTGAAAGTATATGAACACATGTACACACACAATGGCATGTAAACATTGATTTTGACAGATGCTACATGACAGTCACGTGGCAATGTTTGTTTACATTTGGCGGAAGGATACGAAACAGGCCTGCAAGTAGATATTTAGCTGGGCTCCGAGAAAGTTGCTTCCAATGGGGAATGGACTATACTTTTATAATAATTTCACAGTTTCACTTGACCGATGCATGAATAATGCGATGAGGCCCGTGGCTATGTTAATTTTACATAAGGCGGAAGAATACACGACGTGAATACAAGTGGGTCTTAAGCAGGGCTTTGAAAAGTGCCAATTTTACCGCGAATAGACTACAGTTAGTTGTACCGCAAAACACGTTAGTTCAGAACAAGTTTCGTGGTAGGATGATTTCAACTCTAACGCGTTCTAGGTGTCTGCCAGCTCATCACGGACGCTCGGTGGCGAGGTCATTTTCATTCTGATTGGTCCAGTTGAGAAGAAAACATTTTGTCACACAGGCACGGACCAATAGCCAAAGGAAATTCGCAGGTGGGTACGTACCAAGTTGAAGTATATTTTTCGCGCAAATATTTCCGCGAATAACAGTTGGCGCTACCGATAGGCTATTCACTGTAAAGTGAGCATTGTTTAAAGCCCTCCTACCGTGCATAAAAAAAATTATGTTTATTGTGACCTCAGACGTTAACTTTTGCCAGCTATAAAATGTATACACTGAGTTTATTAGTCCCCACATGGCAATATTTATGCTAGGAATTAGCGAAAGTAAAGGCTGTTCACGATAACGTGAGCACTTTCGAAATCAACCTCAGAAAAAAAAAAGTCACTGCTCCTACCTGCAAATATTTTAACAAGCGCCCTGAGTGACATGCGTCCAGTAAAGTTGGTAAGGACGGATGGGAAAGTACTTCCGTATCTTAACGTCGAATAAAAGGTGTTAGGTAACCATTTATGATAACTTAAATTATTTCTTTGGCTGTCTGTTTTTTAATGCATCGAAGTGTAAAAATGAGCATATTTGTAAAATATTAACTATTTCCAATAGTTTCACAGTTTCACTTGACCGACTTATGAATAAAGTGATGAAGCCCGTGACAATCTTAATAATACATAAGGCGGAAGAATACACAACGTGCATACAAGTAGATTTTAAGTAGGGCTCTCAAAAGTTCTCATTTTACTGTGAGTAGCTTATAGACTGTAAAACAATGCGCAGTTTTTACTGAGAAATTGTTTGTAATTTTACTAATACTTGTAACAGTACAAAGTTTTTTCTTGTAAAACTACAAGTGCTATATGTTTGTAAGACACCTCAATAAATGTTTCGACTATACTGACCCGTTTACACAAGCTTTAGAAAAATGGCGGAGACTCGACAACGTAAAACTGTGCAAAAAATATGGGTGATGTAAAGTGTAGCTGTGTGCAAGAAAGAATATATTGCAAGTCTGAATGACGCAAAACATTCAAAACAACTCAAATAATCATAACGAAACGTGACCGTACTATTCATTAAATGTTAATGTTTCCTAGCTACACAGAACTATTTACATCGTCTCTCAATGCCTCACTGTTAAGAGCCGTCCAAATCTCTTAACTCAACAAAAGAACTCTTAAAATTAAATTAATGTACATACCTATTCTTCTTAACCAAATAACTTCATTAATATGTTGTAGATCCTTGCAGTTACATTTACTGTAAAAATATGATATAAATTCGTGAGTCAAGTCGGTTTTGCGGTTAAAGGTGCTGGCTAATAATACATGAGGCGTGGGTTCAAGTCCTCGTACGGGCCAAGTGCATATATTTTTTTTCTTTCGTAAATTGTGCTCTGAAATATTTTTTTGAAAGTTATTCTCTGTTATTAGTTTATCACATTTGTTTTCTAGAAGAAAAAAACAGTTTTGTGCACACTTCTCAATAATATCAATTGTAACACAAGGTTATCATTTGTATAAAATACAAATAATTACTTTGCAAACTTTACAAAAAAAAAAAAATCTTTGTAATTTTAAAAAGGGTTTTCTTGGCAACTGGGTTTCGAAGGACGTTTCTTGTCAAGTAAAAAAAAATTGAAGAGTTTATACAAATAAGCGGAAAAGAACGTATATGCACAGCCTTGAAAAGTACTCATTTTACCGTGAACGGCTATACTCTCCCATCGTCTGTTGGCCTTCATCATAAACCACATGTCCATATGTTAAGGTCGTTGGTGAAATACATTCATATTATTATGGCCGAGCAAGTTTTCTTGCAAATTATACATTCACTATTTTAACAAAGGGCACTAGATAAAAAAAAATAAAAGTTACAAATTCAAGGCGGCTTACAGAAGACGAACTGTTAATTTTAATTTGACCTTCTCTATTGCCTCTGCTGACTACTTAGTTAAACCAGGGTAAAAAATACACAACCGAAGAAAAAATTATTCAAATAATTCTTTCCCTTTTGTTTCAAATTTGGGCCTAATGGTCGCCAGCTTAGAAGTGCAATCAAATTCCGAATCGATTGCGTTTAACTTCGAAAACAATGTCAGATTATTAGAGACCCGGAAATTTTGCGAATAGTTCTGTAGGACAAGCTGGACTTCAAACACTCATACATATAACTTTCTTTCTCAATTGGTTCACAGTTAGAAAGCCACGCCCTGGACGAATTACGGTCAATAACTAGAGCCACGAGTATTTCGCGATTTCGTTCAGTGGCAGGGTAGACTTCAAACACTTTTTTCTTTTTCTCCTGCTTTGTGATTGGACAGCAGTTATCTAGACACGTCCTTTTTTAAATGTGAGCCAGTAAGAAGCAGGAAACAGTAGCGGGAGTGTGCGTTGAACAGTGTTGCACAAAGGCCTGTCTTGCTCTCAGCAACCAATAAGCAAACGATAGTGTCTCCAGTGTATACAGGTCTGTGAAGTCTAGCTTGCTGCCAAATCAATCCGCGATATACTCGTGGCTCTATCATTAACTAACGAATCGAGAACTTTTGGAAGCCCTGCTCAAGAAATACGTACTTGTATGCATGTTGTTTGTGCCATCTGTTTTTCGCGAAAATATTCACGCGGAGGCTAGACTTCAGTATCGTCTGCGCACACTTGCAGTCTTCATTTGACTATTGGCCGCTTGTCCTCGTGTAAAAAAAAGTCTGTTACATGAGTGAGCCAATCAGGATTAAGTTTCTCCGATACTGACCGTCCGTGATTCGCTTTCAGACAGATAAAAAGCGTATCAATTCAAATGATTCTATAGAAATGATGGTTTATCGCGGGAAAAGTTGACTGTTTGCTAGGATTCAGTGTACTGTAAATATGTCCGACAGTTTTCATTCTTTATTGGCTGTCACGCACGTATGAAGCTACTACCCCATTTCGCTGGGCCAATGAGGATTCTGATACTATCAGCCAAAACGTTCGTGATTGTCTACAAACAATTTAGCCAAGTCAAAACCTTGTTCATCCAATCATGAAAGAATATACTTGTTAGGGTGTTTTAGAAGATATGTTGGCTCAACAAATTTTTGTCACGTAAGTGGTTCTGAACTAAAGAGCGTTGGAACACAACTTATAATGAAATCTTCGCGAAAAACAGGTGGTCGTAGTACAAAGCACAACAAGTACGCAGAATGGACACTTGCAGTGTAAATTGAAGCACGAACAACAGATTAAACCGAAATCCCAGTCGTTATATCTCCGTTGTTGAGCGGCCGTGGTGACTGTCGGGTCTACCTTGACATCTGTTAGCGGCAATCTGCGGCGTGACCTTGAAACCCTGCCGGACTTGAATCTGGAACGTTCGTCGACGAGTCACGGACAATTGCTCGCCGACGTTGGCACCTCATCAGATGCAATTCCCTTGATGTCATTTCCCAGCCCCGTATTTCCCGCTTGAGTGGATGAGTCATGGATCCGCTTGTTCGCGTGACTAACACCAGCCTGCTGTGTAGTCGGTAGTCGGTGATTGGCAGCGGCCGCTCCTCGTCATTGCTGCCGCCCCGTGAATTTCCACTGACGCCAGAGTTCCGAGAAACCACCGCGAACATTACAACCGCGGCGAATTTTTTCTCCGAAGTTTCGAGTGCTGTTTAATATGATTTACCGGCCAGTTTGGACATATTCTGCTTGTCTGATGACTTTGTGATTGTGGTTTAACGTGTCTTCAACAACGCAACAGGGTACACTCTAAATTCGAATCAGTGGGGAACCACTGATTCGCAGTGAAATTCAACTACTCGAATCAGTGAAAATGGCTACACTTAGAATAAGCGGAAAACCACCGATTGTTTCAGTGAATACATTTCACTGATTGAATTAGTGACGTGAAACAATTTCACTGATTGAATACGTGACGGCCAGCTGCAGCGTAGAATTAAATATCGTTTTTGATTGAATTTAGGCAAATAATTAAGATAAATAAACATAGTTATAATAATTTACTATTTATATTGCGCAATTTACCGTAATTTAAAAGAGTAATAAAATATCCGCAGGTGCCCGAGACGCCCTTATCCAACTTATTACTAGAGCATTTCCTTACTATCAGAGCTACCAACTCAAGTTTGTAGGAAAGAGGAAAATATTCGTCTTCTATTTGCTCGTCGAAAGCTGTATTTTCAATTGTATGCCCTGACTTTTCGTTTTTGGTTCGATTGGTACTGTTAGGATTGTCAAAACGAATAGTACTTAATGAGTGCACTCTCTTCGCCATTTTGTATGCAGATGAAATTGAAACCTTCAAACAGAGCGCTGGGATGATTAACATGACACCAACGAAATGAAAGACGTAAAACTGGAATGAAAGACTGAAAGTTCATGTTACCTCGTAAAATGGTGTTTTGAAATACGAAACAGATTTGAGAATGTATTTTCTTTTGGTTCTATTAGTTTATGCGTAGTATATATATATTTTTTTTACTTGATACCCATTGTTTAGCTGCCATTTTTTACACGTTGTTCGACACCCTTTTTTATACGCTGTTTAATTGATCCAGCAGTCAAAGCAAACATCACTGGGAAACAGCGAAAAAAATGTCTCATGAATCAGCGGAAAATGTCATTGAATAAATTAGTCAAGGAAATCTGGCAATTTTTTTCACTTATTCATAAGCTAAAATCACTGAAGTGGCTGTTGAATCAGTCAGATACTATTAACTGATTGAAACAGTCAAATTTTCATTGATTCAGCTTTAGACTGTAAGTCTAATTATACATACGAACAAGTGGCTCAGACGCTTAAGATGAGGGAAGTTATCGCCAATGGGCTATGCTCAGGAGCGATCATCCTGTACGCTGGATAGATTTCGGAGACCTGCGGAAATCCGAAATTAGGATTGTTGGACGGGGAATCGAACTAACCCGGGCCGTCTCGTTTGAGAGACCAGAGCGTTTAACACAATAAGGTCGACGTTGGTATGCTCGTAAAACACCCCGTTGTCCTTGCACGCGGCCCTTCCTTCGTGCAACGTATGTGATGTCATCGGCGACCTTTAACACGTCGAGGTCTGCACACGTTTACTGGCACAGTGAGTCACGTATATCCACGACTGCAAGAACACAGGTTCTGTTGGTGTCTGTGTTAAGACTCACCATCGTCCTATTGAGCCATACCGGACACTACCGTGTACTTTACAGCGTTTATGATTGGCCGGTCATCAACCAATGGAGAGCCGAGATGATATTGACACAATCGAAGGTTCTTTGTAGTATAAAATGATTTACAGTCAATAATGTCCCTTTGAGTAACTGTTAGAATAAAATAAATCCTATCGTTAGCAATATCATTGTTACTGCGCTGCCGTGTTCTTGTGAGGTCTTGTTAAACACTAGCCGAACAAAGACTGCACATCCATGCGAGTTTTGTCCTGAACAACAAAGGCATTTTCAAATTATCTTTGGTCGAGCTGCACTCGAGCAGTCTACAGGATGTTAAACTTTATTGGTGGAACGTCTGCAGCGAAACTTAAATGGCGACACCTACGCACGTTTCAAGATATTTACTCAGCGTATTTGAAGAAAAAGTGATCTAGAAATACGTAGAAGATCACAACAATGCTTGCATTACTAAACAGGCGCAAATTTGAAAAGGGGAAGGGGGTATGAGCACCTCCTTTAAAAATCTATGGCATATGTTACGAAAATGGAAAATGAGAGCTGCGTTATTCGAGAACAAAACGAAAAATAATTTATTTATAATTTACAGTACAAATCATTCTAAAATAACCTGTGATGATTTTATCAAGTCAATATTTATCTTGTCTTCTTGCGTTTTAATAAAACGTGGTATGAATAAACAAGTTAGTAATGTTATGATTTGTGTAGTAGTAGGATTGTATACGTATTTGAGCGGCTCTTTATACCGAGGTCTTGAGAGCCGATGAGGGTGAAGTGAGGTGAGTATGGTGCAGCGCCGGAATGCAAATATGGGAGAAAAGGGAGATCCGCGATATAAACCATCGAACAGCGGCATCATTCGACACGATTCCTACTTGCGAAAATCCGGGAGCGACCTTTGTTCACCATGGCGGGACGGTAGTAGTCTGACCACTATAGCACCGCGGCCCCGTGGAGTAGTAAGGGTGTTAGCTAGCAAAATAAAACATGTTAAACAGCACACACAAATGTTATTTTCGCCCAACTTTATGTACGTGCCCCCTCCTTTCACATTTCATAGATTTATGCTTTTTACGGAAGATAATCTAGACTCTTAGAGTGTTCGGACATGCAGTGACCTACGTGCCTCTCATTCCGGAAGTCGAGGGTTCAATGTCGGCCAACAATACTGGTGATAATTTTTCCCAGGGGTTTTTAATTTCCTGTCCAGGAAAATTTCGATGCACTCCCTCGTCATGAACGTTCCGAACTCCTGGGGTTTTTTTTTCCGGGGCTGTGGTTATTTTCGTGGCCAGCGCATCGATTTCCCACCAAGGTGACGTGGGTTTGATCTCAGGCAGGGCCACGTCCAATTTTTCTCATCTGAGGAACATGACTGACGTTGCCATAATTTCCCCCTGTCCTCGCATTCTCTCGCTGCTCCATTTCCATCTAACTTCACCTCAGAGTACGCTACACGTACCTGTTAACAGGGGCCGCGGTGGCTGAGCGATTAGCACTCTCGCCTCCCATCTAGGCGAACTGGGCTCAATACCCGGCCAGGTCATCGGATTTTCGCAAGTGGGAATCGTGCCGGACGATGCCGTTGGTCGGCGGGTCTTCCCGGAGATCTCCCGTTTCCCACGCCCCCCCCCCCCAATTCCGGCGCCGCTCCATATTAACTTCAATCACCCTCATCGGCTCTCAAGACCTCGCTATTTTTGTCATTAAAGTAGTTTGTTGCAGTGTGAATAAGGATGGAAATTAAATGGACGACAGAAAATCTGGATAAAAACTATAGAGATTGTTGGCTATAGGCCGTTCACGGTAAAATGAGCATTTTTGATAGCCCTGCTTAAGATATACTTGCATGCCCGTTGTGTATTATTCCGCCTTATCTAAAATCATCACTTTATTCATGCGTCGGTCGAGCAAAACCTTGCAATTATTAGAAAAGTAAAAATTTTACAAATATGCACATTTTTACACTTTTCTGCATAAAAACAGAAAGCGAAATAAATAAATAAAGTTATTACAATTTGTTGCCTAACACTTTTTATTCGACGGTATGATATTGAACTTCTTTTCCTCCAACGTTACCAACTTTACTGGACGCATGTCACGCAGTGCGCCCGTTAAAATATATGCAGGCGGGAGCAGTGACATTTTTCCAAGGTTGATGTCAAAAGTGTTCACTTTACCGTGAACAGCCTTTACTAGAAAGCCTCGTTTAATGGTTCACGAGAATGGTCAAACTTGCCGTGATGCAAGCTTTATACTAGAACGAAGAAAATACGGTTATACAACTATAACTGTAATAAGTGCTACCACGCTTCGAAACTGAACTGACAGTATTTACAATTATTTCGTGAATGCCATTCTATATACGCCTACAAGTGACTTCATTTTTACGCCTCGTTATTTAATTACAGTAGTTTAAATTTAAGACGTTATCGTAATTCAGGGATAATGTTGAACCATTTTTTTTCTCACTGCTAGTGTCGCAAAGTTCCTTCTGACCCAGTATTAAGTCGAAGTAAAGAGCTGTGATCATCGTTTTCGCAATATTTTTCAGATATGGAAATTCCAAAGTGGGATATTTACATCAGTACGGTGAACACACAGAGTATCTATATGCTTAGTTCTCACAACATAAAATTATATGAGCCTTGTTCAAGCTTCTAGGCCTCGGATACACAAATTGCATCCTAGCAGACGGAACTTTTTAAGGGCGAATTACCCTTGCCATCTCGGATTTACGTATTTTCCCCTATAGCTTAATCTTCATAGTCAATATCATAAAACGAAGCTAGTCAAGAGGGACGTCTTAAGAGTTTTTTTTCGGAATCCAAACTATTTATCTTACATGTTCACTTTCACATCTGTAACCACAAACAAATATTACCTAATTATTTAATGTCAATCTCACACAGGGAAATAAAAGTATAGTTGAAAACGTGCAAATTAAAAAAATATCGTTAAGTAGTCCTCCATGTCATGTTTAGCTTTGATTTTTCGTCTGGTCATAAATTTTCATTATGAAGATTTGTAAGAAAAATCGAATATGGAATTGGATACTACCCCCTTAAGACATATTTCGGGATCGATGTCTACTTTACGATAGAGCCATTATGAGAAGTGACGTGACACAACCCCGATGACTGTCTGCGAATGCTAAACCGCCTTCCGTTAAAGAGTTAATAGCCTATAGAGTACATCTCGAATTAATCGGAACGGAAATATTCGGCTAAGTGTGTGAGTGTGTGTGTGTGTGTATATATATCCAAGATCATTCAAATTTAACAGATCATTATTATTAATGATGCCATAGCCAATGTGTATATATATATGAAAATAAATTAGATGGAAAAGAAGAATGAGAACAAACACGTGACATAGGCGTAGCAACTTTTACCCCGAATTCTAGGAGTAAAATCTCGAAAGATATTGCTCGAGATTAAGATAGAAAACATTGGCTATGGCATCATTAATAATAATGATCTGTTAAATTTGAATGATATTGGCTATCTACCCTGCTACGCAGTGCTTTTTAATGTTATTTCTCCTTTCCAACAAATTCGTATTTTAAAATTATTCTCAGCTGCTTAAAATATTCTCAATTTCACATTAAAGTTGAGGATACTGACATCGTCAACAAACTCCGTTTCGTCACGCATTAAAGTGAGGTTACTGGTAATATAAAAATGATCAAACATGAACCGGTTCTTAACTTGGATGGAGCTACGGTAATCTGATCTTTTCAGAGACCAGTCATCCGGACTTGAATTTAGGCGTCTAGTGACCACGAGAAGTAAAATAACAACATGTTTATTGAACAAATACACTTTGCACTGCAATCAGCGTGATATCACTGGTACCGCGTTCCATTGTATGGACGGCCTAACCATAGCACAAAACAAATACGTGTAGAGATTTCCCGCTGTCGTGGAAGCGATGAGGGATGCCTGGAGCAAGACAATGGCTCGTAAATGATAGAACAAGTTCTTAGATTAAGACAGATGAGCGAAAATGAGCTGCGTGTTAAGGAAATGTTCACAGAGTCACTGACTGCAGTAAAACATTGACGTTGTAATTTATTCGCGGTTTCTTCGCAGTTTTTGAATCAAGCCTTTCAAAACTTATCACGTGTATTATGTGTTTGGTTCTTTCCGAAATGTACCATGTATCGCAGACGTTTTACGCTTTTGTTAGCATTAAAGTATCTTATTTTTTCTTAATTTGAACTCTTAATTGTATTTCACTTATGAATTATAATATTTCATTTGAAATAAATATGAGTAAAAAGAGGGATAAAATAGGTGTGTTGGTGACGACTAAAGGCTGTTCACGTTAAAGTGAGCACTTTTGAAATCAACCTTAGAAAAGAGTCAATCCCCATGCCTGCAAATATTTCAATTGGAACCCTGAGTGACATGCGCCGCCCAGTAAAGTTGATAACGATGGATGGAAAGTAGTTCCTTATCTTAACGTCGAATAAATAGTGTTAGGTAACCATTCCTGGTAACTTACGTTATTCCTTTCGCTTTCTGTTTATTTGTTAATGCATCGAAGTGTAAAAACGAGCAGATTTGATAAATATTTACTTTTTAGATAGTTTCACAGTTTCACTTGACAGACGCATGATTAAAGCGATGAGAGCCATGACAATGTTAATCTTACTTAAGGCGAAAGAATACACAACGTGCATACAAGTAGATTTTAAGCAGGGCTTTCAAAAGTGCTCATTTTACCTTGAATAGCCTATAGTAAGATATAGTTCTTATGCGAAGTATTATTATAGGAGCACCTGTACACTTCAGTTCAGAACCACTTTCGTGACTGGATCTTTTGAATTGTCACGCGTCTTTTCTGTCTGGCAGCGAATTACGGACGGTCAGTATCGGAGAAACCTAGTACTGATTAGCTCACTCACGTAGCAGTGTCTCGACACAAATACACGCGGCCAGAGGAGAGTTGTACGTGCGCACGTAGGATCGTCAAGTCCAGCCTTCTCGGAAACCTTTTCGCGGAAAAAAAAAGGTGGCCCTAAGTATTATTAAAGCTAGTGCGTTGTAGTCTTGTATACTAGTGTATGATGCGGCGAAATGCCCTTTAGCAGGTCAGGCTTTAGAAAATCGCAAATAAGCGTGACTGCACTATATAGCATCCGTATGCGTTCTTTTTATTTACTTAATAAATGAATATACGTGCAGTTTTTACAGTTGAGTAATTTAAATGGTCTACAAAAAATTGTGATTAGGTAAAAAAAAAAAGGGGGGGGGGTGATGATATGACAGCTAAAGTCAAAGCTTCGGTAATCGGAAATTAATAGGATTATGTGGCAATGGAAATTTTGCTATGTTGCTTTGTTCCTTTCCAGCACGATGGGCGGCAAAATCAAGTGAAAAAAAAAATTGACATATTGCATGTTCCAATCCAGTGGAAATCATGGAAGTATGTGCCGTTTGTCATTGCAAGTTCAGGTTATTTTATCATACAGCAGTCTCCCTACAGATTTGCCATTACCTGCAAGATTCGCTCTATTATTTTAGGACAGACTGAACTCAAAGTTACTGTGCGTTTGACCGATTTCCGCCATTGGCCTGAAATTAGTCTGTTTCGCCTCGAAGAACGCTTGAGCCAATAAGATAATATCAGCGGTGGAGTGGCCAATCTCTTTTAAGGAGATCAAGCAGGTAGGTAAAGTTCATTAAAGTGCAGTGGCCTATGAAACCACGGACTGTGCTCGATTGTCTATAAGACAGCGGAGTCTGTCCTGTCACCAAAAGATAACGCGAATTTTTCACGTCTCTAGCCGTTGGACATGAAAGCGGGAGTATTTTTGTGCCCGTTAAAAAAAGGTTATCATCAATCATCACATACGTATTTAAACATCCGTAAAGTTACTCATGTTAGTTCTGCCTAATTAAAGTTCGGAAATGGTCTCTCTGGAGATGTCGCGAGGGTAGAAGGCTGGCAATTGGCCCGCTTTACCACAATTAATGGGGGAAGGAAAATATCTGGACCGCGGCCATTTATAGTCTCTCATAAGAGAGCGAAATAATTAGAAGTAGGTTGTTTATTTAAGTGGACACATGTACGGAATAAACCCATGTCTCCGGATAAATTGGGCTATATACGACCAACGAGTAGGTATCGGTGATTTCTCGAGGTTATTTCAACAAATGTAGACCTAAGAGTTCTGTCATCGACAACGTTTGACATTTAACTGTACATACACGCAGAACATCAACATATGGCGTTGTTGCAAACTGCAGTTAGCAGGTGTGTTGAGTCAGTTTTGATCTGCATTTTGTTGACATTATTACGCGGCAGCTCATAGTAACATTAGTGAGCTAGCCGCCCGTTCGGAGTTTTCTGAGTCCGTAACCTTGAAAACACAATTGCTCATAAATTGTGAACCCCTTGCACCAAACGACCAAGAAATATGAAGTCATAACAGCACCTATAAATACACATACGTGACTGACAGTTAACAGTGAACTTATTAGGGGGAATACACCCTTGTGGTGTGTTATTGTTGTAATTTGATAGTTGATTTCTGATCCAATATACAGTTTATCAAATCTGTATTTGGTTGTTGTTTATGATGACTGTAACATTATTAATCATGTTTAATATTTGCATTATTTGTCATAATTAAATTGCTGGAGTAACTGTGATGACATTGCAGTTTGTTTGACTTAATTCGGTACAGTGTTTCGGATTTTATGAGCAATTGTGTTTTCAAGGTTACGGACTTCGGAGTATTTCGAACGCGCGGCAATCTCACTAAGCAGGTTTATTAGTCGCAGATTCTATTCTGGTGAGCTGACGGGGTTGAAAAAATTCGCTTGCATTCCAATCTAAGTTGAAATTATATCTGCAGAGAGCACGCGAGTACCATGAAGATTTAAGAAGGAGCACAGGAGGTTTAGGAGAGCCAACTAGACACTCTTTTTGATAACAGATCCATTGAGATTAGACGTGCTGTACGGTGATTGCCGCACTGAAAGGAAATATTTGTTACTGGCTATACGAACTGTTTGATTAAAGCTTTCCAAGGCGAAGTATTGTTGCTAGTAAAAAACAAATTATGGCGCCCAGTAATTAGTCACGAATATTTCGCTAATTCATTCGGAGGCCGCCGCCGACCCTCATATGCCACCGGAATGACACGTGTGTCGTGAGACCGAGAGCCGCAGCTCCCATAACTCACTGGGTGTTTGTAAGAACAATTGCCACCCGACACTTGGACTAATCATAGGGTCCGCGGGCGGGGGCCGTGTCAGTGTAAGTCTGGGGCACCAGACCCACATTTAGGCTGCTTTAGTTTTGTCGCCTATTATTATGTAAATTTATGTGTTTATGTTGTCGGCGGAGGAGTGAAGCTCCCCTCTAGCCGCCCGGCTGGAGTGAGTGTATGTGTCGTGATGTCTGTCTAACGTGTTGTTCTGTTGTATACAAGTGTGCTATTTAATCTCGCGTTTAGTGTGTCTGTGAGACCCTAATCGTCCAGGAGCAACCCTCAGGGTAGGTTTCATCCTTTCAAAATGTTGTGACATAGGAAAGAAATCCAGTATTAGTTACAAAAACAATAAAGGGGGGAAGGGGCTTGGCTCCAGAGTCTGCCAGGCTTTGCCAGAGTCTGCCAGCCCCCCCCCGCCCCCCCGCCGGTCATTCTTCAACGAGGATCGTCTTCTTCCCGACCTGAAACAAATACTTGTTCTTTTCTCCTACTGTTGTGATTGGACGGCAGTTTTTTTTAGACCCGCCCCGTTTAACTGTGAGCCAGTAATAAGCAGGAGGCAGTAGTGTGAGTGGGCTTTGATGAATAGTCCTGTACGAAGTCCACACTTGATCGCAGCAACCAATAAGCAAACGATAGTATCTTGAGTGTGTAAAGGACTGTAAAGCCTAACCTACTGCCACAACAATCTACGAAATACTCGGGACTCTACCAATAACTCGTAGATTGACAAGTACCAACGCTATTTAGAGCCCACTAACATATATGTGTATTAACAATACATTTATGTGATGCCACCAAAACATTTAGTTGGCAGTAATAACATTGATGTCGTCAACAGTAATAACATTTTGTTCCCACTGCAAAACTACATCCGTTACATTCTGCGCATGCGCTCTGGCTGGCATATTCGAAGTGGTCACCTCTCTGGCCACGGCGCCATATTTGTCCGTGTTCGTTTCTTTGCATCAGGTCACGAACTAATTCACGAGGGACATTCTTAAGAACATCTTTCATATCATTACTTTCTGAAAAATAAGTAATTTTTAGCGTAAATGACCGAGAAAATTAACCTTCCACAAGGCAAAGTACATGCCTTGTAGTGTGTGCCCCATGTTACACTTATGTTATCTACATATCTGTCGTCCGACTGGCACTTTTGGATTATAAATTATTTCTATTCTTCGTCATGTCGTGCTGCACGACGCACAGTGTGTACAACCTTGCAAAATGAAATTGTATGATGAGCTTTCCCAACACTGAGAAATACGCAGCTTAAAAGAAAACAAATACTGAAAAGTATTGTATTTAACTATTAAAAATAATAATTTTATTTTTGTATGCATTAGCTTGTCACCATCATGTAGTCCAATCTTCCCGTCAGTCCACCGCCTTTGAAACTAGCGAAGTTAATGAGCGCTTCTAAATGCTATCGAAAAATTTGTATCGCGTAAATTTTCGGGCTGTAAATTCGAGCAGTAACATTGAAAATATACAAGTTGTATCGGGGTTGCGATTTTTGTCGTGTCGTGCTGTTTGTCAGGGCTATGTGACTCCTGCATGACCTGCAGTTATGTATTATAAATTATTTATATTTTCGTCTCGTCGTGCAGCACGACAGGGTGTACAACATTGCAAAATGAAATTGGATAACGAGCTTTCGTACAGGCACAATGGCCAACCCGCAGGGAAAAAAAAAAAAAAAAAAAAAGTAGGGCGGGGGGAATGAAACTGAAACTTACTGGATTTAACTCCTAAAAATAACAATTTAAAATTTCCTGGTTGCCCACCATCTTTGAAACTAGCTCAGCTAATCAACGCCTTATAAATTGTTCGGAACAATAATTCTACACTTCGTGTCGCTTGAGTGAACTGTCGAGCTGTAAAATCAAGCAGCCGGGTTGGAAATATAAATATCGCGTCGTTATTGCGGTTTTTCTCGTGTCGTGCCATGTTTGTCGGGGATATGTGACTCTGGAACTATGCATGAAACTAACCGGTTGGGGTCAGCCGAACTGGATCGAGGGATTTCGTGGGCGACAATGAAATGAGGTTGAGATGGAGCAGTTCCAGAATGCAATGGCGGGGGAAACGGGAAATACCCGAGAAAACCCGCCTTCAAACCGCGTCCACCACGTCTCCAACATGCGAAAATCTGGATGATCCTCGCCAGGAATCGAACCCGCTTCGCCGTGGTAGGAGGCGTATATTATGACTGCTACATCATAGAGGACCCTATAATTCCTCATGAAGCTTCAGGAAGTGCGACAATTAATCCTGCATACTTATTCGGTACAGTCTATTAATGAATAGTTCCAACGTTTCTGAAGACCTGCTAAAGTTCTACTTCCAGGATATTCCTCCGCCTCATGCAAATAGAGCTTAACCAAGCCTAGAAAATTACATCAAAGGGTCAGCGCATCACGACATCCGTGTGTACTCAGTTGAATAATATTTAGCATGAGAACTATTTCTTGCTGGGCACCACAAACACACCTATTTTCGCTCTGTTTTAATTAATATTAATTATAAATTAAATATTAGAATTTACGTATACATTATAAGTAAATTTCAATTTAATCAACAACATGATACTTTCATGTTAAGACAAGTATAAAACGATACGTGATATGTTAAAAAAAAACAACCAAGCACGTCATACACGGGATGATGTGTCATAGGTCTGATTAAAACAAGTGTAAAGATACCACTAATATTATTAGCCGTACAAGGCATATTTTTATATTTGATGTCTTCTGTGATACACGTCAGCAGTGACGATTACTGCTCGAGATAAACACATTTGTCATCAGCAGAGCGTAATCATAGTTCGTAAAGATACATTATCTGGGGGAAAAAAAACCCAATGATAACCAGTGGGCGAAAAACAGATTGAAGCATTTCGAAAACAGGCCGTGCTGCAAAAATATTTCTCGTAGTAGCCTGAAGTAGCAGCACACCTACATATTGAGTGGAGGTTAACGACAGCTGCACTGCACACACAGACGAAATACACGAGACAAGGCTAACATATTATGCAAAATAATTCACATATATATCTAGCATGTTGAACATAGTGCCTACCACATGTAAGTGAACAAAAAAAGAAAATAACATGAATTATATGCTTATATGGCTAAGATCCAGAGGTGGGAAATGGGAGACAATGTAGAATCAGACATATTAATTGTAAAATACTGTTGCAGTAATTTTGCATGATTCTTCCCTGTTAATGATTAAGGCGATGCCTGCCTGGACCCATTTCCCGTGCTTGAGGCCCAGAAGCGCTTTAAGTGCGCCATCGACTTTACGCGCAAGGCCCTGAACTGGTGTACAATGTTTCCGTCATGCTGTGTGTATATGCTGCTCATGGTAAAGTGAGCTCTTTTGAGGCCCAAGTTATTTTCTTCTCCTTTCAGCCGATTTGCATTGTCCCGCCACTTTTAAAAATAAATATTGCCATGGGCGTAATAAACATTATATATATATATATTGCGCTCGAAATTCAACATCCAAGGCTGCAATAAAAATATTTATTGGTTGAGATTCCAACTGAAAAGGCCTTAAAAAGTTCTCATATCAATTTACCGTGAATATGAAGTCCGCAGCAAGGTTGAATACAGTCTTTTATCGTAGTTTTGCTCGTGAGTGAACAGATTAGGGAGGCTCTTAACAGCGAGAGCAGATGAGGGTGATTGAGGTGAGTATGGAGCGTCGCCGGAATGAAAGGTCGAGGGAAACGGGAGATCCCCGTGAAAACCCGTTGACCAGCAGCATCGTCAAGCACTATTCCCACATGCGAAAACCCGGGTGTGACCCGGTCGGGGATTGAACCTGGTTCGTCTTGGTGGGAGGCGAGCATGCTAACCGCTCAGTCACCGTGGCCCCTAGTTTCGCTCGTGCCCGCGTAGTATTTAAAAAAAAATAGCACAGTCTAAAACAAACGTTTTTTACGGTGCTGGAGGGCTCTAATTTAATACTTGTAACATTCGTGATATTATGAATGTATTATTCCGTCCTCGCCTGGTTCTTTTTTTTTTTCGTAGGTAAACATATTGGGGACACGTTTGATAATTCCGAGAAAAAATAAACCGTATTTCAAACGAGTTGCTACGCTGTTTAAGTACTTACGCGTGTGTATAAATATAAATAAATAAATAAATATATATATATATATATATATATATATATATATATATATATATATATATATATATATATATATATACACATATATACATAGACTATATACGGGGGGGGGGGGGGAGTCCTTTAAAAGAGGCCCCGTGGGACATGTGTGTAACACATTCCACTTCTCACCGAACCTCGGTGCTGGGAGGATATCCTCCCAAAGGCCTAGCCTGTCTCCCTCCTCAAGGGATCTGGTCAGCCATCGAGGCTTTTGGTTGTAGGCGAGTTACTTGCGACTCGACAACACCGACTGGGCGATATCGGACGACGACGGACGACAGGACATCGGAGGGAAGAAGCATGACCGAAAAGTAACAGCTGAATCTCCTGCCTCTTCCTCTGACAACTCGAGCACATTACAACACAGCACACAACATACAGATTATCACAAACCAAGCAGAAAGCATACAACAAAAGTAGGGAAACAGACACATTCTCACTCGCGCTTCATTCACACATATAGTTCCCTCTCTCCTTTGGAAGAAGGAAACACTACAGACGATAGTCAGGACAGTACTAACACAACTGTGACAGGAAACACACATAAAAAAAAAAGCACCACCAGTGTACATAACAGATAGCGAAAAAATGAGATACATGACCCACCATCTCGGTCAGTCCTACATGACAAACAAACTAAAGATCGCAGTTGCAAATAGGCAACACCCGAGGGTGCTTTTCGAAGAGGAGGTGCGACCATCTTTCCTTAAGTTTTTAAAATCACACAACATACCACATTACACACATGCTATAGAATCACACAACATACCACATTACACACATGCTATAAAATCACACAACATACCACATTACACACATGCACCAAAATATGAAAGACCAGTAAAAATAGTCATTAAAAGACTACCACCATCAATGGATTTTCAATTCATTCTAAATGAATTTAGAGAATATGGTTTTCAGCCAATGCACATCTGGAAATTCAAAACACCAGCTGATACACCGATAGTGGTTGGGATTATTAAACAACCTAACGAAAAGTACGATGTGCTGAAAATACCTACACTTTTTTACACATCAGTTCGAATAGAACTGTATAAACGCCGCGCTGAAAATGTGGTGCAGTGCATGCGATGTTGTGCACTGGGCCACACTCAGAAATACTGCACACTTGAGCCAGTCTGTGTTTTGTGTGCAGGGAAGCACACAAAAGCAGAGTGTACTCTTAAAGAACAAGACAAGTCAAAGTGGGCATGTACACTTTGCAAGAAAACGGGACACCCGTCTGCATGGAAGCAGTGAGGAGTGATCGAGAAGCAGATTGAAACACGAAAACAAAGGATGTGCCTTAAACCCATCAAACAAACACAAAACAACAGGCAGGAAACGCGACCAAACATTCAATCAAAGGCTGAATTTCCTCCCCTTCAAGCAGGGAAAATACAAAATGAACAGGGAAAAACACACAGGGAACAAGCACCTATACAACAAAAAAGGGACTCGTCACAAAAACATGAGAGAAGTGATACCAATACAACAGAAAATGCGACCATGTTCTCAGGATTGCAAGAACTGGCCGTCTTTCTGCGAGAAACACAATTCTCAACACTTTTGTGCCACTTTCGGCTCATCATTACACAGGCGAAAGCCTTGACATCACTACACGAGAAGCAGATGTTGCTTCTCACAGCACTCGTCACTTTACCAGAGTAAACAAACATATAGTTGAGGATTATTTCACTATTAAATCGCCGCAAAATTAATACTATCGCTTTAATAAACACACAGGCTGGTTATGTGGGAACATGGGAAAGGTGGGAAATAGCCCCAACCACCACTCGTCTTCTAGGTCAAGTGACACACATGCCAGTCGAGGTAGGGGTCGGGGGTTAACACAACATGACATAGCTAATTCAGCTTAGCTTAATTAGCTTAATCTAACTTAGGTTTATTATCAATATCACAGTATATTACAATAAATTGAATTTCTAAAACAAAAAAAATATATAAAAAAATTAGGAAAATACAACAAAAAATAAAAATATAAAAAATAAAAATACGAAATACAAAAACACATTAAAAATTTAATTACAAAATTAAAACATATAGTGTTTTATATGTTACAAACACAATTACTTACTTACAATAACTCACCGACCTGATAGTCTGTTTCAGGTTCGGGAAGAAGACGATCCTCGTAGAGAGGACGAGGGGGGGGGGGGCTCTGCTTTGACTAGGGCCTGGCAGACTCTGATCCCAAGGGCCCCCTATTGTTTTTTTTTACTAATACTGGATTTCTTTCCCATGTCACAACACTTTGAAAGGATGAACCCTACCCTGAGGGCTGCTCCTGGACGATTAGGGTCTCACCGACACACTACACGCGAGATTAAATAGCACACTTGTATACAACAGAACAACACGTTAGACAGACATCACGACAGTTACACTCACTCCGGCCGGGAGGCTGGAAGGAAGCTTCACTCCCCCGCCGACAACATAAACACATAAATTTACATAATAATAGGCGACAAAACTAAAGAAAGCCTAAATGTGGGTCCGGTGTCCCAGACTTACACTGACACGGCCCCCGCCCGCGGACCCTATGATTAGTCCAAGTGTCGGGTGGCAATTGTTCTTACAAACACCCAGTGAGTTATGGGAGCTGCGGCTCTCGGTCTCACGACACACGTGTCATTCGGGTGGCATATGAGGGGCGGCGGCGGCGGATGTGTGTAAAGGAGCGAGGAAATGAGGAAATTCAGTCCAGTATGACAGCAAAATACCTAGAGTAGGTGCTAGAAGTGACCTCGAGGCAGGTGTGCAGACGACACCAAATGCTGTGAAAGGCACGTGCGAGGACATGCTGCGGGATGGCATCCCACTGGTCCTCTTTTAAAGGACTCGCCCTGTATTATGTATGTGTGGAAAATTAAATTATTATTGTCGCTGTTAACACACACACACACACACACGCGAATAGTTATGTGCCGGTCCAAGGCTCCCTTCAGGGTAATTTTCCGACGGAAAAATTTCGTTAGGAGTGTGGAAGACATTGCCTACCTGTAGTGGGTTTTCTCGGGACGTTCCCGTTTCCTTCTCCGACTGTATTCCATCGGTGTTATAGGCTATTCACGGTAAAATGAGCACTTTCGAAAGCCCTGATTCATATCTACTTGTATGCTCGTTGTTTATTATTCCGCCTTATGTATGATTAACATTGTCATGTATCTCATAACTTTATTCATGCGTTGGTCAACGGAAACTGTGAAATTATTAGAAAAGCAAATGTTTTACAAATCTACTCATATTTACACTTCGATGCAATAAAAAAACCTCAGAAAGCGAAAGAAATATTTAAAGTTATCAGAAATGGTTGCGTAGCACTTTCTATTCGACTCTAGGATACGGAACTACTTCCCATCCATTGTTACCAATCTTACTGGGCGCATGTCACTGAGTGGGCCCGTTAAAACATATGCAGGTAGGGGCGGTGATTTTTTTCTAAGGTTGATTTCAAACAGCCTTTATAATAGGCTGTTCATGGTAAAGTGAGCACTTTTTAAGGCCCTCTCAACAGACATTAACCACTAATAAATGTGCTTTATTGTAACTTCAGGCGTTTACTATTTATAGTGGTAAAATGACATACTGTGTTTATTAGTCACAAGGCAGTGTTTACTTCAAAAAAATGCCGGAAAGATAGAAATTGGCTGAAAGTAAAAATTTTGCAGGGCCTTAAAAATTGCTCACTTTACCGTGAATAGCATATACACTCCCGTATCAACTCTCGCCTCGTCCAGTCCTCGGGCAGATATGACGACAATATGTTATAAGCTGTCCACGGTAAAATAAGCACGTTTGAAAACTTTGCTTAAGATCTACTTTTATGCAAGTTGTGTATTCCTCCACCTTATGTAAACATAACATAGGCATGGGCCTCTTAATTTTATTCATGCGTCGGTCAAGTGAAATCGCTAAATTATTAGAAAAGTAAATGTTTTACAAAACTGCTCATTTTTACTCGTCGATGCATTAAAAAAACAAAAGAAATCGGAAGAAATAATTTAAGTTATTACAAATGGTTACCTAACACTTTTTATTCGACGCTAGGATATGGAACTACTTTCCATCCGCGTTACCAACTTTACTGGGCGCATGTCACTCAGTACGCCCGTTGAAATATATGCAGTCAGGTACAGTGACTTTTTTTTTAGTTTCATTTCAAAAGTTCTCATTTTATCGTGAACAGCCTTTAAACGCTATGAAACCCTATGGATCAAATTACACATGCCACTTATACTTTTATCACTCTTCCCATACGAAACTGCGCGGGAAAGGATATTTTTTTTCTCTATTCGAATTTATTGAATCGGTACAATCACATATAGTACAGTCAGTATCTCAGGCCTACTAGCAAGTACCAGGTAAGTTGTTGGTAAAAGTTTTGATTTGTCCAGACTTTTGGTGCGGTCGGTAAACCAAAGAAACTTAAGTTGAATTTATGCCTCTCAAAGTCCCTGTAGACGCCAGTTCTTGCCCCTCTTGAGTGGAAAAGGGATTTGGTGATAAGACATTGGAATAGAAAACGGACGGTGCCAAATGGAAAACAATTCCTCTCCTAACTACAGTTACCAGAAGTGTGTCCCTTTGGGTTTTCAGACAGTAGTCAGTTACTACTTCAGCTTGTAATAATTTTTTTATTGCGCCCACAATGCCATGTATTGATACAAATGTTACAACATGCTGTGGTGCTCGTTTGTAAACTATATCCAGTTCTGGTATAGCCATTAAAATATTTATTAGTAATTTTTCACTTAAATTCTTTTGCAAATTTTTTTTTCTTCTGATTCTGATCCTCTTACCATGGAGTCAAGAAATTTTCTGAATCATTTGTAGTGATATTTCTGAGTTTGTATTTTTATGCATATGCTTGAACCTAAATTTTAAATAAAGAAATCAGTCGTGGAACATGCACGTAAGTAACACTTCTCAGTTACCAACGTGTATAAATAATAGGCAAGTAAATGGCAGAACCCACTCAAGAATTTCCCGCTACAAATATTGTCCTGCAAAAACATCATCAACTTGCACACCAAGTCTATCAAAATTCAGAGAGTACCTTAAAACAGTGACGCAGTTTAATGTATTTCGAAATTTCTTGTGAAAACTTTAATAATTGATTTAGATTGTTCAATTGTATGGAAGCTTATATGAATGTCACAGACTTAGCCAGCAAAATTTCAGTACTGTTTTTTCCTTAAATATCCGTAGCTCACGTTGTTTTAAAAAATTGATCTACGTGAAAATTAGTCTTGCGTCGTCCATAACCGTATGCACAAACATAATATACACAAGAGAGAGAGAGAGAGAGAGAGAGAGAGAGAGAGAGAGAGAGAGAGAGAGAGAGAGAGAGAGAGAGAGAGAGAGAGAGAGAGAGAGAGAGAGAGAGAGAGAGAGAGAGAGAGAGAGAGAGAGATAGACAGAGATAATACGTGCGTGAGATTAAAATGAACGCGGGCACTGTCGTATATGGTTTGAGACATGCCAACACTTTGAAAAGAATAATTCGGTGCCTAAGGAGCCACAGTTTATCGAAATTCTTCCGGCTGCGAAAAATGCAGTTCTCATATCTGAAGAATATTTATTAATTTTTATTCGACGAGGAAGCCCGGCTCTCCAGTTTTGTCCTGAGCGCCTCTAAACAAAAACAGTAACCTCTAAACAAAAACAGTATCCTATCTTTTCATCTGCGATATCAGCGAGGGTCAGAGGAGCTGTTGATTTGAATTTATTAGTTGTGGTCGGCGGTTAACACCTTGTAGACTCGGGTGTAGCTCGAGCAAAGCTAATTTGAAAATTTCTTTGTTGTTGTTCAGGACAAAACTCGCATGTATGTGCAGTCTTTGTTCGGCTAGTGTTTAACAAGACCTCAGAAGAATACCACTGCGCAGTAACAATGATATTGCTAACGATAGAATTTTTTTTATATAGCCACTCAAAGGAACATGATTGGTTGCAAATCCTTTTATACGATAAAGGACATTTGATTGTGTCAATATCAGCTCGGCTCTCCATTGGCTGATGATCGGCCAATAATGAACGTCGTAAAGTAGAGGCCAAGCGGTTTCTGAGACGTTTAAAACTGCCAAACTTGTGGAAATTACTTGAGTGAGTGAGTGAAGAGATGTCTCCAGAGCCGATGAGGGCGATTGAGACGTATATGGAGCAGCGCCGGAATGAAGGGAGCGGGGGACACTGGAGATCCCCGAGAAAACCCGCCGACCAACGATTCCCACATGCGAAAATCCGGTGACCCGGCCGGGGATTGAACCCGGATCGCTTTGGTGGGAGGCGAGCGTGCTAACCGCTCGGGCCACCGTGGCCCTAGAAATTACTTGAGTATTCCATCTCCAAAGGGATCCTTGTCCATCTACGTTGATACAAATGTGTATGGAGTGTATTCATTATTGTGGCTGTATGACTTTTGGCATGCCTGTTACTGTTGGTCACGAACTTGTCTGTAGATAATAGAACCTTCTGGAACCTGCCATTCCCCTTAAAACGAAATAAATGGTATTATTTGTTTGTGAACGAGGACAACTTTGGAAATGGGCTTCGCGCTGTTTTGTATCTACAAAAAAACTTGTCAAGGCTAGGAAGGAACCAAGAGGACCATTATTGGAAATTGTCATACCTGTGAACAAGGGACGCTTAGCAAATGGACTACTCACTTACAGGGACTATTTCTTCGCAAGTCGCATGCATAAGTTATACGCTGTGGTGTGTCAAAAACCCAATTTCAGTGTTTTCGGACGCACAACAAAAAAAAAAAAAAAAAAAAAACAGGAAATTCTAAAACGACGAATGCAAGGCCACATCTTAATTCATTTTCGTTAGGTTTAACAATATTTCTTTTACAAAAAGCAAAGACTGCTGCAAATAAAAAAAATTTCAACAATTCCCCTATTTTAGCAATCATTTCATAATGTGATTATTAAGACATCTTAAATTAACTTATGGTGTCTTATTTCAGTTTAAACTATCTCATCTCGGTAAATGAGTTAGTTTGTATTATATGCGCGTTCTCAGAACACTAAAATTGTGATTTTGATTTACCAGTACGCAAATATATGCGATGCAAATTTTTTTATACGAGGAAATACTAATTGCAAGCAAGGTCTATGAATTGAACTGTATTTCGTACAAATACAATATACTGGATGATTTAGTGCCAAGCACTTGAAGATGGGTCTTTTGGCCTTGGCTGCCAAACCGGAAGTCGCGGACTTCAAATGGAGATAACATCTTGCCGATTGTTTTGTTTAGTATGTTCCCCCCCCCCCCCTGAAATGTAATGTTGGAATTTAAATATAAAAATTAAGATGAATAAATAAAGAAAATAAATATATATATATTTAAATAATTTCATATAGCAACATTTTTTTGGGAAAGTGGCGTCAAAATGTTCTTCGATTGAAAGAATTGTATTTAAAATTAATGCACTAAGAAGGAATTTCGTTTAGCGTCGATTCCCCGTTTGAAGTTCGTGGCTGCCGGATTGGCAGGCAGGGTCGTTAAGACTTGGAATGGACCCCCGCATTTTCTGTGAAATAATTGTTTGCCCGAATAAGTGTATTTCTGTGAATCAATGTTGTGCGAATAAGGATTTTTGGCAGGGGAAAAAAAAAAAAAAAAAAAAAAACTGTGTCCCCCCTTTTTTTTCTTTTTTACTTTTGTCATATGAAGTGTATTCTTGCAGAAAAAATTCCTGAAAATGTCCAAATACCTCATTTTTCTCGCTTCTTGACCTTGTACGCAGGGTTCCCACGGAGGTCCATACCTGTCCATCTCTACTAGTTTTTCATCTCTACTCACAAGAGCATGCTTTCCAACACATTTCTGTGTAATGCATGGATACTTTTGAATTCTTTCCTGTCGACTGGGTTTTTACGGTGTCTATGCCAGTTTTTCCCAGTCTCTTCTTGTGATAGCTTAGCTATAAGTACACTTAGGGAGGTAGTGATGGCCCCAATCGCTGGCCATGGCTGCACAATCCCTCTCTGCCACGATGCATGTCTTCTCGCGTGATTTCCTTTCCTTGTAGGCGTACGGGATCTAGCCCTGAGGTGCAATAAATTCCCGCCCTACCCACCGGGATTCCACTGAACACTTAGTTAGAGGGTAGTTAGAAAGAAATCCACGGGGGTCCATTCCACGGATCGTTAGTACAAACCCATTCCATATTTTAATGCGCACACAAGTGGATGTTCGTGTAATTTTCGATAGGCCTATTATGTGTTTATTTAAGTTTGTAAGCCATCCCGAGACTGGCCTCACACTAAAAAAAAATTAAAAATCACCCTAGGACATGCCAGTAATCCTGTGTTCAGGATGTTACTCAAAACATTTTTTCGCCTTTTATCTCAGCGTGTTTACACCTAACGGAATGTCATCTTATCAGTGGTTTGCAAGAACTTAGATAACTCCAATAGAACTTCATGGCCGAGGAGGGCTAATCTCAGGGAACGAATGCCACGACGGTTAAGCGACTTACAGTTTTTCGGCTGATAACAAATCGTTTGTGGTCTGGTTTCAACATCCTTTCCAGCAGCCAACCGCTCAGTAATGCGCAGTGTGAAAAGCTGGGTCGCCATTTGAACTTAGCCTTGTTTGTTTATCAGAAATTTCCACATAGGCCATTACAAGAGTTTTTTTTCCTCACTGCGTGAGGAGGGAGGGGGCAACGCGTAGTGAAAATACGATATTTTGTATACTAGCTTTATATGACGCTACAGTTATAATCGTTAATCCAAAGAAAAAGAACTGAGTTGAAAGATTTGGGTCGCTCTTAACAACGAGGACTTGGAGAGAGCCGGCGAGGGTGAAATGAAGCGAGAATGGAGCAGCGCCGAAATGCAAGAGAAAACCCGCCGACCAGCGGCATCGTCCAGCACGATCTCCACTTGTGAAAATCCGGTAGTGTCCCGGCCGGGGATTGAATCCAGTTCTCATTGGTGTCCACAGAATCAATATGATACCGGTGTTTTGTATGAAGCAATCGAGTGCGTTTCCTGGTTTAAAAGCTCGTATATTTTTAACAATGTCTATCTGAATACGTATACATTCGTTGTATTGGAAAACATTTCTTTTATAAGTTATGCTTACGTTTTTTAATTCTAGATCCTAAAGAGCGAAAGAATGACTCGCGGGAAATAATTTAAACTCTTCGTTGCAATATCCACATGGTGGCTAACTTTTTGACACACATTTCTTCACTATGATTAAACGTCCTATTTCACAGAGGTTGTCTCGGATTTCCAATGTTTAAATTGGCATCACTGAATGTCTGGAACTTCTGAAATTCGGACAACTTGAATTTTTTTTTTTTTCAGTGTTATAACTAATATTAATATACTTAACAATATTTCATTTAATGTATTTTCTAACATTATCACAAATATTTTTTTAAGTTAAATCATAATAATTTTTAGAACTGCCAGACTCAACGAAAGTTTACTAACAATATGTGCTTTCTGAAGCATTCAGAATGGAAGCACGCATTAAAATAAGCTTTTTTTTTTTAAATTTGGTTTTTCAAATATTTAAATAAGTAAATTGTAGCAAAATATTTAACACTGTTATAAATATACACACGCTTCTTTCAAACACAACATAAATAGTGTTTTCCGAACAATTTTGGTAGTGCATACTAGATTTTAATTAATTCTGCATGTGCAGTGATGCAGTACTCCGCTTGAAGCCATCCAGCTTCTACCTCAAGCCCCTTGTTAGCCTTTTGGCATAAAGGAATCATATTAATGAACCCAATGAAATATATCTAAAAACATTTATTGTGACGGAACACACAAATGAACGTAAAAAGTCTTTCAGCGGTTGGTCGGCTAGCTCCAGTGTTGCCAGATCAACCACTCCAAAATCCACGGATTCGTCGAGTGAATTCCACACAATTCAGCACACAACTCTAGAATGCAACATTGCATTTAATCGTGCACAATAATATGCTTTAAGAATTTTGCTATATATACCTACATAAATTTTAAGAGGCAACGTAAATTCACTGACAATTTCATTTTGTCCCTCTAAGAACGCAGTTTGAGCTTGTTGCCAACGTTACACGATTTATGAGCGACGACTTTCTCAAATTTTAATGTCCTGGGGATGCGAGGATAGAGAGTGACCAATTAAAATTGTATTATAAAGTACTAAAGTATGTTCACGATGAAGTGAGCACTTTTGAAATCAACCGTAGAAAAAAGACACTGTTGCTACCTGCATATATTTTAACGGGCGCACTGAGTGACATGCACCCAGTAAAGTTGGTAACGATGGATGGAAAGAAGTTCCATATCTTAACGTCGAATAGAAAGTGTTAGGTGACAATTTGTGGTAAATTTAATTATTTTTACAGCTATCTGTTTTTTATTCATTGAAGTGTAAATATGACCGTATTTGCAAAATATTTATTTTTGTAATAATTCCACATTTTCGCCTGACCAACGCATGAGTAAAGTGATGAGGCTCGTGGCAATGTTAATTTTACATAAGGCGGAAGAATACAGAACGTGCATAAAAGTAGATCTTAAGCAGGGGTTTCAGAAGTGCTCACTTTTATCGTGAACAGCCTTTACAAGTAAGTACCTACATTTTGCGAGGAAGTTAGTTTTCTGTAACGTTTCAGTAGGCTGTGGATATTCCATACAAAATACACAGTCATTAATTCCACGGAAGAATCCACTCGCCTAAAGAAGTTCCACACTGGAATTCGACACAGTTTGGCAGCACTGGCTAGCAGGCGACCTCACGGGTCAGTAAGATCACGTGACTGCCGAGTTATCGGGCGACGGTCACGTGCAACTGTTGTATAGACTGTTCTCGGTCAAATGAGCACTTTTGGCAGCCCTGCTTAAGATCTACTTCTATGCACGTTGTGTAATCTTCCGGCTTTTGTAAAATTCACATTGCTATTGGCCTCATCGCTATATTCGTGCGTCAGTCGAGTGAAAGTGTGAAATTATTAGAAAAGGAGATACATTACAAATTTGCTCGTTTTTTACACTTCGGCGCATTAAAAAAAACTGAAAGTGAAATAAATAATTTAAGTTGTCAGAAATGGTTACCTAACACTTTTTATTCATCGTTGAGACATAGAAGTACTTTTTCTTCATCATTACCAACTTTACTGGGAGTACGCGTCTCAGTGCACCCATTAAAATATATGCAGATAGGAGCAGTGACTTTTTTCTTAGGTTGATTTCAAAAGTGCTCACTTTATAGTGAACAGCCTTTAACAGCGAATACATCGCCGCGAAGAAAATAAACAAACGGACGTATTTCGTGTTTTCTTTTGTACGTACTTTGCATCCGTTACGCAGCGCTATTCAAATATCTGGGCCTGTACAAGAATGGTGTTTGATTCTCGTCGATGCTACATATGGGACTTGAGACATGTATCCGACGTAGCCTACTCGGCGTTACTTATGCCAAATATTTTAGTGGAAACGAAATTCCACGACCAAGGAAGGGCCGCAGCGGTGTAGCGGTTAGACTACTCGCCTCCCACCAAGGCGGACCAGGTTCGATTCCCGGCGGGTTCGCTCTCGGATTTCCGCATGTGGGAATCGTGCCGGACAATGCCGCAGGCCAGCGGGCTTCCTCGAGTGTCTCCCGTTTCCCGCGCCCCTTCGTTCCGGCGCCACACCATACTTCGCTTCACCCTCATCGGCTCTCAAGACGTCGATATTAAGAGGGCCGCCTACCTGACGCTACATGGCACGGCAGCGAGCGAACGCTAAGGGCGACACGGGCACGCGCATCAAGCGCCGCATCGCCACTATGCGCGAAGCACTAAACAGTTTTTTCTATGGGACTTTAAGCGCTGACCATATTATTTTACTGCTGGGAAGTCTAATGCGAAGTTCAATGCAGGATTGTATCTGAGTTTCACTTAGATGCGTTCAGCACATTTGCTTGGAAACAGTGATTCTAATATGCGTAGTGTTATGAAAAGCACATTGAGCGCACGAGGAATAGTTTCGTGGACGGATTTCCCAACACACTGCAACACATTTCTAGCACCTTGTAACCAGCTCTCTTATCAGCCGTCCAAATCTCTTCACTCACTCAGAATCAAGGAAAAACACTGCAAGTGCGAAATGCATTAAACTACACTCTGGAATATGTTTATCGTGCTTATAAGATAAGCCAATCATTGAGAAACGTTTTCGACGATAGTCTTGGGTGTCTGGCTTTGCAGGCCTATAGATTTTTTTTCGCAACTGATATGAAGGATTTCATTATATTATTGTAATAAATAACTACATGAAATTTAAAATCGGGCGATGAATGTGTCTCCAAGCTGGTGGCTTGTGTTGATTTGCTGCGAAATTCACTAGTTAGCAGCCCGAAAGACACAAAATAACTTCATTTCTAATTAGAGGCATTTCAGTAGTTTAGGCCTACCTTAGGATAATTTTTGATAAATGCCGTTCACGATAAAGTCAGCATTTTTGAAATCATCCTTAGAAAATGTCACTGTTCCTACCTGCACATATTTTAAGGGGCGCCCTGAGTGACATGCGCCAAGTAAAGTTGGTAACGATGGGTGGGTGGGAAGTAGTTCCGTATATTAATGCAGAATAAAGTGTTAGGTAATTATTTCTGATAATTTAAATTATTTCTGATAATTTAAATTATTTCTTTCGCTTTCTGGTTTTTTTTTCTCAATGCATCGACGTGTAAAAATGAACAGATCTGTAAAATATTTACTTCCATAATAATTTCACAGTTTCACTTGACCGACGCATGTGCTAAGTAGTGAGACCCATGAAAATGTCCTTACATAAGGCGGAAGACTACAAAACTAGCATACTAGTATGTCTTAAGCAGGGCTTCCAAACGTGCTTATTTTACCTTGAACAGCCTATAGCATGGTTACTTGCCAAATAACTTTAAAACAGTAACAAATGATTTAAGAGTAGATATGCCGAGAGCGTCAAATTCTGAGGTGTAGGTGAAAATACCAGCCTGATTCATACGCAGTGACATCATCATCACCACACAGTTATGTTTAGACTTCCATGATATTGTTTGCGCACGTGAAACAATTTATGCAAAAATTCTTAACACATGCGTGTATTAAGCCTTCGATACGCTCCAGCCAGCCACAGTTACAATTAATTATTTATAATGAAAAATGAGAATTTTTAGACAATTTTGACTACACTTTATTTACATGAAGGTAGTGATGAAATAGGCCTATAGGTAATTCCAAGCAGCAATGGGAATATTAAACGGGAAAAAATATTATACATTCGACTAATTCAACGTAAAATTTGTGTCACGTTATTGTCACTTAAATATACTTACACTTGTGAATGGTTATATACAGCATTTACATCGGTAGTGTGGTATTAAATCACGAACCAAGTAGCGGACTGTGATTGTAAACGGGACTTACAAACATACACGTAACGGTAACGCAGAAAAGGATAGGGATAATAGAGTTATGGACGCCATTATGGCGCCCTGTTTTCGCACTCTCTGTATAATGGAAAGCAGAAAATGTCTAATGGGTACCTTCCCCTCTTCACCAGGGGAATGGTTCCTCCCAACTCCTAATTCCAGCGCGAACAACGAAAGAAAGCCCCCCTCCCCCCCAAACACACAATAATTTATTCTAGTGTTTTAAATACCATTTTTATAATAAATGTTATCTTCCTCCATATTTTGATTGAAATTCTTTTCTGTCAAGAGGTTTTTTTTTTTTTTTTTTTTTTTTTTTTTTTTTTAACTATGCAAGTTCCATCCCCTTCCCTTTGTTAGTTCATGATAGAGATTAAGCATGGAAGGTTGCCGTGGCGCTAACAGCGGCCATGTTTGCCTAATCCCTAGCGGTAGTGAAATTTCGCGAAAAGATTTCAAGACAAATTGCATTTCAAAACACTGTAGGGTAGCTTACCTGTCTTGATTGTCTGACTTATATTTCAAAACACTGTAGGGTAGCTTACCTGTCTTGATTGTCTGACTTACATTTCAAAACACTGTAGAGTAGCTTACCTGTCTTGATTGTCTGACTTACATTTCAAAACACTGTAGGGTAGCTTACCTGTCTTGATTGTCTGACTTACATTTCCAAACACTGTAGGGTAGCTTACCTGTCTTGATTGTCTGACTTACATTTCCAAACACTGCAGGGTAGCTTACCTGTCTTGATTGGCTGAATTACTTTTTGACACGTGTTAACTGTCTGCACACGAATCACGCAGGAGCCTTACGAATTCTGAGTGGCCGGGTCAAATATGAAAACTGCTTCTCAAGCAGACACCAACCAATATGGCAACTGACAAACTGCTGTCGGGTGCTTATAGTACTGGAGTCTACCCTGTGCTCGAATTTTTTCGCGAAAAAGAATTTGTGTAAAGTTTAAATATTATTTGTCGTCATACATTTTCCTCTTTTAATATAGTTGGGGTGATACAGAATTGATTTCTTGACTACTCTGTCACCAGTGCCCCAAAAAATCAAAGAGAAAGTTTATTCTCGGAAGTCTATCACCTATGTTCGAATGGTATTGACTATTTAAAAAATTCATATTTAATTCAACACTCAAATACTTTTCGACATTTTCACAGTTGTCAAAAATTACATACCTACTATTTTTATGTTGTAAAAAACAGAAACTATCTCTCACTTACAAAAAATTAAACATTTAGGCCTACATTAAAAAAAATCAACACAATGTAAGTTGTTGGAAACTTATTTATTATTTTTTTTGTTTGGAAATTCTAGAATAAACAGGTATTCCTTAGGAACGTTACTGTATACTTTCAGTTAGTTTTTTTTCTAAAAAACATCCCTTTCGAATATTTTTCTTGTGGCAATAAAAACTATGAACAATCCAATTACCGCACACAAATATATCACATTGTTACTTATAGAGATAAAAAAAACTACTTTTCAAATTATTGTAACCAGTGTTTTTTAAAATAACTTTATAGATTCATGTATGATTCCATAATCATGCTGTGTTCTCATGTATGCCCCATGCGCATTGCTAAAATGATAATAATTAAATCTTACAAAAGTGACACGTTGATGTTTTCAAAAATATTAAATGGAATGTCAGCCACGAAAGAGTAAGATGTGTTCGTGAAGAAACGGTGATAAGCCTCTTATCATAAAAGAGCGATAACGACTAAGGTCGCCGTAATGATCTTTGGGTTGTAAATTCTCGGAGCAGGCGACAAGGTCACAATTCTTTTTCTCTGCGAACTTGTAAAGCTCTTAACGAATGAGCAAGCAGTGCTTTGTTCTTATTGCTTCAGAGGGCATAAGGTTTACTGGTATAGAACTCGTGTTGATTTCTCAATCCAACACTGGAGGCAGGACCCGAATTATCTTGTCGTTACGTCAATGTCTTGGATTCGCTCCTTGATTCTCTGACATTTGCTTTTGCTATAGGCTGTTCACGATAAAGTGAGCACTTTTAAAACCAACCTTAGAAACAAGGCAGTTATTGTAACGGGCGCACTGGGGGACATTCGCCCAGTAAAGTTGGTAACGATGGAGGTAAAGTAGTTTCATATATTAACGTCGAACAAATAGTGTTAGGTAACCATTTGTGATAACTTAAATTATTTCTTTCGCTTTTTTTTTTGTATTGCATTGAAGTGTAAAATTAAGCAGATTTGAAAATATTTACTTTTATAATAATTTCACAATTTCACTCTACCGACGCATGAATAAAGCGATGAGGCTATGAAAACCATAATTTTATATAAGGTGGAAGAATACGAAACGTGAATGCAAGTTGAGCTTAAGCAGGATTTTCAAACGTACTCATTTTACTGATAACAGCCTTTAAGTATGTATATTTGTCTAGTAATCAATTTAAAAAAAACCTGTAACAGTTTCATACAAAATGTCAAGTGGCTGTAACGTCAGAATGTAGAGTAATACCGAGAAACGACTTCAGAGCAAGTTAAATGCTTTATACAAAAGAGTTTAAAATAAGAGGGTTAAGAGTGCTAGAACAATAAATAGAATACTATAGTGAAATTATCGGTACCGTACCTTTGGATTGAGATCCAAATATTATTATAATCTCTTCACTTATCAGCGTCATCTCCAAGCACAAAAACCTGATCCCGCACCATATAAAATTCTTTGTAACCCACAGATCAATCTCAATCAAACAGGTTGGTTTGTAAAACAATACGTAATGATACTTGTCCCCTTAGTGTGGTTCTTATACGGCGACAGTTTGCGATGGATTCCTCACTCTTCGAGAAATATTAGCGCTCGCCATTTATCGTGTTATCGCGAAGAAGTTACGACGAATTGGTTATGGTAATTTAACTTAACTTCATGTGACTTTACGCTCTCGCTTCGCCGTAGTGATAGGACCATAACTATGCTCTTCGCCGTAGTGATAGGACCATAACTACGCTCTTCGCGGTAGTGATGGGACCATAACTACGCTCTTCGCGGTAGTGATAGGACCATAACTACGCTCTTCGCCGTAGTGATAGGACCATAACTACGCTCTTCGCCGTAGTGATGGGACCATAACTACGCTCTTCGCGGTAGTGATGGGACCATAACTACGCTCTTCGCCGTAGTGATGGGACCATAACTACGCTCTTCGCCGTATTGATGGGACCATAACTACGCTCTTCGCGGTAGTGATGGGACCATAACTACGCTCTTCGCCGTATTGATGGGACCATAACTACGCTCTTCGCGGTAGTGATGGGACCATAACTACGCTCTTCGCCGTAGTGATGGGACCATAACTACGCTCTTCGCGGTAGTGATAGGACCATAACTACGCTCTTCGCCGTAGTGATAGGACCATAACTACGCTCTTCGCCGTAGTGATGGGACCATAACTACGCTCTTCGCCGTAGTGATAGGACCATAACTACGCTCTTCGCCGTAGTGATGGGACCATAACTACGCTCTTCGCCGTAGTGATAGGACCATAACTACGCTCTTCACATAGGCCTGGCCAGCAGCTTGTCCAGCCAAAAACCTTTCTTGCGGCAATATTTCCAGCGAAAGATGAGAACTCCCTTAAAGTCACCAAAAAAAAAAAACCTTTTAAAATTAATGTCAGATTGTAATTTTTCGTCAAACAAATGCAGCTACTTTAATGCAATCTACTGGGTGTCAAGTGAAGTAGTACAAATGGCGAAGTTTTTGTCGAGTTTGTGAGCTCATTTATGTGACTGGAAAAATGTGTAACAAAAAACTTGCGACGGTGAAATAAAATTATATTTATAGAAGTTGGTTTAGCGACCATAATTTCTGATATGTTTTTTTGGGTACCTGTTCGTGTAACCTGCTGCAAAGCAATTCTCTGTGAGAGTCATGAAAATTACGGTTAGATGTGTTAAACCACTGCTTTGTAAGCCTTGAGGATGTTGCATGAGATTGTACCTAACGAGCATTTATTTACTCAATTAAAGGTACACTCGCAATTGGCTTTAAATCAAACTTACTTACTTACAAACTAGGGAAACATTTCCACTACATTAATCACTACCTGTTAAAGGCTGTTTACAGTAAACTGAACACTTTCGAAACCAACATTTGAAAAAAAAAATAAAATAATCACAGCTCGTACCTACATATATCATACAGTACAGAGTGGCGTGTAGTCTCCCAGTCAAGTTGGCAGCGAATTAATAACTTTAGTTATACTGCTAGACGTAATTCACCGAAGTCAGCAGTTCTTGTTCTATACACCTATAAGAGCACGCATCTGCATATTATTTACACATTTAACTTATTGTCTATTCGCGGTTTCGTCACACTTTTTGAAACAAACCTTTAAAAAATCACCCCATGTACCGCGTGTTTAGTTATTTCCTAAGTATGCAGATGTCCCACAAGCGTTGCATACCATTGTTAACATGTAAGTATCTTATTTATGTTAAATTGAAGTTAGCCTGTATTTTATTTATAAATTATAATATTTCATTTATAATAAATATGAACAAAACAGTGAGAGAACATGTGTGTTGGTAGCACCTAAAATATCATTACAACTTAGTGCCCACGAATTCGGTGCGTTGACTTTTTTGGCGTAATTTTATAGACTAAGTTAAGCTTAGTTTGCACGAGGCGGAGAAATATCCTGGAAGTGAAACTATAGCAGGGCTTCAGAAAAGTGGGAAGTAACCGTTGATTGATTATACTTGCGGAACTGCAGTTTATTATTATTTCATTTCACTAACAGCATGTTGACAAGTTTTCCTCGGGATCATAGACACTGACTATGAACCCCAATAATAGTTAGATGGTGTCTGGCTCGGTAAAATCTGCGATGTTCTTCAGCTCGTAATCCCTGTTCGGATAGTCGACTTCCATTACGTCTACCGTTAACTACATACCAGAACATGGAATTATTTTGTGATAAATTCAATTTTCCGGTCGCGGTGATGAGTTAATCTCAAGTGTTTTCTATCGCTAGAGGACAGAGGCTCACTATATTCGTGAACAACCCAGCTATGTCAGCCGTGGCTCTGACAGCATGAATCAACGTGGGCAGGAATCCCCAGTCTCCTTTGTTTTCTCCTTTCGACTTTTCTTTTGTACCTTACCGTTCATTTGCCCGCTTGCATTTTTTTTTAATTGTTACACACCCATGCCCAAACTTTCTTTCATTTTGTTGGAAATGAACTAAGCAGTTTATTTTTCCTTCTTCGAATCCTCCGGAGGCAGGCGATTTTACCATTTATCGGCTCTGTGAGCTAGTAGCCCGGCGCATAAATGTCTCGATTCCAAGATATTGTACTGCGAATTTTCCAAGTCATGTTGCTTACGTGCCTCGTCCAGGTCGTTACAACTCTGGCCGACTGCCAGCCTCTTTTATAGCTTCGTCCTTGGTCCGAAAAACGTGTATGCTGGAGCGTGCAGCTCACAGAGTATCAGCGAGTCGACAATTGCTTGTCCCAGTTTACGTTCTTCACAGTACAGGGCATCAAGGTAAACTGAGCACAAATATTAAAAATATGATACAGTCTAAAATTTTGTATTATTAGGATGGAGATAATCATGCAAGAAATCTTCTTCCCGTGTGCATCACCAAGGAATATTCTGAAATAACTCGTGAGTCATACGATGGCACCCTGTTGTGTGGGAAGGTGTGCATGCTACGAAATTTGCTGAATGAAATGAACAGATATTGGTTCGAATAATATTTGCCTTTACTCCAAGTCCCTTCAGCAGTTGAATACCACGACTGGTCCGAATTCTGGAAGCAGTGTGAGGAACAAAATATTTCTCTTGAAGAGAGAAGGTTTCTAATTTTGCCGACCGAAGCTATGCCATACTCTATGTGTTTCTTTTCAACGATGTCCCCGGTGGGAATCAGACCTGCATACAGGAGTATGCTAGAATGGGAAGACACGTGGGTGTGTGGACTGTATGAAAGTGTGCCAGACATTTGCACACGGATTCCTAAAGAACTGTTTCACTACAATTCTAGTGTACTAGTTTTGCTCAGAATGGAGGACCTCAACTTGCGCCACATTTTTGATGAAAATGTGAACACATATGACTCTCAGAGTGTTCAACGACGAGTGTTCTTTGTGCTAAAAATACAAGTACAGCGTGTTGGTGACTGTTTAGGACCGCCCACTGTATGGATGCAGGTAACTATGGAGGTACGAGTAGCTAATCAAGTCAGCTCAATTAAGAATCTTTTTAGGATTTCTAAATTTGGGGGCATTTACCACTCGTGGGACCTTGCATACGGCAGTAATTGCTTCACTGGGTGTAAGTCATGGTGACATGATTTTACGAACATCTATAGCATGCGAACACAGGAATAATTGACGTCCCTGCAGAATATAATTACTTCGAAAATGACTTCGAATGTGGCAACTCTAACTGAAATTGCAGAACATAGCAATAAGTTATAGGATGAATGTATCGATAGGGGCACCTGTTTTTCGCGAAAAGATTTCAGGACAAGTTGTGTTCCAACATCCTTTAGTCCAGAAACCACTTTGGTGATTGGATCGTGTGGATTGTTACGCGTATTATCTGCCTGCCCGCTAATCAAGGACGGTCAGTATTGGAGAAACTTAATTCTGATTGGTTCACTCATGTAACAGATTGTCTTCTCACAAAGATCAGGCTCCAATAGTCAAATGAAGACTGCAAGTGTGCACATAGACTATTGAAATCTAGCGTCCGCGTAAATCTTTTCGCGAAAAACAGATGGCCCTATATATCAAAAATCTTTTGGCGGGGAGGGGACGTTGAATTAAAAGTGCTAGGCGCTCATTCATGAATGCTGAGATTATTTCTTTTGTCTTTTTTTTTGTAACGCGTTATAGGTGTAAGAATGTCCAAATCTGTGAACTATTTACTTTCCTAATAAGTCCACAGTTTCACTTGACCGGCGCATGAATAAAGGGAGCAGGCCATGTCAATGTTAATTTTACATATGGCGGAAGAATACACAATGTAATACAACGACTTTCAAAAGTGCTCCGTTTACCGTGCACAGATTATAGCTATTGCGAAGACGTGAAGAGTGAAGAAAGTTGCTATGAATGTAATTGCGATTAGTGGTAAAATAGGTAATACGTAGTTGCCCGACCTTTGCTTATTAACTAAACGTAATCGATTGTGCCCCTTAAAATATTAATAAGTTAATAGTACAGTCATCCATCCCTTATCTGGGATTTGAACACAGTACTTATCCCAGCTTAAGTTGGTATCGCAATCAATTGCACCAAGGAGGCCAATTTAGGCGAACCGAAAATTTTCAGTAACGCGAAACGAAGACAAGATATGTGACATCTTTGCTTTGCTCTCTTAGACTTTTAACGCTGGTGTATCAATTATAGGCCGGAAATAAAGAGCGCTTTGACGAGTGTTCCTAAGTCAGGTGTAAACAGACACATCTCGCTGAATTGTCTTCACTGGGAGCACGGAAACAGGAGAGAACGCTCACACATTCAAACTCACGTGCAATGGCAAACGGAATATTACAGGCCCATCCCCCCCTTTTTTTCCCCTACTTTTCTGCGAGAAGATAAGTGAGACAGGTTGAAGGGCATCACAATGGAAAAATAGGAATGTGTGAAAGACACACGAGTCAAGGCCACGGTGGGGACACAAGCACGCGATGCTGCGAAGAACCATCAACATAGCCGGTAGACAAGAACACAACAAGCGTTAAGACTCCCGTGAGTAACAGACTTAAGGCAGATTCCCACCTGCCATCTTGGACTTATGGGATTTTTGCCATACTCTGGAAATACAGTTTTGCATCATGTTTTATGGAACGACAGAGCACAGAGCATTGCCTAGTGCATTGCCTGAGGTCGGTAATTTTTGATTACTGTTCATATGGTCGCCTTTGTAATCGTTCGCAGAAATGACCTCGCGTTTCGCCGCGACAGTTACCAGCTAAATATTAATAAATGTAGCGAAGCTGTGGCAGTGCGATAATGTTTGGGAGGCTGTTATTTAGGATATGCCATGCGGGAAATTTCAATACACCTTCTGAAGTAGAACCTTTGGCGAAAAATCGATAGATCCAAGATGGCGGGTGGGAATCCACTTTAAAGAACGTTTACTGTATTGCGACATACGGTCGATTCACCCTGATTTCCCCCTATTTTAAATTTTCACCTGATGTCATCGCTAATACTGCAGTGTGAAACACATCGTGATTGAGGTTAAGCATCGTGTATGCGATGGCAGGAGCTCGCGTAGAGGTGAGAAAATTATGTCCAAAAAAGCTTCAAAGTCAACGCAAATGAACTATTTTTTTTATTAAACGCCAAATTTAGAGCCATTCACACCAAACCTCAAATTACACGGCCATACTTCAAACCGTTATCTAAAAAGCGACCAGATAACTAAAATGGCCTTTATGATAAATCAAATCACTCTCAGAACAATGAGGATGGAAACAAAATTATTTTCGTGACTGTGACGCTTTCGTGCGTACACTAATATTTACGTAGGAGAGTGTGCACTTTGGGAGTTATCCCTGAGATCGATTTTTATTGACGTGATGCTTGTTTATTAACTAAATATATAACGAGCAGAAAGAAAAGATACGTGTACAAATGTATACATATACATTTTAGCAGGTACTCAGCCGTTCTGCGAGCACGAGAACTCGTGTCTGTCAGGTACATCAAACCTGGCTATTTCATCTCGCATACTTCTTCGAGATTTAATCGACGCTTCTCAAAGCTAATCGATTTCCCGTGCCTAACTTTCCATCTAGGCTTACGTAGAGTCGATACGGGGTAGAGAGCGCGTGATAGCAACGCAGTACACTCCGTGTTATAACACGGGACTGTTTTCACCAAAAGCATTATAGAAAAAAAAAAATGTGAACAGGGTTTGAGGTTAGAATACTGTTTACGAAAGTAATTTCAGATGTTTGTGCCTTCTGTGATGAGCGCGTTATCGACGAGATGTAAAGTTTCATGTACCAACCTACGTAGAGGCTGTTCACGATAACGCGATGGAGGGGAAAGTAGTTCCATATCTTAACGTCGAATAGAAAGTGTTAGGTAACCATTTGTGATGACTTAAATTATTTTTATCGCTTTCTGTTTCTTTTAGTGCGTCGACGTGTAAAAATAAGCAAATTTTTAAAATACATTCCTAATAATTTTACATCTTAATTTGGCCGACGGATGAAAAAAGCGACGAGGCCCGTGGGAGTGTTGGGCGGAAGAACACATAACGTGCATACAAATTGATCTTAAGCAGGGCTTTCAGAAGTGCTCATTCTACCGTGAACAGCCTGTAGATGGTTGTACCACAGAGTAATTAGGAATACAGAGGCTGAACACGCCAGCAAAATGGCGTCGCTGTCCTGCAAAATGTTGGAACGCCGTTTTCCAATCAGCGCCTGGCGACGTACTCTCCAGGAGGCAGCCCAGACAATAGGGAGCCTTTCGCCGCACGCAGTAGCCAATCAGCGCCTGGCGACGTACTCTCCAGGAGGCAGCCCAGACAATAGGGAGCCTTTCGCCGCACGCAGTAGCCAATCAGACACAAGTTACGTCAGTTACCAGAACATTGGGCACAGTACGCCCACATGAAAGGAACCACCTCGCCGTTCCATCTCTGTGTAGTTATATACTCTGTGCCTCTGTACACTTCCTTTAATATAACATCGTTTTAATACGACTAGATCACATTCACGGTTACTTCACACTTTTCTGAAGCCCTGTTAAAGTTCTACTTTCAGGATATTCCTCCGCCTCGTGCGAACTAAGCTTAACTAAGTATAGAAAATCACACCGAAAGGACAACGCACAGAATTCGTGCGCGCTCAGTTGTATTTACATTCTGCATACGAACTATTTCATACCAGGCGCTACCAACATACATGTTTTCTCACTGTTTTTACTTGTATTTATTATAAATGAAATATTATAATTTATAAATAAAATCCAGGCAAAACTTCAATCGAATGAAAAGTAAGATACCTTTACTTGAACAAAGGTAGAAACGCTTGGTATACGCGGCATATTTAGGAAATAACTGAACACGTCATACATGGGGTGATTTTTCAAAGGTTACATTCATTAGGGGTGTGAAGAAACCGCGAGCAGACTAAGTATAGCGATGTGGTCAACATTGCGGGCGCGTGCAGAGGAGGAAAATCTGGCCTCTCTCATACTTAGTACATGACATGGCCTTGGTGACGTCATTACACCACCGACAAACCGGCTCGATTCCCAGCGGGGCTAAGCGCAGGTCTTCATGTGTTGGAAACGTGGCGGGCGCTGCCATTGGCCAATGGGTTTTCTCGGAGTAATCACGTCACCCCCCCCCCCCCTCCAATCCTAGAGTACCCAATAGTGGTGCCTCAGTATCTCAGTGGCTGGAGCACTAAAAAAAAAGGGGGGTAGGGTAGCAGTAGCTCAATGGCTAGAGAACCCAATAAATAAATGGCCGGATCAATTCAAATTCCTAAATATCATGCTAACATAAAACATATACGAAGCGATTGCAGGGTGTAATCTAATAACTCCATTAAACCTGAAAGAAGAAATATTAGTATTTCAAAGATAAAACCTTAATGAAAATATGGTGGGCTTTATTTTAATAACTTAACAAAAATATCATGCGAACGAAGTCATACGGGTCAGCGATCACAATCAACATCATCCTTCAGGACTCAGGGAGTTGTAAGGCGCGCCCTTCACACGAAGTTCGTTCATTGAGGTAACGGCCTATAGGGGCTATCTTACTAGGCATATCTGCCGAAAAATTAGTTTATGATATTTAACCTAGGACGATTTTCCACAACTGCAACACCGTCGGGAGCAATAGTTAATTCGTCGTTAGATGCGAGTGAAGAGTGAAGAGATTTGGGCGGCTCTTAACAGCGAGGTCTTGAGAGCCGATGAGGGCGATTGATGTGAGAATGGAGCAGCGCTGGCATGAAAGAGCTGGAGAAATAGGATATCCGCGAGAAAACCCGCCTACCAATGGCATCATCCGGCACGATTCCCACATGCGAAGAGTCCGGTGACCCGGTCGTGGTTAGATGAACACTTTTGAAAGTACTGCTTTATTTATTCTTCTTTTACCACGTCGCTGTGTATCCTTCCACCAGTGAAGATTAAAGCTAGAGTCAGAATACCCCGACGAAAACGACACGAGAACCCCGACATGACGAAATCCGAGTAGTAGCCAATGTAAAGCAAGGTCACTGTGACGTCAGTCCGACAAAATCGCAGCCCCGACAGCCCGAAAAAGTAGATTGTATTTCTACTTTCCTCTGATGTCGGACTAGTCGGGGCACGTAAAAATATAAATACAACATTTGAAAACAATATCATGAAAGGTGACAGAGACACGTGTAAAATCATTTAACATGTAAAACAGTACAGTTCCGCTCTGCCAGTCCAGCGTCACCTTAAGACATGAACATATAATATATCATATATTATATATATTGTAAATAATATATATAATATATGGGCTCAAGGTTAATATTATATATGTTCTAAATATTATATATATGGGTTCAAGGTTATCGGTCATGGGCATGGAGCCAAGGTCTCAGATGTGAGATCAAGGTGAATGCCATACAGATCTAATATGATGGTCGGAGTCATCAGTGCCACCTAGGTGTTGAAAATGTAAACAAATGATAAACGAAAAAACCAATATGGCGGGTGGCGTGCATTCGGCAAAATGAGCAAAAGTGAGCGACAAGGGGAGGGCAATGTTAATACAATGTGATTTATTGGAAAAGGGGGGGGGGGGGTTAGTCGTCAGCTGGACGTGGGGCTGTGGGAGGCCTTCGGAAATATAATTTAAAAAAATACAAAAAAAAAATTATAATCATATTTTATATTAATTATTTATAAATTCTTAGGATATTTTTGAGTTTCTTAGGATACAAAATGGATGTATTAGTAATATAATAAGCTCGCAGAATTTTACAAATGTATTCATATTTTACAATTTTACCTCGAGTTTTTTCAAGGTCGATCAAGGTCATGGGTCCAGGTTATATGTATACACACACACACACACACACACGCCATTTCGTTGCCAAAATTAATATGATATAATATTCAGTGTTTATGGCCTACGTGTCATATAGTCACGAAAGACATTTTTTTCAAAGGTTTATTTCATAGGTTTCAACTAGCTCTAGTCACACTGAGTTACTATGAGAAAGATGTACTCAACAGGTTGTTAAGCTCAAAAAATTTGTCTTTCACACAGTACAATTGTCTAAGTTCTGAACCATCCTTCACAGCACTGCTTAACATAAAATACGGATAAAGAAATTGCTTCAATCCTTGCCGAAATATACAATACACACGTAATTGTTCAGATGGCGTTCTCTCCCTCCGAAAAAGTACGCGAGGGTTTTTCAAGCGGAGACATGGGTAATGTTTCAGTTTAGTGCACACAGGTTTTTGCAAGAAATGTATTAAGCGCACAGTCAGAATAATGGGTAACTAATATTTGAGATGTCCAAGTGGGTTAAGTGAAATCGAAGGCGGTTACTCCAAAATACTAAATAATAATTTAAATTTATTTTTCTTAATTAAAGTTAGCGACTAAGAATAAACGTTAGTTGCTACCTGAGCGAGCTAAGTCAACGATATGAAACGTTTTAGCTATAGAACGCATACTCGAATTTTATCGTTTGTTTAAATCTCATGCTCACAGTTTGCATTTTCTGTCGTTATATATTTTCTGTAGAAACAACAACAATAAACCATTACTAGCAAAATTCCAAGTAGAATGTTAAGTTGCTGTTGATATTTGGTGGAGAAGGGGGGGGGGGGGGGAGAGAGAGAATTCAGGGAAAAAGTGTGAAAACAATATTATTTCATGCAAAAAAAAAAAAGATGTAGGAGGAGAGTGCAAAGTTCTGGAAAGACGACGACCAGTGAAGGTAGTTTTGTGGGTAAATCATATTTCTGTTGAAGCGACACGTTCTCTTGTTCTCCGCTGGAGGCGCAGGCGAAGTTCGGATCGAGCGAGTCAGTTGAAACCTGACAACTGAACGCGGGCTGGCGGCACGAGGAAGGTTCTTTTGTTGCTATCCGAGACGAGAATGACACCCGGGTGTGCAGGTACAGCAGCGGATGCCGCGCATGGCAGTCCCGGGGCGACTCGCTGTTATAGGCTATGTAAGGTAAAGTGAGCACTTTTTAAGCCCCCTCCCAACAGCCACTATCCCCTTTATAAATACATATTTTTATTGCAGCCTAGGGCGTTAAATTTCGAGTGTGGTGGTGAGATTTATAAAGGCTGTTAACGATAAAGTGAGCACTGTTGAAATCAACCTTAGAAAAAAGTCACTGCCCCCTGCCTGCATATGTTTTAACGAGCGCACTGAGTGACATGCGCCCAGTAAAGTTGGTAACGATGGGTGGGAAGAGCTTCCGTATCTCAACGTCAAATAAAAAGTATGTCATGTAACCATTTCTGACAACTTGAAATTATTTCTTTCGCTTTCTTTCGATATATCGATAATTATCAATATTAAAAATAATCCCCTTAATCCATTAACGGTTAATTTTTCCTAATTCCTGCTAAAGTTCTACTGCCAGGATTTTCCTCCATCTTATGCAAACAAATCTTAACCGAGTGTAGAAAATTACACTAAAGAGACAGTGCACCACATTCATGGGCATTCAGTGTAACAGTATTTTGCATGAGAATTATTTCTTCTTTTTTCTCTCTCGCATTATTCATATTAATTTTAAATAATATATTGTAATTCACAGATAAACTACAACTAGAGGTGATGGTTTATCGCGGGGAAAGTTGACTGATTGCTAGGATTCAGTGTACTGTAAATATGTCCGTCCGGTTTTCTATCCTTATTGGCTGTCACGCACGTATGAAGATAGTATCCCATTTCACTGGGCCAATGAGGATTCTGATACTATAAGCAAGAACGTTCGTGATTGGTCTGCAAACAATTTAGCTGAGTCAAAACCTTATTCATCTAATCGTGAAAGAACAAACTAGTTACAGTGTTATGGAACATATGTTGACTCAAAAAATTTTCGCGAATTTCCATCATCTCTAACTATAGCATAACTAAAAGTAAATTCAACCCAAACAGTTGTACTTTTTATGTTATCACAAGTGTAAAACCGTTCTGATACATGACATATTCAAGAAACAATCAAGAACGTACTACATGGGAATATTTTTCAAAAGATTGATTCAAAAAGTTCGAAGTAACCGTGAATAGACTTTGTCGACCGATACACAATTTTGGAAAATATCGATTAATCGGTGTCGTAGTGTACACTGTAAATATTGTCTATGTTTTTACAAACAACTCTTTGGAAACTAGTTACGACGATTATTTTTGTAACACTACAATAAGTAAACTGTGGCAAATTCCAGAACACGTTGCAAAGGAATGTTTAAAATTAATGTTAAATTCTAATACGAAAATACTGTAGATTTCGGGTGTATTACAAACACGAAGCAGAATAAACGATTTTGTATGTTTCTTAAAATAATGTGCCGTGAAGAGACAATGTTTATACTTTAGCGTTACAAAAAAAATTGACAGCTATATTTTCCAAGGAATTGTTTGTTTATAAAATGGCACAGACATTTTTTACTGTGTATCGATATTGCTGGCATTGTCGATATTCTTGGCGTGATCAGTTTATCGACACATGCAGTATTACTTTGCCAGTGCTGCTTACAGATATTCTGCAGTATTGACTGTATTTATAAATGAATAGGAAATATTGATTTTTCCTATTTATTATTAATTTTTTTGCATTAAATAATAAATGACGCCAACATCACGCACAGTATTAATTCATATCGATATTTTGTTATTATCGACATCTTATACCAACATTTCGAATCAAATGCATCAGGGTTTTAAAAAGACCGTTATTATTTATATATAAAAAATATATAGTAGATTTGGGTTGAAATACCGACAGCGAAACTCGTTGTATGGGACAGCTCTAGTGATGAGTTCATAACACTTTCTTGGTTCTGTCATGACAATATAATACTGATCCGTCCTCTGAACTAAATAGTCGGTTCCGAGTAATGATACCGCTGATTACAATTTACTTAAGATTACAATTTATAGATACGACGTAATTCGTAAGAGGTTTTCGAATTCTGTACTTACGCAGAATGATATCATTATATTGTATAGATGAAAAAAAAAACACTAACATTTATAAGTCTTTCGGTATGTGACGGCAATGTCATTTTCTGACATACAATAGCCACCACACGTCATTGGATGTAGGTGAACTCAAGTACATAAGTATTTCGTCTAGAGTTTGGATAGCAATAATTCAGTATTTTCGCAGAGAGCAAAAATATTATTCAGCATGTAGACAATAATGTCGTTTTCAGAAAACTATGAAAAAGTTTCTTACAGTTTTTGCATAGTTACTTACATCTAGTAGTTAATATTTCACTGTCATTGCACCACAAAAATAATTTATACCTTTATGAAATATTAAATAAATGCACTCGAAGGCATCGACGTAATCAAATTTTAAGACGTGTTTTGCTAAATATGTTTTATAACAATTAACGGATAGAGACACATTAAAGCAAGAAAAATATTTCCCTATATTTAAAATGTAATATTTCAATAAAACAAATATTTTGTGTTGATAAAGTGTTGATTGAAAATAGCTAGTGACATTTTAATCAATGCAACTTACCTTATTAATAAAAAACGTTTTATAAATTATTTTAATAACTAAAAAACTATAAAATCATGAATTAAAATTGAATTATTACAAAGTTACGGAGGAGAAAAATATAAATTTTCTTGGAACATTACATGAAATGTGCGCATTTTAAAAAATTTTCTGTCCCACACACAAGACTTTCATAGCCAGCGACCTTTTAGAAAGAAATGTAATACATATATATATTTATATATTTTAGATACAACGCGTCTTAGGTAATCTCCCCAGGAATCACAGACATTCATTGCCGGAGTAAGTAATTCTGATTGGCCCAGTCGAAAAACAACTTGACTTCTCAGAATGGCACGCGGCCAGTAACCAAAACTAACTGCAAATCTGCACAGATGATATTGAGGTCTGGTCGGCTTGGTAGCGCGTATACCAGATACGATAAGATAAGATTCCTTCTTATTACACGGAAATGGGCGACACCACGATGCAAATTAAACTTTTCGCTGAGAGGATTTCGTTTATAATAAACATGAAACATTTGGAAATTTGGTATAAACACTGCGATATAGCATTCAATTGAAATATAAAATAACATGCACATCATTTGTGACGATTTAAGTTGCCTTATAAGTGACACTTTGTGTAATGATATTTTGGGTATATATTAGGTTAAAATACTCGAAACCAATACAACTTCAAAGTGTGTAAGTTATTTTTAAAGGTAGATTTTTAGCAGTACAAATTATGATAGGTAGATACTTGCTAAATTCGCGTTATAATTCATCAGCCCACTGAATTCCAAGTTACTGTGCATTTGGCCGACTTGTGCCATAGGCCGGCAGTATGTGTGACATGCCTCGCGGGAATCGTGAGCCAATAACGTAACTTGAGCGCCGGACTGGGCAATCTTCTTGGAGGAAGTCAGACATGTGAGTCCACTTAACGGTAAGTGAACAATTAAACTACTAACTGTGCTCACTTATATATACGCCAGTGGAGTACATATTGTTACCGAAAGATAACGCGAATTTTGCAGGTCTCTACTGATAGTTAATGAAAGGAAATAAACAATGGTAACCGCACAGATATGTGCAAATAAAAAAAAAATTGAAGAATAATAATACTTTATTTTTCTTATCGTGCATTATTATAACACAGGAAGGAAAACAATTCTCTTAAACCAGCCAGGGGGAAAAATTAGGAGAGAGGAAATTTCCTGGCATCCTCCATGTTGATTCACACACTGGGTAACAGTGAGTAACTTGCTTGACAAAACTATAATTTTGTTCACTATCGTTCGAATTCAAAACGCTCTTATTTATGTGGGAGGGGAGATTTTTTTTTTTTTTTTTTTTTGGCCAGGGTTTTCATTGTCTGGAAGTTTCCTTGCGGAGATGTGTCCCAACACCCAACTACACGCGCCGGCAAGATGGCGTCACAGGCTAGCGACGTGTCGAAATTAACCTCGCCAATCAAGCGCCTGGTAAGCTACTCGCCTTCCGGCGGGTCAACCAATAGGGAGCCTTTCGCAGTGCGCAGTATCCAATAAGTACAGCCCCGAGTATTTCGCGGATTGAGTTGGCAGCAAGCTAGGCTAGACGGCCCTCTATACACTCGAGACATTATCGTTTGTGTCTTTGTTTGCGTTTTCAAGCGAGGCCTCTGTACAGGACTGTTAAGTACTCACTCACACCACTGCTTAGTGCTTATTACTGGCTCACAGCTAAACGGGGCGTGGATAAAGATCTGTCGTCCAATCACAACAGCAGGACAAAAGAATACGTGTTGGAAGTCTACCTCGACTCCAAATGGATTCGCGAACTACTCGTGGCTCTACCAATGAGTACAGAGAAGTGCAAAATTCGCGTTATCTTTTCGGTGATAAGATAGAAACCACTGCGTTCTAAACATGTGAGCACAGTAGTAGAGAGAGCGGCGGGCTCCTGGATTTTGATTGACCCAATTAATTTGATATCAATGCTATTAAGCTAATTTGCATATTGATATGCAAATGAGATTTAATAATCAATTAATTAATAAAATTAATTAGTGTAGTGGAATTAAATATTTTTTGATGAAATTATTTCATTGTTTGATAACAAATTTTTTAAATTTTTTTATTGGCGTTGAAAGGGTTAAGTGTCATAAGGGTGATACTGGCGGAGCAGCATCGACATGTCCTCTGTGACGTCCTGGAGCCGATGAACAGAGGGATGGGTTGTAATTGCTTATATAGGTGTTAATATTGGTGTAAGAGTGGTATAAGGGACATTATATATTTTTCTTGTTTGTGACTGATATGCGAATAATGAGTGGGACACACTTCCGTGCATGTCACTCTCTGGAGGCACACTGAAGATTTAACTAATTTAGGTACGGGAGAAATGTTTTCTTTTTTGAGAAGTAAACATTTTTAATGAAAAGAGACGTTCAAATAGGTTACTGAACGAATTACTTTAAACCCGATTTACTTTAATCGTGTGATTAACATAAATTCATTAAACCGAGTTTAATCATGCGATTATGGAATGAAACAATTCCAAACATTACTGAAGTCACTAAACAAAGTTAATTAATCTAACAATAACCACAAGTACCAAGCTAATATAAAATTACAACTCACCATTACTTCAGGTAACATAAATTATCCCCTCCCAACAAAAGTACACATACACGAATATAAATATGTATTTTACTCTAACCCTCATTGTCTCTCATGACCAATATTCCAAAACGCAACGAAATACAGGTTAAACCAGACAAACAGATTGATTACCCAAAGAAATTAATTGCTACTCCAAATCGCAACCCTGCATCGTCTATTAAAACTTACTACATAAAAAAACCGCATGCACATACTTCATTATATCACACGTGAAAACGCAGTACCATGGCTCTTGCAAAATCATTCGGTGTCTCTACCGCTCGCCTGTTGTGAAAGCCTATCTCACGTAAATTAATAATAAAAATGTTTCTATTAATCAAATCTAATAATTACCCGAACAAACGAGAGAAAAAAGTAGTGTGTTTTATATGGAATGTGATACTGCTCCAGGCAGCTCGCCTACTTGGGTAGAACTACAGCCTCCCATGAGGCAACAATTTCTCCACTCGCCCTCACCCAGAATCCTGTGAGATGCGTCTCTAGCCCTCTTTCAACCTCAAAACGCGTACAGCGCAGGAGCAGTGGAAACAAGCGAAGATCTGGTCTTCCCCTACCCGCCCCTCAACCAGGACAGACCATTGCTTGACTCCCGATCCTCTTCACACAAGCAAGGTGGATAAATACATAGTTCAGAGTTTCCCTGCCAGAGGGTGTAAGAGGCACGCAAATCACTCTGCTCCCCTTTTCACATGCCTAAGCCAGCCGGTCCAGCCATCTCAGTTGTCTGTATGCTCAAGTCGCCATGCTCTTTCTCCCCCTTCGCCTGAGCACTGTTTGCAGGGGCAAATGAACTACGTCAGACTCTCATACCGCCACGAAAGTAATAAATTATTCACCTAACTACTTCGGCTGTTGGACAACGCATTCCAAATATCAGCCTAGGATAGTCCCCTTCCCCTCCCCTCCAAACTATCTCGCCCGTCTGTCCGAACAGTCTCCAGTGCTGAGCGATGCTCCCCTATCCCCTTCAAATATCTGTGCAGGCATGCTTTCCACCCATCCTCTGTTCCCCGCGAGGCCGCCGAAGCCTGCTCAATGCGCCGCCTCGAGAGTTATGGCGTCCACCTCCACCGACCACCCCTGACTTCACAACGCACCGACCGACAGAACTGCTGTCAACCACCGTGCTCACCCCCTCCTTCACCATGCTGCCGGCAGTGACAAAGAGTCAAGCGCAATTTCACACGTCATGTCAGGTGTGGTGCAACAGAAATATTATGTTGTTCAATGATAAAACTCAAGACTAAATATTTGAAAATCTGTTTTCCAGTTCTTTAAACATATTGCTTCCAAACAAGTTGAAATCAATAACCTTTGATAGAAAAACATTTTTGATATCTAGCCAACACAATTCGATAAGCATTTTAAACATGTGTGTATATATTCTAAAATACTATTTTCTTTACAATATTATAAGTTTTAAACCAAGCATCGGTTACACAAAAATCATATATGATTTACAAATGCACCCAACAAAGATTATTGTGTCACCCTTTAAACCAAATGTATATATTTGAGCGAGTATTAACGAAATACCACATTTCAAAGTTGAAATTAACTCGAGAAGTTATTGCAATGTAACAATATTTAAATAAAAACAGGATTGTAGCCATTTCGAACCTCGATAGGATTATGAGAGCTAATGAACGTATATATTTTTCTAAAATATGTTTCTACGAAACACAAATTCTGTTTTTAATAAGTTTATTTTACAATTGCTACCATCAAAATATTTCAGATATATGTATACTTGGACAAATATACTTAAATAGCACGATTTCAGCCTGAAATGAGTTTTAATATGGCAAAATCAACGTTGTTACAACAAAATTCCAAAGAGATCCTATTTCAAGCAATATTAAAGTAAAATATCAGCAATTTTGGATCCGTATAGTATATAAGAAGGAATAAATTAATTATTCTCTGTCTTAAGCCAGCAGTTGTCGAAGTCAGATCATGTCGGAAGTGTATCACCATCAACAGATTTCACAGAGAGGTTTACATCAATCATCAGATTGCACCAAGGCATACTACAGCCATCTCCAAGAGGTTTACATCAATCAACAGACTTCTCCGAAGCATTCGTCAATCTACAACTTCAACAACACGTAATATGCACAACAGGCACTGCAGTGAAAACTGTGATGAAGAATGTGTTAAGAGTATTTAATGCCATTTTAGCACACGAACAAAGCAAAACTCTTTTAAGTTTAGATATTGAGAACCTCTTGCTGCTACCTAAAGCCTTTATACTAACATTTGCAGGACACAAAATTTAACATGTGTATCCATTCCTCTCAGAGGAATTAAGAGGCTATGAGGACATAGTCTCGTATTTACCTTGTGAAGAAGACTGCCTATATGTTAACTGGCTTTTTTCAATCAACTAAAAACAATCCATCTGAGAAGAGATTGTGTAATGCGAAGGTGGCAAAACATAATGCAACTTGTCATCCCGTTTTAATAAGAGACGATTCTGGTATTGGTAAAGTTGATTCAGAAGCCACAACCAAACTTTTATAAACAATATTAGACTTGTTAAACTCTGATGTAATTGTGATTGAAACAGTCTAATCATGATGTGCTATGTGGAAGGATTCGATAACTATTAAGACAAGTATTTCATTATTAAAGAACTTGCAATATCATATGCAAGTGATGCTAATAACACAAAAGTATTAAATTTCAGAGCTCCTAAACCTTGGTATACTTTAAAACATGAAGTTAAATTGATTTTTTGGTAACAAACTTTTGAAATACATGACCTAAAATGGGACTCTGGTGACATAGCTTACGATGACCATTTCCAGTATGTGAACGACGTGCTTCTAGAAAAAATGTAAAAGGAAATTTTAAAAAGTATTACTAATGCAGAAATTGTAAACATCAGAAGATATCATGACTGTTCAAGCATTAATTCGCAAGTAAAATGCTATAACACTCATCACTGTGATAATAAAATGTTTTGTTTGCAATGCAAAAGTGAAACTTTAAGAGAATATTTATATCAGCATCCTACCTATGTGTAAAGATAATAATTTAAAATTGGTTTGTTACAGGTTCATACCTGCATAAAAACTTTGAAATGGAGACATTCAATCCAGAGCAGACGCACAAGAGTATTACTCCAAGTTACAAGAGAGCATTGTTCAAATCTCTAAAGAACATATACTCCCAATTCCAGATGTGCAACAGATATTAACATTGGAACTTTGCACAAAATTTCGCAGGAAATAAATACACAGAACCAGTATTGTGTTATGAACAAGATGATTGTTTGGTTTTTAACATGCAACCCAAAAGCGAACTGCCCTGTTCATCTTGGGATCTGTGTTTTAAAAACAGATGTGAAGAAATAATCAAGGAACCAGGATTTAGACAAATTAAATATAAATTATGAAAAGAGTTCTATGACACTCCCACCTTGTGGACTGAATCATGTTATAACATCCAACACATCATGCAAAGGCGAGGAAGTAGCAGTATTAATATATGGCTTGTGGTATGTGGGAACATGAGGTTTGGCAGAGCAATGTTTGTGTTTGTAAATTCGATTTAACCAAGTTGAAATTATGAAAATTTCAAGATGATGTTTAAACCTGCTCAGGCTATAGGAGAGTGTGGTTTCGACATGAAGAAGAGGGTCCACTACAAATTCAAATGTGTAATGGAGAAGAACATTGGCATTTCTTGTTAATTAGTCTGACATATTTTGAAATTTTTCGACGTCTGTTTAGGATGAAGATTTTGTCTTCTGTATAATATGTGGCCTGACAATATGCTACCTTGCTGTGAGAGCCAAATAGAATTTGAAGCCTTAACTAAATTCATAACAAAATGCACATAATGCAAGCAAATCGAATAGATTATGTAAAAGTAATGTTGCTGTTCTATTCCTACAGTGTGGAGTGAACAATGTGACAACAAGGATATTGTTATGCATATAGATAACCAGGAACTAAAGTCTCTGTGTGGTATGTGACAATGCAACTTTTTCAAAGCAAGAAACTCTAATCTGGCAGACTGTATAAAGGAGACCATTTAATATTAAATTGTCAGTCACAGTTACTCTCTTTGAGCCTACAGTCGCTTACTAAGTCCTGCAAAAAAGGGTACTAAAGAGTATTCTTTAAGCCTTATGACAGTATTTTACAAGTTCAAGTGTGTAACAATATCGAACATTGGTGTTACACTTTTGTTTCCAGTCTTGGCATTCACTTTGGTGAAGGCTTAGCATGCAACAATAGTTCTGGCATCTCTACCCCAACAGTGAAATTCCATCTACATTTCAAGAGACGATGTAAGCCAGTCTTACCAAAGAATTGAAAGAAGAGCACGACAATGGGTGTAATCGCGAACAACTCACCAGATCTCATCAGGGAACCACAGTCCATTGGAAGTAAACATGTGAAGTAGACATTCAAAACTTTATTTTCGGACAAAGGAGGTGTAGTTTTTCCATCAATATGTAATATCTATTATTGTGAAGTGGCAAACTCAAAATAATGTTCTCTCCTATTTGTAAGTATGCATTTATTCAAAATGGCTTGTATTCTATAGCATACTATATTCACATATTGTTGTAAAGGAAATGTGCTAGTCAAACATTCATTTCAAACGTTCATATTTATCTGAAGATTTGTCAGCACATAGTAAAGCCATGTAGTTTTGCTTCCAGTTTGACTAACTGTAGCAGTTTGAATTGTCTTGTAAATCAGTTTAGACCTCACATTGAAGATAGGAAACATAAGCTTAAGGGCGAGCATGTTGTAACAAGATTTTGCCGGGTAGAGAAATGTTTGAAACATATTATTTATAATTCAGATGTTTTGTCATTTCAATATTTCGAAGAATGTGACAATGATCTTTACATTTTATATTATTATAGCAAAAAAAAAGTTTGGATACACAGCGAATACTGGGTATGTTTCATCAAATTTTATTGTTCACAGAATAATAAAATTAGCAAAATAAAATTTTAGTCCTCAAACACATTTTAACTTGCAAAGATAAAGGAGGAGGATTATTAATACAGTGTTCCCTACTAATTGTTCTCAGTAGAGTAATGGTTTGCATATGAGTAACATGGCATTCTTTCATTTGTGAAATCCTATGCTATCATAAAACCAGGAAAGTCTAATGTATTGTATATATTATGGTGTAGTGGGATGCTCAGTGAATTTATTGAGTCTTGCGATGGTGTGTGCCATTTTAAGGTTAATTATATCCTGTTAGGGGATGGAAAAAGCCACGTATTAATTCAATGTAGTGATGTGACCAAATGTCCTTTGGTTTTATATGACTGAAACAATGCCACTGCTATCTAGTATTGAAGATGTATATTCGCACTATATCGAGACATACCCAGACTTAGTTGAAAGTGTTGTGTTACAATCCCCTGAATGTAAAGAAGTTTCTATTCAAACAAAGAGGATAAAACCTGGGCATAAGAAATGTCATCTCCTCGAAAGTAGCCTTGAAAAAGGGTATCTGGATCCAATTTTACGAAAATGTCTAAAAACTTTGTTTACTGAAGTTGCAAATAGCTTATAACTTGTGTTAAAATATTTGTTGAACACCCTATACTTACCTTTGCTATGTATCACCTTGTGTTAAAATATTTGTACTTTATGAAACAACTTGTGTAAGTTTTGTTAACTATGTTTGTTTTTAAAAAAATATATATAGTTTTGATACCTTTTAAACATGTTGATAATTTTGAAACAATTTTTGCTTAAACGACTCTTTGTATGTTATGAAACCTCCTATACTTGTGTAATATTGAAATGATTGATTATTTGATATGTATTTGAAACAATCTATTATTAAATTAACTGATATGTGTTATGGAATCTCCGATACCTGTGTAATATTGAAATAATTGTTAGTTTAATATGTGTTTGAAACAAACTGTTTTAAAGAAAATCCTAGATGTACAAATTATTAAATAAATATGTGTTGTAAAAATGAATGCAATTGAATACATATTATATATATTTACATATTTGCCCTTTACAAACATATTTTGGTTTCCTTAAGAAAAAATAATTAATCTGATTAATAAAGTGTGAAATGTTTTGGCTTCCTTAAGAAACACAAAATTATTACTCTGATTAATAATGTGTGAAATGTGTTGTTTTCCTTAAGAAATACGCCTGATTAATAGAGAGAGAAAAAAAAGTGCATGGTTCTTGCAAACTAGTAGTGAAAATAAATAAAGGTAAACTGCTTGTGAAAAAACAACACCAACTATTTAAAAATCATATAACTACGAGAGAAATAACTGAACAGTTAGTTCTTAACTAGAAAACACCTCATTACCAACACAAACATGTGTATTAAGCATGTAAGAATGAAATATACTCGATCACAAATTCATTAAAAAAATACTCAGGTGTATTCACACCTGAACGAATAGCAGTTTTTAAAATGTCACACTATTCTTAACAAGTAGGCTCAAATGATGTATATCAATTTTAAAGACAAATATGAAATGGGGCTACTATATAAAGCATTAACAAAGTAATTAAATACAATTTCAACCAATTTACTTTTAAGGTTTCAAAGTGAATGCTGCTGTCCACTTTTTATTACAAGATGCGTTCGTGAACAGAGCACGAGGATGGCCTTCAAGCAACATTAAATAGTTGGACAGAGAAGCCCTCTGTTTCCCCGGGACTATCTTCCCCGCTGTGCCGAGAGCTTATAAAATATTCGCGGTAATTTGAGCACTTTTTAAGGCCCTGCTAAATTTGTCCTTTCGATTTATTTCTACCTTTCCACCACTTTTTAATGTAAACAATACAATATGAGTAATAAACACAGTGTATACATTTCACCACTCTCAAAAGTTAACATCTGAGACTGCAATAAAATATATTTATTTGGGGTTAATGCCTTTTGGGAGGGCCTAAAAAAGTGTTCACTTTACTGTGAACATTCTATACAAACCCTTTTGTAAGGCTAACAACACCAGTGAATGCATTCCCCTGCCAGTCCCTCCGTTCCTCTCACATCGACCTGGCACAACTCTGTTACAAACAGCTCTACACAGCTCATGCACATATTATTTTTAATAAATAATTTCCAACTCAAGTACATAAAAACATTTGTGTTATATCGCCAATTCCCGTGGCGAATTCAGATTACGCTATAATGTGGGGTTCCGGGTTCAAATCCCGTATAAGGCATTGTTAATATAAGATAGGTTCGAATCCTGGGTATGGCAAAGTTAATAAATGCTGGGTTCGAATCCTGGGTAAGATATGGATGATATAAGCTGGGTTAGATTCCCTGGTAATATATTTCAGAATCTTTATAAGTGTTACACAATAAAACTGTACACTAACTTACGCAATGCTTGATAAGCAATTATATAATTACAAGTTATATAGTCAAAAATATATTATTAATTGTTATTTCAAACCATACATACTGCATTACAAAGACTATTACATTCCAGAATCGTATTGCAAAAGAAATCTGTATAAAAATTCAAATAAAATGTAAATGTAATCTCTAATACCAACAAAATATGCATATTTCACATTAAAGTATCAACTCAATGCAATTGAAAAGAGAAAAATCAGAAAACATGTTAATTCATTAAATATATCTTAATTTCAGATTAAAATCATTAAATTCATGAAGGAAATCATATTTACTTTAGTAAAATTACATTTTATTATCAAATCCAACTATTTCACTTGTTCGTATAGGTTCCCCAGGGAGGATGGGGAGGAGTTTCGGCTTATATATACACGCACAGGAGCACCGCCCGCCATTGTTCATCTAGCCGCCAAGGAGTTTAGACCGCTCCTGCTCGCCACTGCTCGACCGACTTCTCACCCCCGCCGCCTGCTGTATCCCTGTCGGCCTGTCAGAATGGGGTTAGCTGGTCAGCAGCGCACGGCCTGGGGTAGCAGCCTGTGCCGTTAGCCCGAAACGGGGTTAGCAGGGCACTGGCCTGGGCGGCCAGCGACTGCTTCGCTCGCCTGACTCCTTCGGGCCCTCAGCTGCCTGACTCGCTCGGGCCCTCACCTGTCTGAACTGGAGGTTTAGGCTTCCTTCATCGAATAGTAGCTTCGCTACTAGACTTTATGTAAGAAAATAGTATTAATATTTAGAGTTTTTAAATACTGTTTGATATAGCATTACTAACTGTTATGCTTGTTTAACATTTAATTAGCACGTAATTATTTTAAAAAAATGTACAGTTGTTAAGATTGTTTACCGGGAGTATTTTAAATTAGTTTTGCTGCATACATTAAAATTCTTTTTTTCTGAATTTCTTCGACTTTTACTATTTCTATCCAGATTTTAATAAATAAGTTTAACTTTTTTCATAGAATCATTCTGCTTTTTTGATAAGTTCTCAAAATTGATAGAATTAGCTAAAAATTGCTTGATTTCAACCAGTATTTGTATAACTTTTTCGGGAATTGCTTAAATTAGTTTTACAATACTTGTTCAAATTCATTACAGTTTATTTGCAAGCTGTTAAATTTTTGGAATTTGAATGAAATTTCATATGAGATAGATAAAACTTTTAGATTTTACTCAAAATGGCATAGTTTTAGATTTTTTCGTGAGTTATTTAAATTTTGTTCAGGTTTGTTAAAATATCTATAATTTTATTAACTTTATGAATTTTTAAGTAGTTTTATGTGTTTTTGACTATTTTTAAGATTTTTAAGTAGTTTTACATGTTTTACAGTAGTTTTACATATTTTTAAAAGTGGTTGTAAGAGATTTAAGGGTGGGCTGTTGAGTGCTTGGGTGAGCATTATGGAACAGATAAAAAAGGGAGAACCAAGGCCGACTATGCACAGGATGTTTGGAAGGTGCAAAGCCTTAGCTCCCAAGCTTGTTCTGAATGAGATATTTGGTGAAGGATGACTATATTATGGATGAATGGACCTTGAGTGACTCTAATGAATGAAATGTTTTGATGTGTGATGGGGTTGTTTAGGCATATAATTAAATTTTAAGTAGTTTTAAGAGATTTGAGTGTGGATTTTGGTTATGACTGAAATGTGAATTAAGGAACAGCTAAAAAAGGGAGAACTAAGCCACTTGTGCACCGCATACTTGGAGGGCCACAGCATTAGCCATCGAGCTGGTATATAATTCTAAGTAGCTTTAAGAATTTTTACTTCATTTTCAAAGTAGGTGTATGACTGCGAGTATGAGTGAGGGGAAAGGGGTTGTAAATTTTTGTTTGGGTTTGAGTTTGGGTAGAAGTGTGCTTGGGTGTGAATTATGGATTATAGAAAAATATTTGGGAACTAGACATACTATGCACAGCATGTTTGGAGGTGCACAGGCCTGCCCATATGTATGTTCTGAATGAGTTGCTTGATGAGTGATGAATTAATGATGAACGAACGAACCTGAGCTTTCTAATTATTCTGGAATGATTAAAAATAGGTTGGGTATTCGTAATTAGATTTTAAGTGTTATTAAGTTTTAAGAGTATAGAATGTTACAACTTTCTAACATATTTAAAATTTAAGTAATTTTTAAAGAACTTTAAAATTTAAGTAATATTTAAGAATTTCTATAAGTATTTCAAATGTATAGTTTTAAAATTTAAGTAATATTTAAGAAATTCAACAAGTGTTTTAAAAGTGTTATTTTAGAGAGTAACAAATTATGATTATTTACCCTTGCTAAATCTTTCCAGATTAAATTCATTATGAAATTTATCAAATGTTTTTACAGTGTCAAATACTTTTACAGTATTAAATACTTTAATTTTTAAAATTAATATTAAATGTTTTCTCTTAAACAAATCATTTTTCCTAGTCGAAATAAAATAACTTGTTTAACTTCAATACAAGTGCAATAATATTAAATGTGTTTCAAACATAGAAATGAGCTGTCATTAAAATTATATTTTTTAGAAACACCAAATTTAAAATAATCATTTTGAAAATTTTAAGTATTATTTACTATGTCATCTTTCCCTCTGGTTATAATAAAGTAATTTATTTTTGTATCCTTAATTAAATGATCTATTTCAAGGACAATACAACCTCATTTCGAGACATCATAATAATATTTTCCCCTCTTTTCAGAATCATGCAGCAGCTAATATTTATTTGTGGTGCTAAAATTATTGTATTGGGAAACCAATACTTTAGTTAGGAATTAAAGTGACTTATGGAAAACGTCAAAGCTTTACTAGTTTGTTGGACAATCTTTTTGTTAGTGACACAGATTCTTAATCTGAGTCAGAAACAAAAAGAATGCCTAGTACAAGCTTTCAGGATGTTGTTTCACCTAAACAACGTCGTTTCAACATCTTGTTGGATGATCTATTCTTAAGTGAATCGAGCACTGATTCACACACGGAAAGACAGTCAGCTGCAACATATCAGGGCACGTTCATTTCCCCCAAACACAGAAAAGTAGATCTCCTGTTAGACAATTTGTTTCTGTCTGACACGAAAAAGTCGAGTGGATCGGATAGCGCTTCGTCCATCTCACAGGAAAATAATTCGTATTTGGATTCCTCTAACTCAGTAGAAGCTTCATTGCCTGAATTGAGATATCAGCTATTGGCCACGGTGTTCGCGTGTAGATTGACTGATGTCCGGATATGTAATTACCAAGAAGACTCTGATGCAGATTTTGAAAATTTTTTCTCAAGGTGCAGTGTACCTTTGTTAGAGTTAACAACGGCATCACTCCTGCCAACATCGCTTAGTGTCAGCACTACCTGTCCTGCATTCAACCAATGTGGGCGCAATCTACGATGAGCCAATTAAACCTTATCTTACAAACAGGCTTGAGGAATTTAGTACTCATGGTAGCACGTGGAGTTTGCTTCTAATTCTGCATATGGATGTTCACATATCGCAGTTTAGAGCATTCACTGTCGGTGCTGCTCGCACAATGCTCCCCAAGTTCATTGCCAATAAGAAAGCCTGCATTAATGTGCAGTGTCCTGAGGGACTGTGTTTTCATTACGCCATTTTAACAGCGTTGTTTCCTGCCGCTCAAAAGTTCAGACATTCCTCTTCATATCCCAATCCTTATGAGGTTTTGAATACTAAGGGTCTGTCGACTCTGTGGTGTTACAGGAAATTCGAAAGTATTTTTATCAATGACAGCTGTGCAGTAGACAAAGGTAGTAATATGAATGACAAAACTTTCGATAAGCAAGAGGTTATCATACCAATGCATTCTTCTCCTGTACGATATACAGGTCACGTAAATGTATTGGCTATTCAAGCTTGTGGCAATGACACACAATTGCATTTTGTTTCCATTAAGGATTTGTCAAGGCTGCTTAACAGTCAATTAGGAAATAAAAAAAATACATGTTTGTGATTGTTGTCTACAATACTTTACTAGCAAGAAGAAAATCACAAACATAATGATCTCTGTCAGTAACATAAGGCTGTTCGCAGTACTTTCCCTAAAGGGGACATCAAGTACTTGCAATTTCAGGGTTGCAGCAAACAGCAAAGATTGGGTTTCGTCGCCTATTGCGACACAGAGACATATTTGAAACCCTTGTCCACTTGCCTCCCCAATGATAACATGAGTAATACAAATAGCATCAACCAACATGTTCCATATGCTTGTAGCATTTGGTTGGTTTGTTCGTACAATCCAGCATTATCTAACTACTTTGTGTTTGTGGATGATGATTGTATGAACCAGTTAGTAGCTAACTTAGTTGAATTGACAACGTGGGTTGCAAGAATATACAGCATGACTGTTCCGCGAAACCAACACCCCCAGCTGATGAAGCTATGTTGGCAGCTCAGAAATTTCGTCATATTTGTATGAAGAACAAAAGTACAGATACAGTGGTCGACTATGACCATCTGGCCAGGTAAATAAGAGGCCACAGACATAATAAATGTAATTTGCATTCCAGACTGCCCAATCGTTTTTTAAACTAATGAATAATGTCATGTATGGAAAAACTTTACAGAATGTCTGCCGGGAAAGGGACATAAGAGTTGTTAACAGGTATCACACTATATATGGAGCTGCAGAACTAATAGGGGGTCCTACATTCCAGGCACGACTGATCATCAATGAGAATCTTGTCCTTATCGAAGTGTCAAAGAGCTCTGTTATGTTTAGCAGACATTTGTACACTGATGTTGCGATTCTTGATCTTTCCAAATTAACCCTGTATGAATTTCATTACCAGTTCATGTGTCAGAAATTTCCTCCGCTTGCGATGATGTCTGTAAAGTAATTGACCCATATTTAAGAGCGTGGTTTGATACATCTAACTATGCACTCGATAATCCACAAGGATTCCACACGAGCACAAAGGCCGTACCAGAGTGATGAAGGAGGAATGTGCCAGCTGCATCTTCACACACTTTGTAGGTTTTATGTCCCAAGTTTTACGCATACAGTGTTTCGAATGAGCAGTGTATACGTAAGGCGAAGGGTGTAAAACTTAATGTGCTACAATCCCTCCATTATGAGGATTACCGAGATTGCCTCGATGATTGCACAAGGGTTCTGGGCACCCAATACCAGTTCTGTTCGCATGGTCACGAGGTGTACATCGAACTTGTGACCAAAGAAGTGTTATCAGGTTTGAACAGTAAGCGCTTCATTGAGCTGGATTTACCCTGGGGGCACAATAACATCTCACAATAATGTTTTCTTCCCCAACCCCTACAAATACAGGTCTGCCACCACCACCACCACTGTCAGCACAGCACCTAACACCACAGCCTGCCCAGCACCACAATCTGCATCGCAGCTGTCTTAAAACCTACTGCATATGCATCGACATCACTCGGTGATATTGTTCCCACATATTTCTTCAAAGCTACTTCTTTGCCCTAGCTGCAGGGCTTGATCTTCAGAAAATACAACATCGTCCCAATAACCCCTGTTGTTCTTTATGTCACCCAAGAATTACTCTTTGCAGCGTGGGATCGCATCGTGTCATATAAGAATCTACAAAGTGCTATGTTTGTGTGTGTGGGGGCATCGTAGGTGTTGGTGTTGGTTACCAAATGTACCCGGATGTGACATAGCGCCGCAATGGATGCCATCCCGAAGCACCATTTTATGCATATATTGTATAGTTTTTAATTTTACTGCTTGTAAATAATAATTTTTAATGTGTGTGAATGAATGTAAGTGAATGTTTGTATACATTTTAAAAGTGTTGTAAAATATAGTTATAAGGAGTAAGTATAATTTTAAGAAGTGTTTTTGGCAAATGTTTGTAGATGTTTAAAATTAAGCTGTTAAGATGTTTTCAGGGGGTTTATGAATTTGTATGAAATTGTAAACTTGTAAGTATTTGTTGTAAATATAGTTTAAGGTTGTGTTTGAAAAAATTACATGTCATTGGTGAAGGAAATTGCGTGACTTGTTATTTAATAGTTTAAGTTCCTTTTGACACAGTTTTATATGATAATTGAAGTTTGAGTATTTGTGGGTGAGTGGCATAATAATTGTTTTTACACGATGTGAACACCAACAAGTATGAAAATGGAAGTGGTCGAGAAACGAATGAATTCTGAAAGTAATGGAATGAGGTAGAATCTCGAGAAAGCCTAGCTGAACTTAAAACACACAATGGTGAGACAAGCTACATTATTGCTAATGGCGTGAGAGAAGTTCTGGTAAACTGACTATTTCCCTGCAGAGCAAGGCTAAGGAATTTCTAGTGGCAAGCCACAAATCACTAGCTGGAATCGGATTTGTCTAATAACAAACAAAAATATTAATATTAATGAGTTTTATCAATAACTTAAAAAATTACTATAGCTGTAAATCAACATGTTAATGTCTTCTGCGAAGATATATTATTATTCAATTATGTGCTTACATGGATTCTTTTAAACAATTAAAAAATACATTATAAAGTTTGCAAGACTAAGTATATACTTGCTCCACACTTAAGAATTAACACCACACTAGCACCACATGCTCCACAATCTGCTCAACAGACTATACCACCTGGTCCTCCCTACGCCACACCTTGCTCCACATGCTCCACACCTTGCTCCACCTTGCTCCACATTCTCCACACCTTGTTCCACATTGCTCCACATGCTCCACATCTTGCTCCACCTTGCCCCACATACTCCACACCTTGCTCCACACTGCTCCTCAATATGTCCTCACTGCTCTTCAATCGCTCCTCACTAGCTCCTCACACAGCACCTTACACAGCACCTAACATAGCACCGTAATTAGCACCACTTAGTTCCGTAATTAGTTCCGCAATCTTGTGGTAAGTTAGATTAATTTCTTAGCGTAATCAATCTGTTTGTCTGGTTCAACATGTATTTTGTTGCGTGTTTATAATATTGGTCTTAAGAGCCGATGAGGGGTTGGAGTAAAATACATATTTATATTTGTGTATGTATACTTTTGTTGAGAGGGGAGATTTTTATGTTACCTGGAGTAATGGTGTGTTGTAATTTTGATTGTAAATCGTGTGTTTTTATTGATTTGTGAAGTGTGAATATATTGCATCTGGGTTTGTGGGCAGTAAGTAAGAAATTTAATGTGCGATGGTTGTTTTGTTTCTGGGTGGGTGTAAAATATCTTTTCCTGTGTTAATATTTAAATAGTTTGTTGTAGAATTTTGTGTGTTCAATCTGATCATTAACACTTTTGCGTATTTCGAATGTGTGAAATTTGTTTGGTGTGATTTAATATGCATGTGGTTAGCCCTTGTTTCGGGTCATTTATTCGGGTTTTTGGAATATTGTTAAGAAAATTCGTTCTTCATATTTTTTTACAATATTAATATGAATTGTGTGTTCTGTTCTGTCATGTGCGGTGTAATCTGCTAAGTTTTTTTAATGAATTTGTCTCTTGTCACATGTTTTTCATTTACTGCTTAGTATTATGTCATATTTATTTCGTTTGACATGCTTTTTCTCTTGTGTAACATAATTTTTAATGATTTTTATTTATTTCATTTGATTCGACGGAAAAATAATATTTATTTCTGTCGTTTCGCATATCTAATCAATCGCGAGTGGTCATTATGCATTCAGAGAGGGAGCTGAACGAGCTTCTTTGCTGGTTTCAATATTTGTAAGTGTTCCAACACCTCAGTATCCCTCCAGACGTGCTATGATGATTATCGACGAGCTTTTATGTGTGTACGTATGTTTACCATGTGTTTGTTTAATGACTTCAGTTAGCATTTGAAATAAGATATTAATATAAATATTGTGTTCCATTCGTTACGATTTATATTTCTGCCGTGCGCGGCATAATTGGGGTAAGTCGTTTTATTGAGTTGTCTTTTGTGGTGTGTTTTCCTCTCATATAACATAATTTTTAATATCTCGTGTTTGGTTTATATTAATTCGATTTAATTTTGCGTGTGGTAATCGCACGATTAAAGTAACTCGTTAGTGATTACGGTATTTTGTTCGGCAACCTATTCGAACGCCTGTTTTCATTCAAATAATATTTACTTCGCCGAAAACATTTTATTAATTACTCAGTATGCCTCCAGACATTCGACCTGCACGGAAGTGCGTTCCACTCAAAAACAAAATTATAAAATGTCCCTTATAAAACTCTTACACCAACATTAACACCTATATAAGCAATTACAACCTATCCCTCTTTTCAGTCGGCTCCAGAACGTCACAGAGGACTCGTCGATGCTGTTCCGCCAACTTAACCCTTTCAACAACAATAAAAAAAATCAATATCAAACAATAAGAAAATTTGATTAGAGAATTATTTAATTAATTTTGATTAATTGGCAATTAATTGATTAATCGATATGCATATCGGTTATCCGCTCCATCCACGTGTCATTCGGTAAGTGAATTGGGAGTCCGCCGCTGTCCTTACTCACAGTCCGTGGTTTAATTGGCCGCTGCACTTTCATCAGCGTCACCTACCTGCTTGATCTCTATAAAAGACATTGGCCATTCCACCGCTGAGCTAACATTATTGGCTAAGAGTTTCCCCGAGACGAACCAGACATATTTCTGGCCAATGACTGAGGACGGTCAAACGCACAGTACATTGCAGTTCTGTCTGTCCTTAAATAATAACGCGAATTGTGCAAGTCTCTACCAATGACACTAGTCCGGTTACCAGAGCCTCGCGCAGCCAATAAGAGAGGGGATACACCCACATAAGAGGAACCGTCCGCCATATCACCTTCGTGTACTGATCTACTCTGTAGCCTGGGGCTGTCAGAACGTCGTCATCACCAGGTTGTAATTTTAAAGTCGTTAAAAAAAATTAGAATGCATTTAGAAGATTCGTCAAAAAACGCTGATCTCAAATACGCAGCAACTTATCTGAAGTCTCAAGTAGCGGACGTCTTGAGGGTTAAAGATTACTTTAACTCAATGATTTTTTGTAAATAGTAATAATATAAATAATAATATTTTTCTTGTGTTATACATTGATCGATTTTTAGCCTCTTCTAGCAACGGAAATTCCCCGAAACGGAACGTTTTCAGTTGTAATCTTTTTTAATGGCGAAATTAGAGGTCACAATCACAATTTTCATGATTTTCTGATGCACTAATAAGAAAAATTAGCCATCCTGGTTAACAAAAAAAAAAAAAAAATAAATATAAAAAATCTTACTGGTAAATGTAAATACAACCACGGCAGGTCTTACACTAAGAGATTTCAAACATGTAAATCACGCTAAATTTTAACTGAAATGTCCATGGAAATTTTTTTCTGTTACCGTGTAAAAATTATTGATGTGTCTTGAAATATCTGATGACAGAGAATTTTAACCTACAGCGCTTTTGTTCCGTAATTTATTCCATTTGTCTCATTCCTACAACATAAAACCTCAAAACTGTGTATTTGACGGTTAATAATGGCAATAATGTGGACTCAAAAAGTTTTCATTTGTATTAAAACTATTTTCCTCACAATGTCTGAAAATTGATCTGAATATCACATAGATTAAAATAAATATTTGAAAGGTGGCGAACATGGGGTCTACTTGAATTACAGGCGAGAGCACGTGCACACGTCTACGTGAAAAACCGCACGTTTTCCGTAATGGGGGGGGGGGGGGATACTTGTTAAGGTTGCACACCACACCAAGTTTCATGTTCTCGTCTCTCGAACCCTCCCCAGGGTTCCCAAGTTTTACGACGACTTGAAAGTAGATGGAGGAAACACACTCTACGCTCGAAATAGCAGAATCCACCTGCGAGTTGTAATTATTCTGCGGTCGCAGGGAAGTCTTGGTTTACGAGCCGCAGGTTATTTCTTACCACGAAGGTAACCCACGTTTCTCTGCCGAAAGTCGTCCAAGTTCTGCTGTCGTCCTTTCCTTCAAACTAGCAACGTAACGGAACATCTGCTACAGTATACTCTAGTTGGTACTTTCAGCAGTCATTCCTTAAGAATTTGATGCACCCCCGCGTTTTTTCTGTTGTGAAATAGTTGTTTGCGCGAATACACGTATCTCGGCAAATAAATGTTCTGCAAATAAAACTTTTAGTCAGAAAAGACAAAAAAACTATTATATATGCCCCTATTTTTTATTTTTGTCATATTAAGTGTATTCTTGAAGAAAAAAAATCCTGAAAAGGGTCAAATATCTCAATTTTAAAGCTTGTCTGTGCAGTTTCCTTAAGCGGCAAGAGTAAAGTACACAAATACCGGCGTAGTTTAATCCGTGGTCTTTGATTGCGTGTAATAAAACCCCTATGTTATAGATCTCATTTGCACATTGCATTACTTTTTTTCCTGTTAAATTGAAATGTTATTACCATATTATCTATAAATTTTAATGTCCCATAGATAAATAATTTGAATAAAAAACAGGGGGAAAATAGGTATGTTGGTACCGTCTAGTGAGAAACAGTTTTTATACAAAATATCATCACAGCTGAGTGCGCACGAATGTGGTGTGTTGTCTCTGGTGTAATCCTCCAGACTTAGTTAAGCTTACTTTGCACGAGACGGAGGAATATCCTGGAAGTAGAACATTAGCAGGGCTTCATAAAAGGCTGAAGTAACCGTGAATGGGTTATACTTGGAATAGCAGCTTAGGACTTTGAGATCACTCGCGTATTCACGGCGAAGAGTTTTATAGCCCGCTCTCAGGTATGTAAGGTCTAATTGCAGTATTTTAACACTTTTGGAATCTAACAACTCTTGAAAATTCACCCAACGTAAGACGTGTTTGGTGGTTTCCTTAATATGGCAAATATCACATACATTTTATACTTCTGTTAACATAAATTATCTTATTTTTTATTAAATTGAACTTCAACTTATAATTTATCTATAAATTATAATAGTTCATCTATAATTAATATGGATAAAATGGAGAGAAAATACGCGTGTTGGTAATTGTTACGAATTAGCTTTTCAGTCAATTCATGCTGTACCCGCTCCCGCCACTTTTTTTTTACTAGCAATGCATGCAGCTTATGGTTAGGGTACACCCCGCAAATGTATGTGCAGATAAATAAAAAGTTCAAATACATAAATTATTTTCATTGTAACACTTGAAAATAAAATAATAAACTCAGATAATCATGTAGACCTGATTATATATATATATATATATATATATATATATATATATATATATATATATATATATAATATATATATATATATATATATATATCTGCGTGTGTGTGTGTGTGTGTTTAATTATGACTCCTCTTACTTGGAATATTTTAATTCGGGTAAAATTCCGTAGATAAAATTAGTTCACTAAATGTTCTCAACGATGGGATGGAATCAAAAACGTATTATGCTCAGCTTACACATCTTCAGTACGAAATAAAGCAACACAGAATAAAATCTTAGGCACAAAAATTAATCTATTTAGATATACAAATAAATTACATTGGAGCCGTGTTTGAACTGACAATGTTGTAATTTAGTATGGTTTTACTGGAACTCTGTCGATAGTCACTTATTTATCGCAGTGGTGCTATCTGTCGAGCACAGTTGTAGTCTGCAACTTTGCATTGCATACTACGGCATTTTCACTAGTCTATTATAATAAATAAATATTCATATGAAATAAAGTACAGTCTAAAACCGAAACAGTTATAGCAGTAGGCCATAGTAGGTTCTGGTGCAGGATTCCTGGGCGGGGGGGAGGGGGGTGACGGGGAGCCAACGGCCGCCCATTTTGGAACTCTTCTTTCAAAATCACTCGTTTTTACCCAAAAATCGCTTTTTTTTCTTTCAAAAGTCACTTCAGAAAGAGTTTATTTTACCCAAAATTCCCTTTTTCGTCCTAAACAATTTCCCGTTTTGCCCAGCTGCAAAAAAGGACCCCCTCAGAAATTGCCTTCTGGTGGCTCGGGCTGCCTCTTGGAGTTTCCCTTTTTTCCCCTTTTTCGCTCAAAATCGACTAAATTCTCCTAAAAATTCCCATTTCCCCCTTAAAATCGGTCATTTTCATCTTGAAATCAGCTTTTTCCCTTTAAAAATTGCCCCATTTTCTCTAACAAAAAAAAACATTAAAAAAATGGAAAAATTTACAAAAATACTAAAAATGTGTAAAAACCTAAATAAATGCGTCTTAATATCTCAGATATTTATTGATTTTCCTAGGAAAAACCTCCATACGTTAAAGTTGAAAAAATATCTGTGCTTGTGTGGCAAAAGCAGTGTTGGCAGGTCTGCACCTTCACTGTGTAACTGGAGTCTGCACTCGTGTCGAGACTTAGAATAATTTTTAATCTTGTATTGTACTTAGAGAAATTCTCACTTCGTACAGAACTTTTAAAAACTTTCCCTTGTGTAGGGACTTCGTTACTCACACTGAACTTAGAAAAAAATTATATACCCTATGTTGAAAGTGGAATATTTCCTACTCCTATGTAAGGCAGACTCTGCCCCTTGCATTTGTTTCTGGTGACCATATTACTTGTATAGGCGTAGGGTTTTGCCAAATCGAAATTCTACATACATTATTCGATTTTAAAATTTATTAAATTTCTTTTAAGTTGTACTTAAATTGTACGTAGAGTATAGTTGAACTATGCAAAAGTCTATCATTAACTTACTACATTTCCGGTCTCATATCTTCAAGACTAAATATTGCACATTGTCAGAATCTGCAATTTATTCATTGCCTCGACTATTTTGTAGGCATAACTATCCTACTAGGAATTTTTAAAATACACGTATGCATGACCAATCCAAGCCCATTACGTGAGTAACGACTCTCTGGACAAGTATGATATAATCATGGTATAGAACGGCATCTACCAACACTTTTAAAAGTAAAGTTGTCTATGGTTTACGAACCAATATGCCCTTGAGACTTAGAATGTACGACGGTGATAAACACTCCTACTTCCGAGCTCTTCTTGACCATCATTTCATTAATATTTAGAAACCTTTCCATCAATCTTTAGAAATCTTCCACCCTTTTTCATAGTTAGCTGACAACATTATTCCATAACCGCAACTCAGTGTTTATGTTACTATTTTTGCTGCTACCAGCAAGGATTTTTTTACAAAGGTTAATTTCAAAAGTGCTTTAATAATAGTGAGCTAACTATACTTATAATAGAGCCTAGAGCAGTTAATCTTGATAATCAGACGATATTTAAGGCTGGTGAAAAGAAACTAGGCCAATATCAACTCTAATTTCAGCTTTTATCGGAGTTTCCAACATCATGTTCCCTTAAAAACAAAACTCCCAACATGTGCGCCGGTGCATGTATTTTACGGTTCGTCCCACTGTGACGGATCGTGTCTAGTCATGTGATTTCGCGTGATTGACTCCCATTCGTAATGCTGCTGGCTGTATTCCGAGTTGCTGGACAGGTGCTGTCATTCCCACGTGTTTTTCCTAGACAATTCCGTTCGAATATCTGGTGCATTTGTTTATTTCGTGTCTTTCCATGCGAAAACAGGTTCAACGCGGCAGCCTCTTATAGTCGTAGTACGGCTTGCCACTTCTCCAGACACCATGGTACGCCATTAGCTCCTATTTACATCTACTTTACTTTTTCGCTGTTAGTCCATGCACCTTGCCAGGGGTGTCCTTGGGGGTCGATTAAATATACGTACCTAACATTTGCACCGGCGCAACGCAACGCAAATAAAACCCCGCTGCACTTGCACCCAAAACCACGAGTGCAATTAAATACACTGAATGCAAGTGGGAGGGGCTCTTTTGGCCAACCAATTTCGCTCCCACTACCCGAAATAAAGTGGCCAATGAAGTAATTTGTTACAAGATCTTCACGGCGACATTGATACATAAGTTGCAAAGGATTTTACATGCACTACTGTGTTTTTAAGTGGCCGTAAATAATTTTTTTGTTGGGTTTAATAGCTCTTGATTTTTTTAATAGTTATAACCTAAACAACAACTGGTGGATGTTATGTTTATAATGCGACCGTTGGACGTGGAGAGCTGCTTATTTCACTAATTGATGAAGTATGACGATTGGTTATTAATACGTGAACAACTATAGTCTATTCATGACTGGAATAGACTTTTGAAAACGAACATTTGAAATAACACCCCAGGGGTAACATGTCAACTTGTTTTGTTAGTAACTTGTATTCCACAAATATATAACACTGTGATTGACTTTAAAGTACTGTATTCGTGAATAAATGAAACAGTAACTTAGTATCTTCTATAACTTGCAATATTTATTTCGAATTAAATATGAATTAAAAACAGCGAGAGCATTGACGTGTTCGCAACGGCCGGTAAGAAATACTTCACAGTTAAAATATTATTTTAACCTAGTTTTTTAGTATGCTGTTTGTAAATTAAACGTTCCCTATTAATATATTTAAGTAATTAGGTAGCCCCGATGGCAACGTATTTCATTTTTACAGTTTAAAACTACGGCGTTGGCCGTAGTGACACAAACACTGTTTCATAGACTGAGGAAGCAACTGTCGGCTGGGCGAAGCTTGTCGCTCTTTCTTTGTCTCGCTCACACTCGGGAAGTTTCGCATCTCTAGTAAGCACAAAATTATACACGTTTTCAATTGTAGCATATTCCATACTTATTACAGAAAAATGACTTTTTTTTAAATTTATAATTTACAACTGGAAAAGAGATTTTAATCTTTGAATACTTATTTTAATATATTTCGATATGACGGCAGGATGGATACCATCTGAAGTTGGCAGACGTGGCGAGCCATGACATGGCCTGTTGCTTTATGCCAAACGAAGAGTAAATTATTCTTACTCCGAAAAATACTTCAAATTACAACACATTTGTAGGCATTGTGTGTTTTTTTTAAACCTACCTAGGCAAGTTACGATGTTGTGATAAATCAGTGTTTCAATGGCAGTAATAAATATATTGTTATGTGTGTTTCGTTAACTGCTGCGTGTGAAAGGGCGTGGTGATCGGTACGCTGGCTCTGTGTGTGTGCGCGCGTGATTGAAAATATTTGATGTGCACTATTAATACTTTTTTACTATAAACTGTTTTTCTGACGAACTTAATTATTTACATCCACGTCTGTTTATTTATCACAACGGTGTACATTTACCCTAGATATTTGAAACACAGTCGTGTAATGTAATTTGCCACAATCCCAACAAAACACTAAGCCCAGCCCGATAAATTTCAACAAACCTACTAAACAGTAAGTAGCAATACATAGAAAAATGTGCGGAGTAAAAGTTAAGGTAGACTTATTTGTGTGATTGTTCACTGCTATCTTTTAATTTGTAGAACAAAAAATAAGCGACACGAGTTGCTTACATGGATTTAATGTGTCTTTTTCGTTGGACTGGTTGTTCCTTCTATTTAATATTTATTCGAACTGAGGCCGCCCTGTTAAAGAAATAACCCAACACATATAAATAACAAAAAATAACAAAAGGTTAAATACTACAGTTCTTTACCTCGCAGTTGTAGCAGTGTTAAACACAGTCGCTGCAAAATATTAACGGGCATTACGTGTAATTTGCTATGTCGTGGAAAACAAATATGTAAACAATGTCAAATAACCGTAAGAACTATCGTCAATTCAGGCTTTTTAAAACGTCATAAAGTTGACCTAAATAATGTTATAGGCCTAAACTGTGAATATTCGTACGGAATAGTTTTTGGAATGTGACACAATTCTTGAAAAGCTGTAAACAGTAAACAACGCATTTGACAGATATAAAAGTAGAAGTCACATTTCAATGTTTATGTTTAGGCGTAGCGAAAGTATACGAACACATGTACACAAAAACACAATGGAAGGTAAACATTAATTTTGACAGATGCTACATGGCAGTCACATGGCAATGGTTGTTTGCATTTGGCGGAAAGATACGAAACGGGCCTGCATGTAGATATTTAGCAGGGCTCCGAGAAAGTCGGTTCCAGTCGGGAATGGACTATACATATTTTTAGCAGACAATATATTAAAATTTTCATGATGCAACATAATATCAGATACGCTTGAGATTGTGTGTTTGATGTTATTTATGTTAAAGAAGACACGTGATATTGTATATTATAAGCGCAAATACGATTTGTGACTGTGTTCGAAGTGTAACCAGCCTAAAATAGTGTTTTTACTTTTTTGTTTAGAAAACATGCTATTCTTCATGGCGTTTTTTTTTTTTTTTTTTTTTTTTTCAGTTCATTACGAATTTCCACATGGCTGATATTTTCTCCGCAAATGCAATTGGTTGCAGTGCTCAAGTTGAATATTTAGGTTTACATAACATGTTTGTAATTTGTGTTACATTCGCAGACTTCTAATGATATTCAGGTTGCGTATCGTGCCATAAGCATTTTTATCGCCAATCGTCGCGGCAACCTTCGACAGTTAATGAAACAAGTCTCTTTTGTGTTCCAAAAAAATCCCCCTCCAAAACATGAAGCAAAAAATTATTTTTGGACTGTTTTGATGGAAATAAAAGTGTTTTATCTTATGAGAGCTGTTAAGCCAGAAACACCCTCGAAAACATCCTTACTCCGTTCTACCTGTCACTCAAGTTATTGTGCGATATTATTTAAAGAAGAAACTACCTGGGATTTTTGTGTCATCAAAACAAAAACAGAATATTTATGTGTCGCAAACAGCTTCTCTCGCGTTTATACAAAAAAAGGTCTAATTTATAAGGCATGTAGCTGAAATAGTATCCTAATAATTGGATACTGCTGTACATCTAATAATGAAGCATGCTTCACCTCAACATCTGTACACCCAAACACAAATACAATTTTTTTTAACATCAGTTTGTTGTTGAAATCACTCTAATTTAGTAATTTACACAGTTTGCTACCGACAACAATTAACCGAAACGTATTTTCCGACAATTACGCAATTATAGCCACGTTGCTCGTTAGCTATATTTGTCGACTGCGCATGCGCAGCGAGAACAACTGCACTTGCACCGAGGTATCTGCCTGGGCACATTTTTCTCTGCATTTTGCGTAGGTATGCAACTGCTTGCACCTCCGTTTATTCATGATTAATTCCATTTTGGTGCAACGCAAGTGCAAATTTTGCGTTGCACCTATAGAAACGTGTATTTAATCGGTCCCCTGATCATGTTAACTTGTCTCTACTACCACTTTACGGGGTCTACATATGTCTCGGGCTAGACTATATTACGTGAGTGAGTGAAACGGGATCTTGAGAGCCGATGAGGGTGAAACGAGGCGGACATGGAACAGCGCTGGAATGCACAGACGGAAGAAATGGGGGATTCCCGAGGAAACCGATCGACCAGTGCAATATCCCCGGTGCTTAGGTCGAACCCGGTTTGCCTTGACGGAAGGCGAGCGCAGTAATATGATTATTATAAGTCGGGCGCAATGTATTTTAAACGGTGCAAATACGAGACCCGGGGCCAGAGTTGGAGCCGACTGACCTCCATGCTGTGTTGTCACCCGACCGTCATTTTGAATCTGAGTGAACTTGACCTCGCGCCTGTGACCTTGACCCCATGCTTATGACCTTGGATAACAAAAAAATTCGCAAAATACCCCCCCCCCCCCCAAATGTTAAAAAACTTTCAAAGAATTCCAAGAAATTTCCCGAAAAATGGAAAAAATGTTCTGATAGAGTTGTCAAATGCAAAGCGGATTCGAGACTTCTTGATGCGAGAGCCCAAAAGTCCTCAGAGAAGCAAAACCGGATTCGAGGTTCCGAGCCAGGTCCAGGGAATCGGGAGAATCAACCACCTGAAAAATTCAAAGATCGAATGTACGAAATAATTAGAAAGATAAAATGTACATAATACGTAAATAGATTTAATTTGTGTATACATAATAACGTGAGCTTAATTTCATATATAGTCCGTTCTGCTTCTCTGAAAGACTTATTAATTCTGTTTGCGAGAGTATGTTTAGATCAAATTTATGTTAGCATATGCAGGAGGAGGACCTTGGTAGGGTCTGAAGTATGCCTTACTCGGGTCGTTTAAAATAAGCTGATTTATATATGGTGAACGAATGAACTGTGGAATATTTTTGAGGAATGTTTCACAACTGGTTGGCTGACCTGGTCATTTGGCCTGGTACTTTGGCATGGCTAGGTCTGGTTGAAATGGTTTGTGAATATTTGCGAAGTAATTGTGCGAAGATTTTAGCTACGAGATTCATATTAAAATACATTTTTCGGTATTGTTCGTCATCGTTCGTTGGTACAGATGGATGGTCTTGACTATTATACTAATCAGTTTGACAGGAGTTGGTCTTGGCAGCAAGTAGTCTTGGGTAGAGTCAGTCTTGGGTGGATTCAATCTTGGGTGGAGTTAGTCTTTGGTGGATTCAGTCTTAGGTTGAGTTAGTCTTGGGTGGATTCAGTTTCGGGTAGTAAGTCTTGGGTGGATTCAGTCTTGGGTAAAGTCAGTTTTAGGTGGTTTCATCGTTGGCTAGTACAGTTGATCGGTATGGTCCTTAGTTATGACCATCTACGAATGGTCAGTTGTATGGCCTGATACAATCACAAGGGGCGGTGAAGGGGTGTTGGGAGTTGAACGAATGTCAGTAACAAGGAGGTGTGATGTAAGCCCATTATTCACTGTAAGTGGTAGTTGGGTGGATAGGGCTCAACTTGATAGTCAATTGAATATATGGTGCCATCGCCAACACAGAGGTATGGCAAGCGGTACATTTGGCTGCGCCTCAAACCACGCACGACATCCTGGTCCGAGCACTGGAGGTGGAGTCAACAAGACAGGTGTCCGCACCACGACATCCAGTACGGTTAGTAATACTGAACGAATACGACGATGGCAACAATAAGACATTGAAGGAAATGCAGACGAGTATGAGGTCATCTCTTCCAGGGTATATATTACAGAGTTTCACCACCGACTACCCAAATATCACGAGTTTTGGTCGTGTAAACAGCTGGGGCACCTGAGATCCTACTGCCCACAACAGCAGCAACAACTAATGTAGCTGCGTGAAAATAGGAAGCGAGGGACAGGTAAGGGTACAGCCTACTCGGAAAACTTGTAAAAACCAATCTTTGGGGGGCAGAGGTCGGTGACTGATGGAAGGAAGGCCTCAATATTCTCACATGTACGTTCGGTGAAACAGGATTTGAACACCATATTGATGGAGGGGAGCCTGAATTGTATTCCTTGTCAAATAGTAGTCGAAACTGGGACGACCATAACAGTAGCAAGACCAGTCATCCTCGGGCTTCCCCCTAGTGATCGTCCACCGACAGTATTGAACATTGCAATTTGACTACAGTAACAGGTGGGACCACACTAGTTAGAGGTAATAGAATGTTGAACACGAAGCTTGGTGATGCCTATAGCGTGATATCTGCATAGCAGAAAAAGGGGATTAATGTTTGTCGGGGCTTGATGTACAATGTAAGCTGAGTTGCTGTATCGTTACTCGACTTGGTGTGCTACAGGTAGGCAGTACCGAGTTGGTTGTGTCAACACAGCATGATTTGTCTTCGTCAATGAGTTTCCCAATAGTCTCAGCCCACTGTGCTACCCGCTTCTAATGAAATTGTCATTACAGGAAGATATCAAGGAAAACTTGTCAGATTTTTGGGCCTAATTAAGCCAGAAGAGAAATGTTCCATTCTGCCAGGCTGTGTCATTAAAGCAAAAACTTTGGTCTCTTCAAATTATGACAGTCTGACAGTTAGAATTAGTTATTTGTAAGATATTGCCATATGTCTACAGGAGAGGCATGATAGGGGTTTACAATAGGTCACACTTCCAAATGTTCCAGAAGCTATTGAAGTAGAACAAATCTAATGTCCTCTATTAGAAGTACTAGAGAATCTGCTAGTAAGAACAAGAGAAACCCTCAACTGGCGAGAAGAGAAGGCTGTCTCTGAACTGTTGCAGAAAAATAGGGATGCCTGCTCGTGCTAACGGAATGACTTTGGAACGACTACTGTAACCTGCCACACCATTGATACAGTAAGTGCTACACTCATAAAGCAACCATCAAGACGACTACATGTAGCTTTACATGACACAGTTGAGGGTTCTTATTAAGGAAATGAAGTAATCAGACATGATAGAACCATCAATGGTAGTTGTAGTCACCCAACTTTCTTGTTAAGAAGAAAGATGGCTCTCTGAAGTTTTCTGTTGATGATCGTCAGTTTAATAATGCCAGAAAGAAAGACTCTTATCCACTTCAAATGATAGACGATACACTGAACACGTTGGCAGGTTCTCAATGGTTTACTACTTTGGACTTGAAGAGTGGGTACTGGCATGTAAGGTAGCCCCAAAGTACCAAGAGATGACTGAATTTTGTGACCAAGGCGAAAAAAATCTGGTAGTTCAATGTTATACGTTATGGGCTGTGTAATGCCCCTGCCACCTTCGAATGCCTGATGGAAAAATTCCTCCTTAAGTCATCTGTCAGGTTTACCTAGATTACATCATTGTAACAGGAAGGACACAGGAAGAGCATCTGTGATGCTTACACTCTGTACTACATAAAGCGACCACAGATATTTTGAAACTATTTCCTACAATGTGCCACCTATTCCAAAAGAAAATAAATATCTTGTGACATATGGTATGTACTCATAGAATTTAAGCATAAATCAGAGCAGACCAAAGACATTACAAATTGGCCAAAACCAACTAACAAAACCGAAGTGCATAATATTCTTGAATTATGTGCCTTATACCATCGATCTGTACCTGGATTCACCACGATCGTCAAGCCACTATGTGAACTGACTGAGGTGAAGAGAAAATTTTATTGGGCCACTATCTAGGTGTAAAGTTGCTTTTAGTAAACTAAAATAAATTATGAATTCTCCCCCCCCCCCCACCCTAAGTCTTAGGATTCCCAAAATTGAGGGTATGTTCATTTTGGATACTGATGCCAGTAATGTTGGCATTAGAACTGTGTTATCTCGAATTCAGGATAGGGACGAGGGTCCACTAGAATATTTCAGTAAGCCTGAGATAAACTACTGTTATCCACATGGAACATCTGGGCATAGTGAAGGGTATTTCACACATCCCCCTACCTTTCTGGCAGACATTTTATTGTAAGCACTGACTATGCTTCATTGTGCTGCCTACATAATTTTAAGAACCTTGAAATTCAAATAGCCTAGTGGATACAGCACCTTAAAGAATACGATTTTGAAATACAATACAGACCTGGAATACCTTTTCAACAACGCAGCTGCACTTTCTAGGAGGTAATGTGAACCATTCTATCGTCATTGTGAACACCAAGAAGAAAAGAGTGGTGGATAGCAGAAGGTACAGAGGACAAGAGTTCAAGGTTCTGTACCTTGTGATGGGTCACCTACGTGGAGTGATGATGATTTAGGAAAAATCAGCTAAACTATCCCATGTTGCATCCAATAGACCGGAAAGAAGATAGCTGTCGACCAAAATAGGAAGAGATATCCAGCAGAGCAGAGAAGTCGAAGCATACTGGGAACGATAATATTCCCTCGTACTGAAGAACCGTCTACTTTACAGGAACTGGGAAAGTAACGATGGGAAACATATGTGCTTACAGTTGGTCCTTCCAAGAATTCCAGGGTTTCTTAAGTCTTTAAAAAACTACATAATGCGGCAGCCAGTGGTCACTTTGGTGTTAATAAAGAGAACCCTGACAGAGATAGACTGAGATTCTACTGGCTTCATTGACAGGAAAAGTGGTGCCGAATATGAGACACCTGCATCGTGAGGAAGGGACCAAGAACCAGGTAACCAAAAATACAATGTTGGAGTCCCGTTCGAGAGGATGGCAGTAGATATTCTGGGCTGCTTGCCTGTCACAGATACAGGTAATATGAAGCTACTAGTAGCCCGAGATTACTATACAAAATAGCCTGAGGTCATATCCTTCCCAAACCAAGAAGCATACTGTGGCTGATGCACTAATAGAGCATGTTTTCTCCTATTTTCGGGTGCTACTATAATTCCATTTCGATAAGGGAAAAAACTTCGAAGCTGCTGTGTTCCAGTAGGTAAGAAAGATTCTGAGGATTTGAAATGCCAGGACTACAGCCTTACACCCTCAATCGGATGGAATGGTCATGAGGCTTAACTGCAATCTTAAGCAGTATCTGCCGATCTTTGGCAGATAACCAAAATGACTGGGATTCAAGGTGCTGTCATTTATCCTTGTCTACAGATCAGCCATTCATGATTCTGCATGCATCACACCGTTAAGGACGCTGTTTAGAAGAGGACTATGCCTCCCTAGTGACTTGCTGGCAGAATAAGAAGAAAATGCTGCCCCTCATTATGCCAGCGAATTACATCACAGACTAGTTGGCATTCATTATTTGGTCTCCAGCACCTCAGAATAAATAGTGACTGGATGAAGACACTGTATGTCAGGAGAATGTTGGAAGAGGTATTTCAAGAAGCAGAACTGGCGTGGCTGTACAACCTCGCAGAAGCGAAAATGGTATTACCTGGTGATACAGAAATTATGGGAAGGCCCCTACAGGATTCTGAAGAAGAATAATGATGTGGTCTTTCGGATTTGTTGTAAAGGCTCTCGGACGAAGCTGAAGGTTGTCCACATTGACCGACTGTTACTCTACGAAGGTCCGTATGTAGCAGAGTCTGTTCGGGTCGAACAGACTTTGGGAGGGAGCAGTGTTACATGCTTGGTGGTATGCATCGCTTTCCTTGCCCCAACTCGAGCGACCGAAACAGAGTGCCAAGAGCAGAGTGGTGACGTGAGAAGTGCTAGCGAGTTACGAAAGTGAGCCGCCGGGTGTGCCAGATAATTTATGAGAATTTGTGCACTCCTGGCATTAAGCGGACTGTGTTTCTGGGATGTTTGTTGAAAGAATGTTCTCGTCATTCCCCTTGCCTCCCTCAGTGGGACTTGTGGAGAGCGGAACCTTCTAGATAGGGCCAGCGATTATACTTAAGGATGCCGCCTACTTGGATGTTTTTGGAACGTTTGAGGAAGGGAAGTGTGGGACCGATAAGGACGACATTGACATGCGTGGCTGATGCCCCTTCGCTCCTACACGCTAAGCAGTGAACTGGCGTACAGTGTTTCCGCTGTGCTGCATGTACCTATGGGACTTTAAGCAGCGACTCTATCATTTTATTGGTGAAAAGTCTATAGCAAGGTACAATGAACGTCCTTATAATAGTTTCACATGTTTCCAAACAGTATATTATGAGATACAGCAGTGTGAAAACCCGTTTTTAACTATGTTGAAGGGCTTGGGAATAGCATCTATAATGTATATGATGTATTGAGAGTATTATACGTACCTCGCCCGAAATGTGTTTTCTTTTCGTACATTGGTATCGTGGGGACATATTTAATGTTTTCGTAAAAAATGCTGATTTCAAACACTCTGCAACGCCTTTCTACCGCCAGGCAGGCGGCGCCCTTAAGGTGGAGTGGTAGTTACAGGTTTTATGGCCGATCTCGATGAAATTTCGTACACTACTTGTTTAGCTATTGTTATGTACACCTGATTTTGTTAATTTTTTTTAAATTTAGTGGAGATATTTAATAATAAATTGCATTCATTTGTCTCTTTATAATACTAGACCTGTTGAAAATATGTGTACGAGGTTTTGATCATGTACACATACAACCTTCTTCTTTTTCTGATGAAATTTGGTTTACCTAAGTAGAATATTTCTTTTATTAAATAATACTTATTTGCACCTCTGCAAAAGGCCAATGTGCAGACTTCGGAGAAATTGTCCACTACAGATTATACAATACTCGGATACAGATAAAAATGGGACACGCTTCATTAAAGTCATTATGCTAGCATTTTATGGCTAGAAACACCTTTACAACATCCAAGAACGCCAAACTAGTGTACATAAAAAGCATAAAATTTTCGCCTGCGATGAGTGCAGGCTCGTAGGAAATAACTTCCCACTCAACACATACATACAAAGTGTACCAAGGTAATAACTACGGCATTCTACAGAAGAAACAATAACCAACATTTTTATTGCTGCCACACATCAGTGCCATGCCAGAAATTGCCAAATTAACGGCCATTAGAAGCATAGAATTGATCGTTTTAAAGACAAATCTGTTCAGACAAAGGTAGGAGGGTAGAAGGGCGTGGAAAGCACCAATGAGGCAAGGCTGGCTCGTTATCTCTTCTCGCGATCGGATTTCTGTTTATAGGCTGTTCATGGAAAGTGAGCACTTTTGAAAGCCCTCTCGTTTGGAATAATAGTCAATAAATATATTTAATTTTAGCCTTATATGTTAAATTCCGACTGTGATGGAATATAAACACTGTGTTTATTACTTACATGTAAATATTTATATTAAAAGGTTGTTAAAAGATAAAGAATGGCTGACAGGATAAAAGTAACTAGGGCCTCAAAAGTGCTCACTTTACTGTGAACAGCCTATAGAAGAGAACCTTTCTCTGAATGCTTGTGGTTTCTGTGGTTGACTGGTAGGCTAGGCAGACTGGCACACTAGACTTGGATCTTTTGAATGAGCTTGCAGCACGATAAAGTACTACAATAATGTTTTTATGAAAATGTACATTGCCCATTTCATTTGAAAGAGCTTAGGTATTTGTATTTGATGTTCGAAATATACACATACACACATCCGTGCATACTGACCTATTAGCAATTTGTTATAGGTGGTATCGTACTCACAACGAGTGAGGGGCAGTAGTGAAGAAACCAGACTCACTTTCACGAGTATTCTGTTTTGGTTTCCGGCCCGACCATCCTGAGGCTTTCCGTTATCACTCCTAGCGAATGCTGGGCCGGTTTATATGGTATTTTATTTTTCGCTCAAGATATAAACATTTCCCTGTCCCTACTTCTCTAAGCAACTTGCTCCGTTTCTGACGACCCTGCTGTCAACGCCATGTAAAGCTAAAAAAACCCGCAATGAATAAATTGCAACATGTAATACAGAAGTAATACCTACCGATGTCAACGGCATATTCATTTTCGATGCGGGCGAATTGGTGGACGAACACTTCGTTTTATTTTATTCTGCACCAGACTAATCCGACGGAAATGTTTAATTCCAAGCATTCGAATGCGCGGTTATGAAATGCCAATAAATTTCCCCCATTGTTCTGACTTATAGGTCGTAGCCTTGAAACGTAAAGGTAGTTGTCAGTTTTCACTAGGGCCTCAAAAGTAGTTAAATTTCCTCAGCTGAAACTTCCGCGAATACGCGGATGTACCTATTGGTATTGTATATTGGTTTGTACCTCTTCCCTGGTCAAAACTATTTAGGTAGCTGTTGCACCATTTAATTGGTTGATATTGATAATTGTGCTATTTTTCTATATTCGTGTTTGTTTCTTTGTACTAGATGTACTGTTATAAAAATTACAAATTGTAATAGGTCTTGTAGTTTGTATTATTACACTCTAAATATGAATCAGTGAGGAGGTGACGGTTTCAATGTGTCAAACGTATCTGACTGTTACAACAGTCACTTCAGTGAATTTAACTGATGAACCAATGAAAAAATGCCATATTTCCTTCACTGATTCATTTAGTGAGATTTCCCACTGATTCGTAAGTCATTTTCCCTAATATTTTCTCAGTGGTTTATTTTTTGACTGATGGACCAATGAGACATCTGAACAACTTGCTCCGTCTCTAATTATTTTTGACTAATGTATCAGTGAAACTGGGTGTAAAAATGGCAGTCGAACATCGTCTAAAAATTACCGTCAAACAATGTGTATCAAGTGAGAAGCAACAACGTATAAACGAATAAAACTAATTCAAAATACTTTTAAAATGTGTTCAAAACGCCATTTTACGAGGTAATCTGAACACACAGCCTTTCATTCCGTTTTTACTCCTTTCATTAAGTTTCCATGCAATCGTCACAGCGCCCTGTTTGAAGGTTTAAACTGCATTTAAGGTGGCGAAGAGAGAGCACTCATTAGCACTATTCGTTTGAACAATCCTAACGGTACCAATCAAACCAAATACGAAAAGTATGAGCATGCAACTTCAAACTACACAATATCGGAACGGAACTGTAAGACATATATTTTCCTCTCACAATAGTGTGGTAGCTCAGATGGCAAAGCAACGCCCTACAGTTGAAGAGAGTGCGAGTTCAATCATGCCTAACTGTGTTTAATTTTTTGAATTACGGTAAATTGCACAATATAAACAGTAAACTACCGTAAATATGTTTATTCCATGTAATTATTTGTCTACATTCAATAAAACAATATTTAACTCACCACTGCAGTCGGCCATCACTTATTCACTCAGTGAAATTATTTCACGTCACTAATTCAATCAGGGAAATTTTTTCACTGAAACAATCAGTGATTTTTCCACTGATTCTAAGTGGAGCCATTTCCTCTGATTAGAGTAGTTGAATTTCACTTCGAATCAGTGGTTTCCCACTGATTCGAATTTAGAGCGTACAGCTCTGTGGTGTCATTAATGAGTTTCTTGATCAAACTTAAGATATTTAATTTGAAAGAAATAAAACAACTGGGTTAAATTTGGTAACTGACTAACAATACCGCGGAACTGGTAAATGAACAGATAAGAATTCGAGGAAACCATCGCTAACTATGCATAACATTTTTCAAAATTTTTAAACACCTAAATGCGATATACACATTCTGCTAATGTTTATATGGAAAGTATGTGATAGGTGATTATATAATATGCGTGTACGCATATGTTTATATTGTCCCATATGCACACATTTTTTTTTACATGGCATAGAAACTTTTCCAGATTTTTTCACTGTGTCTACCGTTTAAAGGCAGTGGGTTTGTGGTCCGCTTATTGGGAACATCAGGTTGATCTTGCAATCTGGGTGCCAAGAGAGCGTTTGTCGACCGCTAGCGTAATTTTTAGTGCAATGTGTTTTTAATGGGAACTTTTGTCGGTTGGCACGTATAACTTCGGACGGCCCCCATCGCTAATTGGCTGATAGCGATAGGCCTTAAAATCTTTACGCCCAGCAAAAAACTGGGACACATTTGTGTGATAGAGTTTTAGAAAGGAAAGGACTGAACAAACATTTGTGTGAAAAGGACATACACTCACGATTACAGTTAAGTTATTCACTGGGCCTCTTTTTCATTTCATTCATTTGGTTATCCATTTTACTGTCATTTTTAAAAAAATGTTCTTTTAATCTAGCTTGTATATAGTTTATTTTACTGTTATAATAAATCTTTTGGATTTTAAGGCTAACTTTAATTCATCCTTTAAGCTCGGCTTTATAACAAGTTCTCTTTTTCCCTACCAATTTACATCCAATCAAGAGAGCATTCATTGCCTCCCGTAGAATCGAGTATAGAGGCGGCTCCTAAGGCAGGAGTACCGTACAAGCAGAGGCAAAACTGCGATTGTTGTACGTAACTGAAAAGTAAGTGATCAGATATCGCCTTTATTATATATATATATAATTTATAGCAAATATGCATTCTTTGGGGGTGTTTATTTATAAATAAATTTTGCTTCATACCAAAGGAGAAGGTTTAACGATCACACACACACATATATATATATATATATATATATAGAATGCACATTTGCTATAAATAATGTAGTATTACCATTAACAAAAACATATAAAGATATATTATAAAGACAGGAAACCTTTCTGTAACCCTCTCTTTGAATTAAACCTAGGGCCTATATTATGTAACATCTGGGAATTTGTGTGTGTCTTGTTTGTTTGCATTAGTAACTTAAGGTAGGATAACTTATTCATTGCTTTTGTTTTTTTATCTGGTTGACTAGGGTATTAAAAATAATATTGCCGTGAATATGTCACTTGGATGTTTTACTGTTGTTTAATTTTTAATTTGCCAGCAAAACTGACAGAAATATGGTATTCTTTGGTTCAGTTTTTTGTTAAGAAGAAATGTTTGTTTACTTGTAAAAAGGAACGACACTATTCTTAGAAAACTTTTGTGAGTTAGTCATATGTTTTTGTGAGTTAGTCATATGTTTTTGTTTAACTGTTAGGAATGTTGGACTAAGTTAAGAACGATTTTGGGCTATAGAAGACTCAGAAGTGAGACATGTCAAATCACTAACTACTTGAATGTATCATTTCCCTGATGATCCCAAAGGTACTAATTTGACAACTACATTTTCCTAACACTAGAGAGAAGTATTGTATTATTGGAATGTTCAAGATTCGAGGACATGCAGCTTCACATCTGTGCAAGGGACACACTGATGTCTCCTGATGACAGCAGTCTAATAGTGTTCCAGCCACTGTGGTAGTTTCGAGACCCTCGTCCTGTTACCTATCCTGTTGGAGATCGTTCTCACTACTGGCGGATGTCATCTTCACCATGGACTCAATGGTCAGGAGTCAATTGCAGATACTGTAGGTAACCATCTGCTCAGGGAGTAAATCCAAAGTTTTCTTTCATAGGAATAATTATTTTAATAGTAATAATTACACCTTGAATTAAATAAAGTATTTTTTTTATGAGAAGTAAAATTCTATTGTTTCTTTAGTTTGTTGATGTCGCAAATGAAGTTACATGGTCCAACTTTGCATTACTTCTTTAGCTTGATAGCATAATTAAGGACCATAAAAGTGATATAATCTTGAGTAGTTTCTTTATGTAACTTATCACATTAATGATCATAGATTTGTGCAAGATGTGTGTTGTTTAAATATTTGGGAAATCACTTCAATCAGATTGGCTCTTATTGGTGTTGTGTTGGTCCTAAAAGCCAACATAAAGTTTGTTTAATTGATTGACAAGGTGGTTATCACAATTGCTTGAGTTATTGTCCGCATTTAACTACATGCTAAGTACTGAGAAAACTACTTGCAAGGGTTTTGTGTAGTATTTGTTTTCAGCTGATTGTTAGGGTTGGACTGAATAAGTGTTCTTTTTCACATTACTACTAATTAGTATAAACTGATTTATTCTCATGCTTATAACTTATTCCAAGAGCTTAGCAGAGGTAATAAAGCGACAAAATAGTTGTTTGTAGCGCCTGCGTCACAGCTGGTGTCTAATAATCTGGCGGTCCAAACTAGGGACACTGAACCGTTTTAATTATATTAATAGAAAACCAAACATCCTCAAAAATGGTTTTTCTTTTATATGTACACATAAAGCGTTGTACGGATTTTTATATTGCATTACTTCCATACTACTCGTTTATTAAAAGAACGAATATGGAAATCAGTCTCAATTGTGATAAATTCTATGATTTGCAGATGATTGTGAAGAAAATGTTAGTAACTTACTTTAACATCGACAGCGTGCAATGGTAGGAAATCTCATGGTGTCATACATGTCGCAAGTAGATATATCTAGAATTCTCCAAATAATCACAGTTAATTACAATTGATTTGTAATTAATTAGAATTGAGATACTATAAAGCCATAAAAATAAACGAGATATTACAAACTGTACTGTTCAAATGCTACCAAGTAAAATAAACGAGATATTACAAACTGTACTGTTCAAATGCTACCAAGTAAAATATGGCCATGTGTACCTATACTTCGTTACATTCATAAAACCGGTTAGAAAGTCTCTTAAATTATCAACGAATATTAATTCGATAAATAATAGTGTGTGGATAAAAAATGAAACTAAATATTAAATCATATTTGCTTATATCCTGCCTTCGCTATTAAGGAATATTCTAGAGCATCGAATAGTTGTGCTAGAGTATCGAAACCCGCCAAATTATGTTTTACAGAGTACTTTATGTAACTGTATGATTTAGAACCGGAAAAAAAAAATAGACCAGGAATACCTTATTATCCGTCAGCAATTACATGCTAAATTAATAACTACATTTTCAGTTAGATGAAAAGTTCAATTAAATCAGCATGGCAGTTATCCTTAATCCCTTTTCTTTATTAACAAACGGAATGACATTTTCAGTTTACGTCAGCAGATTAAACTACCTATTTTCTCATTGTTTAAAACTAAATATTTTTTAAGACGAGTTAAAAAAGCGCTGGGAATACGTTGCAACATTGCAATTTTTAGGGGTTACGTTTATGTTAGGGGTTACGTTTAACATTAGTCATATATATTTTAACTATACACAATTACAGAGTACTTGGTTATGTGGTCACTTTCTTTAATATCGTTTCCAAATTCAGTTTTTAATCTTTGGTTATTTTAATAGTATATTATATTAGAGATCATGTATAAGTATCTTTCCTTTGTTTCTAGACGGTATTCAGGATTAATATTATATTTGTTATTTTTCATTTCTTTCCCAGAGGATGGTCAGCATTAAACATTAATTAAACTAAAGTACTAAATAAAACCATCCTGGTTGTCACTGGTCTCGCCTTTGCCGCTTGCGGGAGATATGTTCCATGGTCAGATGACAGCCAATCGGAGGACAGAAGACAACATAAGTAAGGCAGAAGTAAAACTAATTTTCTGTGTCAGAATTTTTCTCATCACGGCCAAAAATGAACGTGTGTACATCAAGAGAAATTATAATTATGTAATAAGGAATAATATATGTGAATATTAATTAAATAATTGCGGCAGGCTTTTTAAAGATTAATTGAGAATAACTGAAAAGACACAAGATTAATTTTAGAGTATTATATTTGAGAAGAATGAATAATAATTTGTTGAACGCGATGGAGAAGAAAACAAGTATGGCAAAAATAATTTAAATTACAGTGTGATTTAAAATGAAATGTTATAAACGACGCCCAACGTGATAATTGTACATTTGTGATTTGTATGAAACTAGCGACCCTGCCCGGCTTAGCCGGATACACTTCTGTGGCCTCCTTTGGGATCGCTCTATACATTGAGGCTCTGTGGACCCTCTTGGTATCGCTCTATCCACTGAGCCTCTGTGGCCCCTCTCGGGATCGCTCTATCTACTGAGTTTCTGTGGCCCCTCTTGGCATCACGCTATCTACTGAGCCTCTGTAGCCCCTCTTGGGATCGCTCTATCTACTGTGCCACTGTGGCCCTCTTGGGATCGCTCTATCCACTGTGCCTCTGTGGTCGCTCTTGGGATCGCTCTATTCACTGACTCTGTGGAGCCGCTTGGGATCTCTTTATCCACTGGGCCACTGTGGCCCCTCTTGAGATCGCTCTATCCACTGACTCTGTGGCCCCTCTTGGGATCACTCTCTATCCACTGGGCCACTGTGGCCCCTCTTGGGATTGCTCCATCAACTGAGCCTCTGTGGCCCCTCTTGGGATCGCTCCATCCATTGGGCCTCTAAGGCCCCTCTTGGGATTGCTCTATCAACTGAGCCTCTGTGGCCCCTCTTGGAATCGCTCTATCCACTGAGCCTCTGTGGCTCCTCTTGGGATCGCTCTATCCACTGAGTCTCTGTGGCCCCTCTTGGGATCTCTCTATCAATTGAGCCCGTGTGGGCCCACTTTTTATATTCATAGAGAAAGGACTATAACAATCGGTCATGCAGTTTTGGTAGATAATGCTTAGAAAGCAGCATAATGCTCTTTTTTTTTTTTACACATTTTGAAATTTCTCATCTCCTATAAGTGCTACGACAATGTTTAATACACATAAACCTTCCCCGATAAATGTAGATCATAACAGTAAAAATCGCATCCAAATACGTTCTTTTGTTCTCGATATTAGCACAGTTTTACAGACAGACGCGTGTCAGCGACTTCATTTAATGCTATGTATGGATGTAACAAGATGCCTTTTCCGTGCCTCTCCCCCTTCTCAGGCCATGATATGAGTCCTAGAGTCTTGTTGCGCTGTCTGTTATCTGCCGCCGCTGCCGATTTGTGATCATTGCCGAAGCTCAGAGCGGGGGTGGCACTCTCCCTTGTGAGGGACCTTGTCCAACCAGACGGTTTTCATTTGTTGTGAGGCGCTCAGGAGAGGCTACCCCCCCCCCCCAACCCCTCCCTCTTCCCCTCACACCCAAGAAAAAATTTTTGGAGCTCAGTTCATTCAGTTTTTAGAGTTGTTGAGTTGCCATAGCAAGCTCTGGTCCCAATGCTGTTTAATCTTACCTGCCTGCACGGTAAAAAGGGTGGTGGTGAAGTTAGATAATTGATTATACGCGGAATTGTGAAATTCAGCACTTTTGGGCTGTCGCGAATCCCGTGAAGCGACTATCGACAGTTTGATAAGAAAAGCGGAATTTAAAGCCAAAAGAATTTAAGTAAAACGATTAAATGTTGCATTCCCATGAATGGAGTGGTGTAGGTTCTGTTATCTGCCATATGTCCAAGCTCGCTAATGGCAAGCGCTAATGGCATTTTGAGGTTGTGGGACGGATAAAAGGTAGGGGGACGGTGGGTCAGAGTACGCAACTAGTGGATTTTTGGTTGTATCTTCGAAAATAGGAAAGCAACAGACTTCCAAATTTTACACAGTATTCTTAATTTATGTATGAAACATTAGCCTAAGTTTCAATGACGTAAAAATAGACACATAAGAATAAAACAATAATTTAAAAACATTGCAATTGCGTACTCTTGACCTACCAGGAGGGTAAGAGTACTCAAGTAGGTTGGTTAAGAGTACGCACTAGCAGCAATAGCAAACAAATAGTCCGCTGCCTTCATAAGCGGAGCAGTCCTCGTGCGACCATGCCTTGCAGATACCACACTGGACTCAGTTCTCTGAATACGAAGTTCCATATCCTGGGCAAATAATGGAATCGTCATCTTCTTCGGGAAGGATTGTTTGGGCCGAACTTGTAGATGCTCTTGGGCAATCATTTCCGAATTGCAGTTCTTTACTTAGATTCGATGTCTTTTTTGCACGCATCATATTTTTCGCACTTGCCTTTTCTGCCCCTCAAGGGGTTTTATTGCTTTTGCCTTCTCTAATTACTTTTTGTCTCTTTCTTTTTCTTCCAAAAGGTTTTTGAAAGAAGAAGCTGTTATTATTTCTGACTTTTGCGAAGGTCTCCTTTTTTGATTTGCAGTTTCTTTCCTTTTGCTTTATGGAAGCGGCAAAATTGAATGAACACTAACAATAATTTTATTTGAAGTATAATTTTGTGAAGGTATTTGTTCTTCCTCTGGTTAGCCTGATGAGTTGTCAGTTTCAGCACTTGGATGGAAATATTCGGCTGGAACCTTATTTAGTGGTTGCACAGTGCTCGGATTAGCAGATTCAGCTGGAACTTCATTAAGTGGTTGATCGGTCGCTAACGAAGAGCAAACAGTTCTACATTTATTACATCAGGATTACATGGTTCGATTCCTGTAACTTCGAAAGCTTTTTCTGCAAGCTTAATTCATGCAGTAGCAGTGTAGGCTTCTTTGGAAATTCCCGCTACATCGGTAAGCCTTATTACCTCTTCTGGCTGTTGAATGAGCCATTTCTCAGCTTCAGAAGCATACGCAGCTTTCAGTGGTGCAAATAATTCTTTATCTAAAGGCTGGATGAAATGGCTCGAGTGAGGCGGCAGAGACAAAAATGTGATATGATTATTTCGGCAGAACAAAATTACAGGAAGTGAACAATGTGTCGAGTGATTGTCTGCCCCGAGCAAGATCGGGTCTTCGGCTGATGGCTTCACATGATGCACAAGATGTTTCAACCAATCGAGAAATAAGTCTGAGTTCATGTAACCTGTCTCAGTCACAAGACACAATGTTCCACTAGGAGCGCTTTTGAACAACAGATGATTCATCCATTTTATTGGAAAAATCAAAGCTGGTGGGAAAAAAATTCCTGTTGCACCCATGCAGCATACTGCAGTGATTGTTTCCCCTCTTTTTGCACTAGAAATTTTACAAACTGCTTTTTTTTTTTTTTTACCAGTGGGGGTCAATACCTTTGGCGTTCTGTTCGGTACTGTTGGCAAGCCTGTCTCATCCACATTAAATTTTCTATGAGCTGGAAATTTTTTGTCAAGGCAGCAATCTTTTAAACTGTCCTAAAAACTTGACACTTACGCCTTATTGAATCCAGTTGCTCTCGCCATACCACACTGCTCTGGGGTTCGAACAGACCATTTATTTCGTTTGCAAAATCCTTTCAACCAGTCGTTGCTAGCCATCTGTTTCTCTTTATTGAATCGGTTGCATACTCCATGGGTTTTAAGCAAAATCTAATGCAATTGTTATGACATGCTTTCTTGTTAAACCGTAAAATCTGGAATCCAAGTCTCTGCAATGTTGAGCCAATTCTCGTTCCATGGCATCAGGCAGAGCCCGTTTGAAACGTCCTAGCGATACTGGGATGGTTCCCCGTAACAAACAAACACAAACATGTAGGCTTACTATTGGCAGGCCTAACATGAAAACATGGCAACAGTTTAGTTCTTGAATGCATTATTGATTTACGGACACAAAATGTTTGTTAAAATCGTTCCTCGCCATGTTGTTTAGGAAATAATAAAGCATGAAGTACCTAAGTGGAAGATTAAAAAGTACCTCTCTGTATCCACGTAAAGAGTTTAAATCCCTTACAAAATGAAGGTTTTGCTGTGTATATTTATATAGCATAAAATATGCAATTTTAAATTCACTTACATTACACAGGCTTTTAATGAAATACATTTCCAAACATTATGTCTTGCTTTTTAAATTGTATTTTTAAAATAAAATACAGTAATATCCCATAATTAATAACTTTTTTTTTCTTTTTCGGTTACCTAAATCAACACTTGGTCGGAATTTGTAGTTGATGTAGGAATACTTCAGAAATCCTCTTATTGCATTATAGTTCCCCGCACAGATCAATTATAATACTTTGGATACGGACAGCCAAGGAGGGGGGAGGGGATAACTAAAGAGGAGAACAAATTGTAAATTCACTTCTTTCAATCTTTTTCTTAAGGTGAGCTCGTTGATGCCCAACTCTCTAGCCACCTCTCTTCTACTCTTCCCAGCCTCTGATTTCCCTCTAGCATCTTCAGTCGCTGCAGTGACGAGTGATTAATCTGTTTTCCGTTTATACAGCGCCATTTTGCAGGAATGAGTTACTGCAAACAAAGAAGAAAAAGTAGAATCTGAAAGTAGGCTATAAAATTAGAATAGGCTATGGTTAGGCCTATGTTATTTATATTAATCTACGATAAAAACATAAATATCCACAAGCTACAATCATTTTGTGACAAACAAAAGCATTTACAATATACGGAAAATATAATAAATTTATTCAATAAGGTTTTTGTTGTTTTCAAAGAAAATCCAAAAGTTGAGTGGCTAAGAGTACGCATAGGAGGCTAAGAGTACAGTGAACTGATGTTGTGTACTCTTGGCCTCCGCGTAGTCTTTCACAGAACAACAGGTAGATGACAGCACATTACAATCAGTGTAGCGCTCCATACCAAGTTGTTGCAAACGAAATGTACTTTGCTGTGATTCACGTCTGACCAATATTGTGCACAATGTACTCAAAAAACCTTACGTCATATGTTACAAAAATTACATAGAAAAGTATGAAAAGTGTGTTTTACCTTGTAGATTGAGAAATAAGACAAGCACGTCGATTGCAGTGTGGCGTCGTGTTCTGCCGTTGTAGACACGCTAAAATGTCACAACACCAATCTCTTGCAGTGCTGCCAACTCCATGTAATTGCCCTGCGTACTTTTAGCCGCCCGCGTACTCTTACCCAACATTACTCTACGTGTTTCCCCCCACTTCCATACCCCCCCCCTTTTTTTGCACGTCTTCGACCTGGCAGACACTCTGGCGCCAGTTCTCGATGCTGATGCTATCTAGCGGAACGTAGCTGAACTACTTGCAGGTAAATCCAGACATCGGTGCCTCATACACAATATCTTAAGTAAGCCACGCCATGCCTCCGAGCGAACAGTTTTATAGTTTGGAGGGTTGTGCGACGTTATGCGCCTGGTGTGCGAAGACAGCGAAGCGATGAAGCAGCAGAGCGATGTGTGGCGGTGACAGTGACCAGGGAGAGTGTAGTCTGCGGACTGCGATCATCGGTAGAGTGAAGGGTGCGACTGACGGGCGGGACTGTGGAATTGGAGTTCGTGAGTGACAGACATTTGAAATATTGTTATAGGCTGTTCACGGTAAAATTTGCACTTCTGGAAGCTCTGCTTAAGATCTACTTGTATGCACGTTGCGTATTTTTCCGCCTTATGTAAAATTCACATTGACATGGGCCTCATCACTTTATGCATGCGTCGATCACGTGAAACTGGAATCATTGGGAAAGAAAATATTTTATAAATCTGGTCATTTTTATACTTCCAAGAATAAACAAAAAACAGAAAGCTAAAGGAATAATTTAAGTAATCACAAATGATTACCTAACACTTTTTTTTAATGTTAAGATATGGAACTACTTTCGGTCCATCGTTACCAACTTTACTGGGCGCATGTCACTCTGTGCGCCCGTTGAAATACATGCAGGTAGGAGCAGTGACAAAAAGTCACTGGTTGATTTCAAAAGTGCTCACTTTATTGTGAACAGCCTTTAGTAGACAGACTGTATATGCGTAAATGATTAATGTGAATTATGTTACTGTAACAATAATATAAAGAAACTGAGTACTTTAATTTGAATTAAGTTAAACATTAAATATTGCTTTTGGTCATAATGACATGCGTGATAGTGGACATATGTAATTTAATGTAAATAAGCACTGTGTTAATAAATATAAAAATCTAATTTAGTTGTTTTATTTTTATTAAGAACTCCAACCCTCACGGACTCGGATACGCTCCTCTACTGTCTTGTAACATCATTATATATATATAAGCATTAAACAATTTTGACGAACTTCATTAAACTATTAAACATGTTGCCATTAAAAAAATTGATTTTAGTACTTGCATCTCACTTATATATAATGCTGTAAGGCTGACAACCCAGCAGTACTATGCCTCTCGTTCAGTAACACCATTTTTGTATGTAACACTTTACCATTCGAAGCCCCGGTACGGATTTATTGTGAGTAGTCCAGATAATTGGGACAGCCTCTATATAATAGAGATCGCACGTTTTCGTGGCCAGTGTCGTTACACACAACATTTTTGTGGTTGAGCTGCATCAAATGATTCTCTCTCGAAGTCTCGACAGTCATTGGAACTGACATCTTCGGGTAGAAGAGCATGAGCAGCGGAAGAATAATTTGAATTGGCTCAAACCCAGGAAGTTTTGCGTGAAACGCACGTGATATTAAAAGATTAGAAATTAAAAAAAAAAAAAAAAAAAAAATCGCGAGAGTGGAAATTACTGAAAGGAGTTTCACTATAGTTATTTATGATGTTTAAAATGTATTGTAAAGACGCGCGGTGCACATTTATATTTAACTTTACAATGTGTCAGGGTCGCCCCTGAAATATCGCATTGTAAAAACGTGCGTTGCACAGCAGTTGAGAGAATTACTCGCGACCGGACCGGGATTGTAGGAAGTTCGACCGTGTGGTCAGCGCTTCTAACTCGCTGTCATCAAGTGTCTGGCTAGATCCCAGCTGGCCGCGATGTGGAATGGTTTCTTTCCAACGGGCTTGTCATCCTCGTCACATGAACATGCCGGTGTAGTTCCCTGAAACGTTGTTAAGTGACAGTTGTGGACGACGGCTCTCAGTTGAGGTATTCAGCGCCGGATGGGGGTGAAACGAGCAGAGGGCTGATGTTTGCGAATTTTTTTTTGTTCTCTAACCACCCTATTACTAAGTGTTAAGTGAAAGACCGGTGGGCATGGCGCGATCTTATTGCGTCTCAAGGCTAACCCCTTACACCTACAAGGAAAGGAGATCATGCAAGGAGACATGCATCGCGGCTAAGAGGGATTGGGCAGCCATGGCCACGATTTACGCGATGACTACCTGCCTAAGTGTAATTATAGCTAAGCTAATACTAGAAGGGACTGGGAAAAACCGGCATAGACACCGTAAAAACCCAGTCGACAGGAAAGAATTCAAAATTATTCATGCATGAAACAGAAATGCTACAGGAGACAGGGTGTGTGTGTGGAACATGCTCGTGTTAATAGAAATGAAAAAGCTAGTAGAGAGGGGACAGGAACTTTGTTATTTGATGTTTGGGGTGGGGGAGGAGGAAATAGGAGGCCTTGCAACAAAACACGCTGGTCAAACGGCAATGTCCCACAAGTTTCTGCACATACGGAATCAGAGTTGGACCTCGTTGGAGTCAAGCACGTATCACGATAGCTATTAGACAAGGGAGAGAGTGAAGAGATTTGGGCGGTTCTTAACATGCGTGATCTTGAGAGCAGATGAGAGTGATTGAGGCGAGTGTGGACGGCGCCGGAATGAAGGGGCGGGGGAAACGGGAGATCCCCGAGAAAACCCGCGGACCAACAGCATCGTCCGGCACGATCCCCAATCCGAAAATCCGGTGACCCGGCCGGGTAACTAGACAAGGGAGTAGTCTTGTTTAAAAAAAAAAGGGGGGAGGCATTGGGGATTGTAACCCCTGCTGCGTTTTGCCCTTAAAGTAGTCAAAAGTTTGTATTAAAATGATTGTATGATGAATGGGCAAACAACGTAACACAAAGAACCACGCCAATTTAACTATGCAGTGTGACCAGCAGGCGATAGAAAATTTAATCTTGGATGGTATAATTTTTGTCGCCACTAACAGCGAATGCTGACCTGGAGTATGAAGCTTTCCCGGCTCCAAGGTCACAAGTGACTTCGCAGTGAACGTAACACCTAAACACCAGGATCATTTTACCACAGATTTGTATGTCACGAACACTTGTAGCAGGCAGTCTCCGTAGACTACAGACAACATACAGCAGACACTAGGAAGAAACACAATTAAAAATTACCGCTAGCTAAGGACCAATAAATACTCACAGAGACTTGAGGGGAAGTATATTTGATTTAATTTAAAAGAAATATTTTGGTATGAACAACACGAAATAAATTAATATCTGGGCGAATATTAATTAGCAGCTCGTTATCAGTTTCAAAATTTACTTTGATTTGTGTGGCCGTAATTACGAGTGTAGCCTTCTCGTACGTATCTCGTATCTGAAATACAAAATGCAATCAAGTTTATTCCAATTCTTTAAATTATTGTAAAAAAAATATGTAAGTTAAATAAATATATAGTTTTCTCACACCAACTCAGTTGGGATAACATAAGACATTAGCTCAGGGCGTAAACGTAAGCCAAGTTAATTTCTCAAAAATTTATTAATTATTTACTTATGCAATCTCTGCGTCGAAATTCAGAACACTTAGCTTAAAAATCTTGATTGCTGCAACTTCTTATAGAATCTTCTTAAACTGGTTCCGCTTGTCGTTGGCCTTAATTTTCTCTCACAAGGCTCTCGAACTAGAGGTGCGTATAGTTCATTTCATGTAGGTGGGGTAAATTCTGACAGTTCTAGAAAAGTAGCACGGCCATAATGTATCCTTCCACCACAGCAATTTGTCTCTGAAGAAAAAGACGTTTGTAAACAAATGTTAGAGTGCAATGCACACTTGCATAATTTCCTCTTTCTCGTGTCTCCTGTCATGACAGCCACTGAAAGACTGGCGTTAGCTAATTTCCGTCCAGTAATTAATGTAGGATATTATAGCTAGGTTGTCATTCCAACCTATTACTTTTTTTATTGCCAAGTTAACTTTGTTGGGTTTCTGTTTATTTTATTTCGAGAAAAATAAGGAAACAGTGAGGGCGTGTGTCACAGAACGATGTGCTGGATCTGGAAACGAAACTTCAACCATATTTAAAAAAAAAGTGCAACTTGCAATAGAAGGCCGTTCTCAATATCACAATACAAGGTGTTTATATATGATGAGAAATATCCTGATGAAGTTCCTGTCAGTGAAAGCCATGCTTATGTCGAAAGTGAAATGGAGAAATACAAACTTCTGAAAGTTCCTCTAGGAAATGACTCACTTCAAGCTCAGCGTGCATATGATACAAGTCTTCCATTAAATCCTCTACAATACGACGATGTGATGAAGCTTGCTCAGAAATATATTCCTCCAGTGCATTTCCCTCTCTACGAGAACCTGAAGAGAGCAGACCCTAAAGAGTTTGATGACGGCGAGTCAACAGGGGTTTCTGTTTTTTTTCTTTCTGATAAACATTGATTGTTGATGCATAACGTGTTTTTGTTTTATAACACGGACTTCAACAATGACACAGAGTATTATAACATTACGTAAATGTTCGGCATCTTGCTAGAAGTAACATACTTTGTACTGCTTTCACATAGTTTAGTATTCTCCATGAATGCAGTCAATAATACATTGTTATAAACCTATTTCAATGAAATGGCATAAACTAATTTGACTGCACGTAACGAATTCCTATGTAATTGGTTGGGTTATTATAAATGTATGCAACTTATTATTGCACAATAGACTCTACTTTTACAATATCATATGTATATTTTAAAAGAACACGAAAGGTTTTTGTTACAACAAACAGTTAGGTGCATAGTTTTGTGTATTGTTTGTGTGTTTTTGTTCTCCAAACCAAATAGAAAATGAAATATTTATGCCACTTCTTTATTTTACGCACTTCCTTTGCAATAGTGTTCAAAGAATAAAAATGTAACATTGAGATCTTTGGTAAAATGGTTTTTAACTTCTCCTGAAAACTTTTAAGAAATATACTTGACTGTTTGTTGCACCAACCCCTTCAATTGCTGAGCATGCTTCTAAAGTCCATTCGCTAAAGGCCAAAAATTTTAATATTGCTTAAAAAAATGATTTAAATCTTAAATATTGTAAGTATAATCAAACTTTTAGTTCGGAGTACTGTGTTCTTCCAAAGCCATCACCAAAATCACGAACTTAACAACATGCATCCCGCAGCACTTCATCAGCTGATAGAATACTTTACAAACGAGAGCATTTACTGTTTACATAGTGTGCAGGTTGGTCACATCGTCTGTCAGATTTTACTCCACTAATACGAAATTGACTACATCTTGAGTCTTTGCCGTACTGCACGCATATCGTGGAAGCTCTAACTTGACTAACTCTAGCTCGCGTAGGTAGGTAGCGTGTCTTCGCCCTGTCGGCAGTCTGCGTTACAGTACGTGACTCGGACAATATAATCAGAAAAATACAAATTACCTATCAGGCCGATGACCCACTAGGTCACCACCTGACTGACGGAAGAACCAAGATGGCTAGAAGCGTCTAGCTAGAACTGCATACTTGAATGACGCCTTTAAACATCGCGCCAATCACGAGACGGCTACATCATATCTTACACATACGTCTTGCGGTATCATTAGTAACCAAACAAAAAATTACTCTTATGCAAAACGGAAACATAAAAATACCTTTCTCAAAGAAAACACAAAAGTTTACAAACATAATCTTACACTAACATACGATTTCTGAGGTTAAAACAACTCGCAGCATAATTTAGAGCTGGGTCATATAAAATATATCTGATAATAAAAGTTATAATAAATAAAACAAATCAATATTACGTTAAAATTCACATTACAAAAGTTATATATATATATATATATATATATATATATATATATATATATATATACATATATATGCATATTTTAACAGGTACACTGATTGGTATGTGCTCTGTAAAGATGGTAACAATGGATGGAGAGAAAGTAGTTCTGCGTGTCAACGGTTAATTGAAAGTGATATGTAAACATTTGCGAAACAAAAATAATTTATTTTTCTTTCTGCTTTTTAAATCCACAAAAATGCGAGAATTACAAAATTTTTTTTAAAACTATTTAATTTTCTTATATTTTTACAGTTTCACATTACCCGGCGCATGAATAAACCGATAAAGCCTATGGCAATGTTAATTTTGCATGTGGCGGAAGAATACACAATGAGTACGTACAATCAGTACGCATATACAAGTTGATCTCAGGCAGGACTATATCAAATGTGCTCAGTTTACATGCCGTAAAATATGACACAACATATTAAATTGTAAAGTAATTTCCTCTCAGTATTTGTTCCAATTAGCACGTGTGTAAGCAATGTTAAGTTTGGTTTTACGTCCCTCTCTTCTTTTCAGCTGACGTCACCCCCTTCCCGCCCTTGAGTAATTTCTGCCTGCGTCACTGCAGTAGGCTACTAGTCATCAGGTGCACGTGTCCAAAGGCGCACAGCGAGATGAAAGGAAGAACTAAAACAAGCAGGAGTTTTAATAGCGTTCAATCAGTGGAGAACAAGCTATATTAACCTGCTACAGCCGCTCGCTTGAAAGGGCGTCTGCGACCAGCACCAGACATCATCCACATCCACAAAGCCTGGCTCAAACAACAGGCAGGCCTCACTAGGTATCATATAGGTTCAATTTCTCTCTAGAAATTCAGTGGGCAAAACCAAGTTCGTTAAGGGATAGAGGTCGCAATTAAATAAAAGAGTTAATAACAATTTCCTATTTTTCTTTACATTAATTACAAACAAAATTCTCTAGACTCAACATCGCAATATAAATTGGTATCACTTACTATATACAATTAATTACTATAAAAAATACAATTTATAATTATAGTCTATTCACGGTTTCTTCGGCCTTTTTGAATCATACCTTTGAAAAATCTCTCCATTTATGACGTGTTAAGTTATTTCCTACATATGCCCTGTATCAAAATCGTTTTATACTTGTGTTCATGAAAGTTACTTTTTTTCTTGTTAAATTTAAATGTTATTAATATCTTATCTATAAATTATAATGCTTCATTGATAAATAATGTGAATTAAAAATAGGGAGAAAATAGGTATGTTGGTACCATCTAGTGAGAAACAGTTTTTATACAAAATATCATTACAACTGAGTGCGCACTAGTGTGGTGCGTTGTCCCTCAGGTGTAATTCTCCAGACTTAGTTAAGCTTACTTTGCACGAGGCGGAGGAATATCCTGGAAGTAGAACATTAGCAGGGCTTCATAAAAGGCCGAGATAACCGTGAATGGACTATACCTTCAATAAATCAACGAAATTAAATAATTAAAAGCCAGTCCCAATAGACATTGTATCAACACCTGTTAACTTATTTTTATAAATTACGTGTCCATATTCAGCAGTTTCAATATTTACTATAAAATCTGCATTATGTGTCCATTTAGTCCCACTTCAGTTTAGTCCATATCCGGCCAGTCCGCAATGTTCTTGAATTCTCCGAGCGCCGTCACGCAGAGTGGGCCTATTACATTCACACCACGAACACCTCGTCCGCCGCTGCCTCGTATTCTCCCGTCGTCGTCCGTCCTCTTCACCGATGTCACGGCTACCACGCTCAACCCTGAGGGTTCTACAAAGACCTCTGCCCGATGGACTGCTGCAGTATCTATAGGGTCGTAGGCCATCATCCAGAAATTTCGCCAATTCCCTAGTTGGGCCGAGTGTCCGAACTCCCAGAATATTCTTGCTCCTCCTGTATGTTTGTCGGTTCTTCAGCAGGGGGGGAAGAACAGGGACCGTGACGCTAGCCACGTCTCACCGCTGTCAATCATTCCCGGGCTTCCCCATGAAGGGGGCGGTGAGCTCATTAGCCCTGGGGGGGGGAGGGGAGGGAAGAAGTGGGTTATCTGGGACCACGCGTAATGGGAGCTCGCCGTCGCGCCGGTGCCAGCTGCAACTCGTAATAATATAGACTAAAGGCTGTTCACGGTAAAGTGAGCACTTTTGGAAGCCCCGCGTAAGATCTACTTGCATGCACGTTGTGTCTTCTTCCGCCTTATGTAAAATTAACATTGCCATGGGCCTCATCACTTTGTTGATGCGTCGGTCAAGTACAACTGTAAAATTATTAGAAAAGTAAATACTTTACAAATCTGTTCATTTTTTCACTTCGACGCATTAAAAAAACGGAAAGCGCAAGAAATAATTTAAGTTACCACAAATGATTACCTAACTCTTTTTATTCGACGTTAAGATATGGAACTACTTTCTATCCATCGTTACCAACTTTACTGGGTGCATGTCAGTCGTTGCTCTCGTTAAAATATATGCAGGCATAGGCAGTGAATTTTTTTTTGTATATTAGCACATTGGGCGCACGTGGAATAGTTTCGTCAAAAACGCGAATTTCCCAACACACTGAAACACATTTCTAACGCCAAGTAGGCAGCCCCCTTATCAGCTGCCCGTATCTCTTCACTCACTCATTCGCCTTAGTTATCACACGCGTTGTCGACTCTACAATGTTTTGTTTGGCAAGAAACAATGTTCGTGGCTCGCCAGTATTCTTATGACTGGCCCACAGCACCTTGTCCGTGGACCACGGTCCGCGGATACCTGTTTGCTAGATGGGACACGTGACCCTCTGATGTCACAGCTCGCGGTCCCAATGTTCCATGTCCCACCTTCCAAGAGCATTCACTAACTTCAACTGTTGTCCAAGGACGTGTCCCCTGTTGTAATAAAAATAGTTAGGTTTATATTTTAGAGTGCAAATGGTAAAGGTAAATAACGCTGTATTGATATCGAGGCGTGAAGGTGGAGTCGCAAGAGCAAACTAAAGAAGAAAGGGCTGAAATTCTAATCAGTGCCGTCCGTATGCGGCCGGTATTATGGCTGCAGACACAATGGCGGATATAGCAACCTATCAAGGAGGGCGACGGAGGCTAAATTTGGGAGGGTGGAGGTGAATCATTTTATCTTACGCCAACCAATTTTTTCTACAGTGTTCATAGATAACTTTACTTCAAGATGAGCATAATAAGAATAACTGCAATAAAATAGTCGTACGCAATTATTTGTTTACATGTCTGATTTTCATTTATTATTAATATTAAATACTACTCTATGGCAATGTCTCTGTACTTTTATCTGTATCTGCAAACAGTCACTCAATAGTAAAGATCTCCGAGAAAACCCGCCTGCACTACTCCCACATGCGAGTATCTGGGAGTGGACCAGTCGGGGATCGAGCCCGAATCGCCCGTGGCGGGGGGCGAGCGCCCTAGACACTGCGTCACCGCTGCCCCAGCGTCAAAAATTATTAATCTATATCCTTGAGAGTTTCATTTTCAAGTACCTTTACCCCTCCTCCTCTCGGCGGGTCCTCCCCTCCTCAGGATGACGTCACTGGTACCTGGTGAAGGGGAGGGATAATCACCACAGGTGCCACGATAATGCTAACGTTACTATCGACCTATCGTATATCCTGTCCAATGGAAGAATCGACGACATGGGAGCCATCACGAAAATTTTCTGGCCATCACCTTCACTGGAGTTACTCGAAGTGCGAAGAATCTTCTAAGCCAGGCCCCCTCAAGTCCCTCACACAGTTCAAAACTCTAACATTTGACTTAACAATTTGACTTTACGTTTGCTTTCCGACATGTTGTTTCTTATGGAGCTTGACTCAATGGAACTGTCAAAGGTAAAGTCAAGCACTCTTGACTTTACGATTTCGAAAAATTGAAATTTAAAGTCAAAGTCAAGCAGCCATTTTGCCGAGAATCCAACAGAGGTTATGTGGAAAGTGCGTTATTTTATTGTAGGGAGATTTTAATATCGTTGTATTAAAACATGCTCGTCTTAAATTAAATAAATGGCAAACAAATATAATGTGAAGAGGAAATGAATTGACATAATTTAATAAAGTAAGCAAATGAGTTTTTTGTTTTGAAATAAACTTGAAATAACAATTTTAAGCCTATTTTTAAATCAGGTACGTAAAATGCATTCCTGCATGATATCATAATTATTTACATAACAAGATACACATTTTTACGAAGCTCGCAGAAACGATGTTCAATTGTCTGAACTCTGACTTTACAATATCGTATTTTGTAATGGTGGTTTCGTCAGAGAAAAGGAGACGTAAAGTCAAATGCTAAAGTTTTCCATTGTGTAAGAAGCTTCAGCTGTGAAAGCAATGTCTGGCCGATTTATTCCGTGCTCCTTCCATTCTCAGCGACTTGTTCAGTCTGTAATGAGCTCGCTGTCGATGAGACTTAATGGACTTTGAACACAGGGCTCTAAGCCTCACACTAGTTTCTAGTGAAATTAACAGTACAGGGCAGTGAAATATCACGTACATTTAGCTATAGGAAATTCCACTGCGATCCTTTCAGTGCATACCCAAAGGGTCAACTGAACAGGAGGTTTGAAACGAAGCGAAACGCTATAAGATTAATCTTCCTTAAGGCAAGCTATATATATATATATATATATATATATATATATATATATATATATATATATATATATATATATATAAACAGTTAATTTATCAGAGAAACATTAATTTTAATAAAATGGAAAATTACTGCAAAAAAAAAATAATATCTCGTTAATGTATTAGAATACTGAAATATTATATCAAAATATGATGCACAAGTCGGTAACCCATTATTATATTAGTAAGGTTAAACAAATGGCAAGAAAGGGTGAATTATGGCCCCGATGATTAACTGTACGAAAGAGTATAACATTTTCTATTCATTATTTATTACTCATAGGTTAATTTTTTAGAGGAAAAAATTTTTACTTAATGATTTATACAATAAAGTCATAAAATTTGTTATGGTTAAAAGGATTATTAAAAATCCAAATATAGTGAGAGAATTCTATTATATTGATTAATTAAAACTTAATTTTTTTATTCGAAAATTTGACTTATTAATAAAATAATATTGGAAAACATTTATCAGTGAGTGTTACTATCATATATTTAGAATGTACGAAATAATATACCTCTGCCGAAAGTATTTTATGTATACTATTATAATTTGCGTAGATTCCTGTTTGTGGCTCACAATGTATTCAGTGTACAGAAACACCGTACTGGACTATATAGGCTGTTCACGGTAAAGTTAGCACTTTTGACGCCCTAGTTACTTTTTCCTTTCAGCCATATCTAAGCCTTTAACAACCTTTCAAATAAATATTGCTATGCAAGTAACAAACACATTGTGTATATTCCACAACACTCGGAAGTTAACGTCTAATATTGAAATAAAATATATTTACTGGCTATTATTCCAAATGAGAGGGCATTCAAAAATGCTCACTTTATCGTGAATAGCCTGTACCTTCTAGACCCGATAGTTGGAGTATAAGTGTCGCGAAGGACTTATTGTTTCAATACTACATGTAGCTACATATTTTTACATCGCGAATGTCTGGCAGTTATTTTTCTTAGAATCAAGTAACTTTCCCTCAAAGCCACTGAATATACCTTTGCTTGTCTTGTAGATTCGTCGCGCATTTGATCGGTGTAATTCTCCTTCGCCCGCAACTGCGATTTGCTTACCTCCTAAGGGACAGCTCATTCCGTAAGTGTTTCAGTCAACCTTGAACCGGTTGTATTCTTAACCTAGGTTTGAAAATAACCGCCAGAAAGGCGAGGTAGAGTTGGGACGCGATGGAAGGTGTGTACACTTCTAGCTCTGCACAACAATGACGTCTGCTTTACGCAATCACAGCTGGCTCTTGTCCCGGCCGTCCGACGTATGCTAGGGTCCGGGCCACACTGAACTGACGAGTCTCCAGAGCAGTGTTGCCAACTCATGGGCGAGACATTCCCCTCCCCCTCCACAGATGTTCTTAAAACCACCCCTCCCCAGACGAGATAAAAAAAAATTTATATGTAAAATTTGTGGTACAAAACTAATATCTTTTTGTCCGTTTTAGTGAAATCAACATGTGTATAGGCTATTCACGGTAAAGTGAGCACTTTTTAGGCCCTAGTTACTTTTTTTCTTTCAACCATATTTAATCCTTTAACCACCTTACTAAATAAGTATTGCCATGTAAATATTAAACACAGTGTGGATATTCCACAGCACTCGGAAGTTAACGCCACGGTCTAAAATAAAATATATTAATTGACCATTATTCCAAATGAGAGTTCTTTCAATTGTGCTCACTTTACCGCGAATAGCCTATATTGGCCGTTCACGGTAAATTGATAACTTTTGAGGCTCTAGTTACTTATTCCTTTCAGCAATTTTTTTTAAACCACATTTTTAAATAAATGTTACCATGTAAGTAATAAACACAGTGTGTTTATTCCACCGCACTCGGAAGTTAACGTCTAGCGTTGAAATAAATATATATATATATTTATTGACTGTTATTCGGAATGAGAGGTATTTCAGTAGTGCTTACCTTACAGCGAATAGCCACAAAGAATCTCTATCCTTAGTGCTACAGTATTTGATGTATTATACCATTCAGAATACTTAACTTTTCTTTTTTCTTTTGAATGTCTATAAGCGTTATGTATGTTACAAATATTTTTCATCTGTGTTGCAAATGGTACTGTGGCCTGTTTAATGGTTTCTAAGCAATTTTCAGGGGAAAAAAAAAAGATCTTCAGTGAGAATATACAAAAATATATATATATATATATATATATATATATATATATATATATATATATATATATATATATATATATAAACACCTACTCAAATATGTATTCCCCCCCAAATATCCCCCTAAATATCCCACCAAACTAACAAGGAAACCGCCAAATTCACCCCTAGCGCCTAATGAAACATTTCACCCCCAGAAGCAATGAAAACCACCTGATTTCACTGGGGAAAAAACCCGAGTTGGCAACCCTTCTCCAAAGCTGCTCTTACAATATAGTCCGTTCACGGTTACTTCCAACTGCCTTGAAGCTCTGCTGAAGTCCTACTTTCAGGATATTACTCCGCCTCATGCAAGCACGGCTTAAAATTACACCAAATGGCAAAAGCACCGTATTCGTGCGCTCTCAGTTTAATAGTATTTTTTTTTTAAACATTAGGACTATTTATTACCAAGGTGTTGCCAACACACCTATTTTCTCCCTTTTTTATAATTAATTCAAATTAATTATAAATGAGATCTGGTAATTTATAGAATGAATATAAGTAAAAGTTAAATTTAACCAAAAATTAGATACTTTTATGGTAACAGAAGCAAACACACCAGACATGGGGTGATTTTTCAAAGGTTTGATTCTAAAAGCGTGAAGATACCGGCGAGTGGACTGTATTCTGTGTATCACTCCGCCTGCTCGTCCACTTGTAGCTATAGGATGAGTTTCCAGCCAGTAGCACATGCGTCATCAGCAGTCAGTCACAAACACGCCTCCTTAGCTTTCGCATTATAAAAGTAATATTAATTTCAATTGTGTATTTATATAGGCCATTCACGGTTAAAACTAGCGCTTTTGAAAGCCCCGCTTGAGATTTACTTGTATGCACTTTGTGTATTTTTCCGCCTTATGTAAAATTAACATTGTAATGGGCTTCATCACTTTATTCATGCGCCGGTCAGGTGAAACTGTGGACTTACTGGGAAAATAAATATGTTACAAATCTGGTCAATTTTACACTTCGATACATTAAAAAACAAGAAACAGAAGCGAAATAAGTCAATAAATAAATGAGATTATTACAAAAATTTCCTCACGCTTTTTACTGGGCAAGATATGGAACTACTATTCATCCATCATTACCAACTTTACTGGGCACATGTCACTCAGTGCAGCCGTTAAAATATACGCAGGCAGGGGTTGATTTCAAGAGTGCTCACTTTATCATCAACAATCTTTAATGAAGTGAATTCTTTGCATCTAGTATTAAATAACCACTGCTATTTCCTATGTTGTATGTTCAGGCTTTCCTGCTCTTACTGTATACGGTTTTAGACACGCGGTGATAGGCCGCGTTCCAGTTAGTTTCATATTTGTTTGTAATCTGCGTTTTTTAATGCATTAATTGGAATGCCGCAACAGCCAACTGTTTGGCATGTAATGCTGCTTATTTACTGCACAACGCCTCTTCGCTGATGTGGAATAATCGTTTTTAGATTAATTTTTTAAAAATCAAACTGCATTCTCCATAAATTAATGTTTAAAGCATTGTTTAATATTTAACATCATCAGAATACAAATAAAGACGTTAAACTGTTACTAATCAGTAATTAGACAATTGAAAATTAGCATTTAATCAGTATTAGAGGAACTTAAATTATTATATAGTTATTTACAAGAGTCGTAAGCATTCGTGTATTTCAGTGACCATAGGATTTTGTGTGTATTTAACATATATATAGTCGGCAAAGCTGACATGGCGGCGATGTGATAATTTGTATATGGTTCTTTTTAAGATTCGTGGCAGATAAAAAGCAAAACGCAGATTACAAAAAAAAAAAGTAATCGATTTTGCACAAAAAATCTGCTACTTGACCATTTTGTTATAGGTTGTTCACGGTACTATGAGCACTTTTGAAAGCCCTTCTTAATATCTACTTGTATGCAAGCTGTGTATTCTTCCTCCTTATTTAAAATTGACATTACCATGGGCCTCATCACTTTGTTCATGCGTCGGTCAGGTGAAAATGCGGAATTTTTAGAAAAGTAAATATGTTACAAATTTGTCAATTTTAGATGCATTAAAAAAACAGAAATTGAAATAAATAATTTAAATTATCACAAATGGTTACATAAATTTCTTTGTTCGACGTTAATATATGGAACTACTTTCCCTCCATCGTTACCAACTTTACCGGGCGCATGTCACTCAGTGCGCCCGTTGAAATATATGCAGGCAAGGGCAGTGACTTTTTTCTAAGGTTGATTTCAAAAGTGCTCCCTTTATCGTGAACAGCCTTGAATGAAAAGTGCCAATTGGAAAGCGGCCTCAGCCCGCGCCAATGCGTACGCCATCTTGCACGACACATGGCTAGCTTAGAGACTTTTTATCTCGAAACAAAACTACAAATATAAATATTTATTTGAGATCTGCAAGCACATTATTCTCTTGCGTGTGCGCACGACTATTATAGCACCAATAATTAAAGGATGCAGTTACATTTGACATGAAGGCCATGTCTCAATTTAAAGAATACTCTTTCGAGAGAGCACTCTTTTGCACTACCTGGCGAGAGCTCTGCTTCGTGCTCTCTCATGCTCCCGCTTTGTGGAATCGAGACAACCACTCTCTCGTTTCTCTCCGACGTCATGCAGGCAGCCGTTGCCGAAAGGCAGGAATTCATGCTAAGCTAAAATCGTAATCATAGCTATTGTAGGGGCCACGTTGGCTGAGAGATTAGCACGCTCGCCTCTTACCAAGGCGAACCGGGTTTAATCCCCGGCAGGGTCACCGGATTTTCGCAAGTGGGAATCATGCCGGACGATGTCGTTTGTCGCGGGTTTTATCGGGGATCTCCCGCCTCACCCGCCCCCATCACTCCAGTGCAGCTCCATATTCACTTCAATCACCCTCATCGGCTCTCAAGACCTCGCTGTTTAGAGCCAGCCACTCACATAGCTATTGCAAATAACATATATGTGTTCAAAATAATTCACAAATAATCATAACACTACCAGAATAATTATTAGCGCATAAAATCATATTACCTTCAAGTTTCAGCAAAGTGACAAAAAAACGAGACTTTGTCAGATATCCGTATTAATATTTTTTATAAATACGTGTTACGTAAGTTGAAATTATTCACTTACAGGTAAAATGAGATGAGATTTCGACTCAGATAGCTGCTATAACCCACGGAAATTATGTAAACAAATATGGCGCGTGGTCAGAGAGTGCGAGAGAGCGCCAGCGAGTACACAATTTCGTGGTCCCTCTGTGCTCTGTATCTTTCGCACTCGCTCCGACGAATTGAGACGACCAGAGAGCGTTCTCTCTGACATAATGACTTGGTCGCAAGAGCGAGAGCACGAGAGAGCGCTCTCTGGGCCAACTGAGACACGGCCTAAGAATTACCGAATAGTTTCGGGATAATTTTTCTGGCACAATCAGAACGTGAAACCGCCAGCCAGCCAATGTCTTTGACTTGGTCGCTGGCAATGTTTATATCTCCTCCACCTTGGAGTAGATGAATTATAGAGAGCGGTGCCACGAAGCGACATGCACCCAACGAACCGTGCAAGATGCCAGGCTGGCTCCAGTAGAACTAGTAATAATTTTAACGTTTGATTTATTTTGAGGAATTTCTAGTGCCGGCGAAACAGGCCGCAAAGACCAAACAATGTTGTCAATGAACAAATGTAGGAAAAAAAAAAACACAGCCGCAGAAATATTCTTTTACGGATACTGAAATAGCAAGGGAATAAAATCATTTTTAGAAATATCAAAATTACTTGATAAAAAATTTAGTAATCGACTAGAATGTATTTCTGGTGCAGATGTTCGGCCATTCAGTTGATGTCGCTTAAAGATAAGGTTATGGTGGAGATATCGCACTGAGCAAATTGGCATTATTGGATCAAATAAAGTTTGTTTGGCGAAACCAAGTCAATTGTTTGTATAGGTGAAATTAAATGTTATTTTTTTGTTGTAACCAAATTAATTTGCTGTGCGTACTTGGTTGACCCAAACAGAAATTTGGTTGGTACAACCAAGGATTTGCATGACTCTAAGCAGTGGCGTGTGGCAAAGTGCTGCGAGGTAAGGTGGTGCTTGCTCAGTGTTGTACACACTCGGCGCACGCAGCAGGAACCAGTAACCAGAGTGGAGCCGGGAGAAACTGAGTGTACTGCGGCCACTCACGAGAGAGCGGCGAGGCACCCATTACACTCGTGCTGTGACGTCAACTGCACTGCTGCGTTCAAGTGGCCGATGTGTAAACATGCAAATATTAGGCGTAGCAGAGAGCAAAACACAAACAAATGAGGCACCATTTCAAGGCCATGCCACCCATATCGAAACTTTAAAAATTCATAACTCTTAAACTAATAGACCGATTTTCACCATTCGAACAGCAGTTGTTTCCAAATTCATGGCACTAAACAGAAAATGCAGTTTCTTTAATTGGTTATGAACAAATACGATTATTATGCAACAAAAGTGTATGAAGTTGATGGGATATTAAAATTTAATTTCGGTCTTACACAAAAGGCCACTCTTGACGGTTCAACAATGACTTAAGTACATTTAGCACGACAGACAAAATATGTTGATTATTTGCAAGGTGGTAGTAAAGTTAATTTTAACCCAGCACGTGTTCTTGCGCATAAGTGTTTCAATGTTGCTGTTAGTTGAAATCAATTTATTTGTTATTCTCACGCAGCGGGAGAGCAGCGGCGGTGTACAAACGATTGAGTATTACGCAATTGTACGAGACGCACGATACGAAACGTAGGTTCTCAGCGGCGATGCTCCTAACGAACGTAAGATCCAGACAAGCACGTCATTAACGTATTTACTGGAGACGTGCCCATTGACGCTTTCCTTCGTTTTGCAATTCATTCTCTGAGTTGTTGCAATCTATCTTGATGCTTTTTTTTTTTTTTTGCGTTTGCGCTGATTGTGTCGTTGTTTAGTCTTAGTCTCGTCACGTGATGTGACATGTGACGATGGCGCAATCGCCACGTCCGCATTTCGCTGCTGCGTAGAATTGTCAACTTCTTCATATAACTCCGGAATGGCTTGTGATAGCTGAGTCATCCTTTCAGTGTCAGATCTGTCTTGTCGAGCACTATTCATGTTGTTAATATCATTAGTGTCATTTTCGCCTAACTCGTAAAATGTTTAACTATTTTGGTTCGCAATCTTCAAAGAACACGACTAGTGGTTAGAAAGTCACTATGTGTTTATTATGTTTTTACTTACTTTTTTTTTTCTTTACGCACACACTGACACCAGCATTTCTCCGACCGGGCGAGCCGTTCGGTCGTTACAGCAGTCTTAAGGCGAATGGTGCATGAAAGCTATATATTTACTCGATTTTCGATATAAGTTGTTTTCCAAACGATTTATCGAAATTTTTGGCTCGACAAGACAAAAATAATAATTTTCAACACCTTTTTACGTTGTTAAATCTACACGGCCTCCATTATTCTCGGAGCACAGATGGAAGAAAAGAAAGGATTTTTTTCTTATCTTCAATCAAAGCTCTGAGAATAACGGACGCAGAGTATTTTTAATCATGTAATAAGGCGTTCAAAATTTTTATGCACGTCTTGTCGAACCAAACATTTCGAGAAATCCTATGTGAAACAAATTATGACACAATATTATATAAATATACGATTCTCGTGCACCATACCCCTTAAGAATACTAAACCGCTCGAAATCAGATGTTCGCAGCGAGGCTTACCACAGTGGGCTGATGACGACATAACGATAAGTCTGTGTGTGAATCATGAAGCCAAAGGACCGATCTATACTATAGTATATTTTCATCTAACGTGCTGCTCGTTCTCGACGAGTAATTGCCACGGACCTGAGAGCGCGACATTTCGTGACGCTCGCTTCCTGAACATAAAGAGGCTGAGTTGTAAGACGTTGTCACTTCTAAACAGTTCAATACTGGAACGACGAGAGAGTATATTGAGCAACTTGAATGCGAAATAAACACGAGGGGGAAAAACTCTGCAGTACACACGTAATGTTCTTGGTTTATGTTTCAAAATGGAATTGGGCTGGGATTGCATTTCGTGCTCGACAGAATATTTGAAAATAATACGTTTCTGCTATTTCGCAGAATCACATTTTATGGGCGGGGGGAAAAAGGAGGGGGGGGGGGGAAGTTTTTGAAACCCAAAAATGTAACCTCTACATTTGTGACATTTGAAAACTACTAACTCATGCAACTGATTCGTTGTACCTATATAATATTATATGAGTTAAATCCATTTGGTTCTATCACCGTTGTGCTGCCTCAGAGCTTGCGTTTAAAGTCTCCGTGTCCCAATATTGAACTGCTTTTCTGCCTACACGTGTAGCGAAAATGGCGTGGTTTGGATTTTAGGTTAGAAAACTGATTTGTAAATGAATGCATTGAGTTGAATGTTTACTTCCTCTGACCAATTTGTAATGCAGTTTGACTATATTAAAACTGGTAACAGTATTTTATTAATATAATAGTGCTGGTTATTTAAAAATTAAGATATATACAAACACGTTCATCACTGTTGACCATGTGACTTTGACAGTAGCGTTCCTTTGGGGTAGGTGAATGTTGGGTACTTGTGCAGAAGACGAATAAGTGGTCGACCTAATAGTTAGTCTATGGTGTGGCCACGAGTGCGATCACGACGCCATGTTTCTGATCCATGTTGTTCTAGATCACAATGCCAATTACCAGGCGTCTCACGCATAACTTAGAGATAAAGCAGCCCGAATTTTCATCTTCTGCGCATGTGCCCAAACTGCATTAAACATCTCGTAGCACTTGCTTACGTAAACAGTTTTATAACCTCAAATGTTATCCGCGTCGTATATGATGGCTGTGTTGGCAGAAGAGCAGTTCAGTGTTGTGACGAGGAGACTGCCTATCCGCAGCTAGCGCCATCGCTCTACCACATATCCACTCGTCGTTCTCACGCGATCACTCTCACAGAAACCAGCTGGTGAAGTCACACATACACCACCACCGTAACACTTTTGATGTGAGTACGTCTTTAAATTTGCAACCATAGTGGGAAACAATCCATAAAACCCGATTATGATAAAATTGGGGGGTAGAGTTTGCCATTGCAGCTCCGAATCTATCGTCTACATTCGAACCACAATTACACCACTCGATTGCCAAAGGATCAAAGAATATGTTACGCTGACTGAGGACTGAGCCGCTTTTAGAGAAGGGGAAGGGGGGGGGGGGGAGGGTTTTTGAGTTCGTTTCGCGTGTGTTTAAAAATTTCTGCGTAGTATAAATTGTGACAAGGAGAAGCTACGACGCTCGTTTAAGTTTCGATCGTTTGCGCTAGTCAAGATCAATCGATTGCGTATATAAAAACATTTGCGTGGTTGTATGGTGAAATTGTATCCGTTTAATGTAAAAAAAAAAAAAAAATTATGAAAACTTAGCACAAGTTCGACCTATACTCGTCAAAAAGTCAAGTCGAAATACAGAAATCGTGTACAGTTGGACAGAGTATCTCAAAAGGAATCCAGTAAAAAATTCGTGTGGTTGGTGGACCCAGGGCGAGGCAACCCTCTTCGAGTGACGGGCTTTCCAGCCGGGACCTGTAGGCGCCCGTCATGCCTGAACATGGCATGAAATGAGACCCTGGAATGGAGCAGCGCTGGAATGCAAGGACGGGGAAAACGGGAGTACCCCGAGGAAACCCCGCCGGCAAGCGGCATCGTCCAGCACGATTCCCACATGCGAAAATCCGGGAGCGAACCCGCCGGGAATCGAATCCGGATCGCATCGGTGGGAGGCGAGCGCGTTAGCCACTGCACCAACGCAGCCCCAGGAATCCAGTAATACCCATAAAACCCCGTATGATCGAGTGAAGCGGTGCCGGAACGTAAGATAAACTTTCAAGGCGTCCGAGCGTGTCAACGTAGACGTATTCACGCAAAACAAACGACCGTGTCTCCAACACAGCCAAACCCAATTTTTAAACGCAACGGAGATCACCGATGTTCATAAATACTAAAAAACATTATTTATAATTAAATATATTTTGACAGCATCGAGTTTACGAAGAGAAGTATGTTCGATTGCCATCTGTTGGTTTCAAATTTGTGGTTCTTAAAAAAAATAGTGCGTTCGCTCTGTGTTTATTCCCTTCAGGGTTTAATTTGCCAGCAATTTACCTAGGGGTTTTTTACTGTAAAATGAGCACTTTTGAAGGCCCTGCTTAAGATCTACTTGTATACACTTAGTTTATTTCTCCGCCTTATGTAAAATTGACATTGCCATGGGCTTCATCACTTTATTCGTGCGTTGATCAAGTAAAACTGCGAAATTTTTATTAATGTAAATATTATATCAATCTGCTAATTTTCACACTTCGATGCACTAAAAACAGGAAATAAAAGAAATAATTAAAGTTATCACAAATTGTTACCTAACATTTTTTATTCGACGTTAAGATATGGAACTACTTTCCATTCATCGTTACAAACTTAACTGGCCGAATGTCACTCAGTGCGCTCATTAGTAGTAGGGGCGGGGGCGTTCTAGATGCAAAGGGATGCGGCCTTTTTTATTGACTTAATTAATTTGATATCAAAGGATTAGTTAAATTGATTGAAAGGGTTAATCAAAAGTGTTAATAAAATAGAATGAGTTGAATTAAATGAAAGTGTTAAATTTATTGAAGAAGTTAAATTTATTGAAAGGGTTAATTTTTAATCGGATCAATTTTTGCTTGTGTTTGGTGCAAGAGTGACCTAAGCATCAATTTTTATTATTTTTGTTGTCGTGGGGAGCAGGAGTTCTGGCGTATCCTCACCCTGTGAGCTCCGGCACACGATGAGGTGCGGCGTGTTGGGGATGGGGTGTATATATATGGTGAGTTTTGTGCAAGAGTGGAATAAGTGTATTTTTTTTTGTTTGTTAGTGATATTGTTCATAGACGGTAGATAGGCCACTTTGAAAGATAGTATTATTCGGAATGAAATTAAACATAAGATAAATTCAGAGTGTTCTATGTATGAATAAATTATACTCATTGAATCGCAAACTTCAAACGATCACAACTACGTGAATAATAAGTGGAATTATGTGACTCTCCAGTATGAAATTAAACATAAAGAAATGAATTAGTCTACCGCGAGCTGTATGCTAGCAATATAATTTACATGAGAGAGAAGTATAATGAACTAACACATCTTGACGCCTCTCGCACATACCTTACACGTCCGTCTGCCTGTGAGACTGGCGAGGAGGAACTTTAGAAATGTAATCCTCACATAAAAAGAAATCCATTGATAACACACGTAATGAAATTGCCCTTCTCACAAAACCTCCGACCTCTCGCCAGAGCAACATGTCCTGAGGTCAGAACCCAAAGATCATCCCTCCCACCCCTCTACACAGAGTTCATTTCCAAAGCTCCGGTACATGCACCCTGGTGTCGATCCAACACTCAAATAACCTATTTAGTGAAAAACACCCCCTTCACTCACGCTACCCAAGAACTGTCCCTTCCAACACGGTGCTTCGCAAAACCCACCTTCCTCAAGGTCAGAAAGAATTTTTTTGTTACCAGGCTTTAAATTCAAAGCAACACTGTTACTCACTAACTGTTTAATTATCACCAAGAATTAATTTTATTTTGGTTAATTAATGAACACATTGCATTATATAATGACATTGGGATTTTTTAAAAACGAATAAGTAGCAACTCACAGTATTCAAATTTAATAAAGAAAAAATTTCATTTAAATTCTTTCTTTTTCAAAAAAAAAAATTAATAACACACAGCTTACTTAACATTCATAAAACAATTTCTTTACATATTCACATCAAACATGGTAGTGTTGAAAACCTTACAAGGTTTAACAAATATTGCCAGCCATTTTACATCACAAATGATATATAATTAATTACAAACATTTCTTAACATATTAGGATTGTAAGCCATTCTGTTTTTTTTTTTAACCAAAACATCATCTTACATCATAAAACTGTAAAAATAGATCAAAACAGAGTATGTTACGACCGAAAATCATTAAATATATTTATCATTACATGTCCAAGCTATTCTGGCTTTTTTTAAACCAAAACATTATCTAATGCCATAAAAATATTTAAAAAAATCATCACAACAGAATATGTTATGACTGAATATCGTTAAATATATTTATCATTATGTGTGTAAGACATTCTGACTTCTATTAACGAAAACACCATCTTACATCATAAAACTGCAGAAAAATTAAACATTTCAATTTACGACTGAAAAAACTTTCCAACATTTTATGATTGAAATACTAAAGTTTATTAAAACTTTGCAACATTTTACGTCACAAATCATTAACTTTCTTAGCAAAGCATTATTATAATGCCAGTTCTCTGAAATTTGTCTTTAAAATCGTTAAAACTTTTTAATTAATTGAATGATGGGTCTTTAAAATTGTAATTTTTTATCAAATTGAATGGTGTGTCTTTGCAAATGTAAAACAAGTCTTTAGAATCGTTAAACTTTATACTTTCAATCACTAAAACTGTAAAAACTCCTCAGCCTATTACCAATGAACATCATTAAATTTCTAAAAAATTACACATCATATTACGCCTGAAAACCATGTTACCATACGACATCTGAACATCCTTAAAATTGTAAAACTGAAAAAATATTTTCAAATATGTTGCGTCAGAAACATAACTGTAAGTTAGATTTTTTTTTCATTAAAATTTCCTTTAGAGTTCAGAGATAAGCTGAATTTGCACTTCATTACCGGAACAACAGGCTAAATAATTTCCTGTAGTGAAGATTGAAAGGAGGAGATGGTAGGGAAATTAATTTATGTTGCAGTGATTCAGGTGATAACAATAATTCAGGAAATGGTAAACTTGACTCGGGTGAAATCACAAAATTGAACTCAAAAAATTTTTTTTGACATATCTTCCTGCACATTATTTGACGTTAAGTTTAGTAGATTGCAGTAGGAACACATTTCTGGTGTTTGTATACATATTTCACCTGATTTGATAACTGATGATAAATGTAGAGGTTCCAATCTCAATGTCGAAGGTGTTGAGGTCGACGTCGAAGGCGCCACTGTAGCCCTCGATGTCGCTGTAGCTCTCGATAATGCAGGTGCCGCTGCAGCCCTCAACACCGCAGGCACCACTGTAACCCTCGGCATCGCAAGCCCTGCAGACCTCGATGTCGCTGTAGCTCTCGATAATGCAGGCGCCGCTGTAGCCCTCGACACCGCAGGCACCACTGTAAAACTCGGCATCGCAAGCCCTGCAGACTTCAATGTTGTTGCAGACCTCGATGTGGAAGGCATAATTGTTGGTCTTCTTAGTGCAGCTTTCAAAATACTTGGTTTTGACGTCGAAGACATCATGGTTGCATTTGTCACTTTAACTGTTCTTAACGTTGAAGGTTGTAGCAATGGTTGTAGAATAGATTCGCTTTCTTCTTCATCCAAAAAAATCGCATAAATTTTTTTTTTTTTTTTTTTTTTTTTTCCCTGGTAAATGCTCCAGAAGTCTGATTTCTCCCCTTCAACCAAAAGTTAAAACACCTAGCCCCCTCCCTTCCGACACCTCCGACTTTCAAATAACCTCAAGCCGACACCCCCAACATTTGAGACAAACCTCTCTCCTGAGTTTCTTGCTCGAAGAAATGAACAACATTTATTTATCAGGAAAATAACTTCTGCTTCATATCAAATAAATTCTGATTAGTAATCAATTAAAAGGATAAGCAATGCAATAGAGATAAACACAGTCATTAAAGCGATATATAATTTATAGAAAAAAACAATATTTTATAACACATAATTACCATTCATGCTTGCTATTATACCTCCATAAACTTATCTAAGATTACTTTAATCTTTTAAAATATTATTATTCATTTCGTTTTCAAAACATTAAATGTAATTACTTTTTAATAGAATGAAGTATTATGTTTCGTAATATTATGACATCAACCCAATATTTCTGCAAATATTAAATTTTTCCTTAAATAATTTTTTTTATTCAAAATATTTCTTATCTTATCTTAATCCATAAATGTGTTATGCTTTACGATCTAATTCAAGTATATATGTTCCCGTTTTGTTATTCTATACATTGATAATCATATTTACACTAAACATATACATATTTTTTTTTCCCCTGTTAATGGCTCTGAACATGAGTTCAACATGGTTAAAATTCAATTTTATATATATATATATATATATATATATATATATATATATATATTTTAGTTTGTGGCAGCAGTTAGTGTGTGAGGGGAGGTGAAAGTTGTTTCATAAATATTAGCTTATTTTTTATATAAATGTTGTGCATTTTTAGAATTCGTGTTTATTTTCCTGCATAATTGAGCTTGCAAAGTGAATATTAATTTTATCAAGTACAAAACATAATATTTTGCTCGGGAGTTTCCAAACAGCTAGGAAGATGTTTTTAACCTTGGTATCCTCGATGGCTAAGATAATTGACCTGAAGTCTCATTCCCACCAGGACGGACCTTAAAAGTTTGCTTTGTGATAAGAAACACTTTCCCTAGGGTATCATAAACAGAAATCCTTTCTGTGGGGGTTTGTTGGACTCAGGCTCACTACCTCTGAAATCTCGAATTTGTAGTTGGTACTATTGGAAAATTTTTGAAATTTAACCTTGAAGTTTTATGACTCTGGACAAGGATCAGTCACACTGCTAACTCCTCAGATCTCTAAACGTAACGATTTTTTCATGTCTTGAAATATTGGCAAACGCTACAAGTATACCAATTCGAAGCGAATGTAAATTACTCAGTTATAATGTTTAATAGGGAATATTACACATGATTCATTTAAGTTTAAACATCTATAAAATTGAGTATATCTACCTTTTTGACTTGCGGGAACGAATTTAAATTTTTTAAATTAAGTGTTTCGTTATTCCTTTACAAATTTTTTTTACAATCATATATAACCTAACCAAGACTCGAACCCAGTTTATATTAAACATGCCTTCACCGTTATTGTATATTATTAACTTAGTTATAGAAAGGTGTTTAGAGTGCTCGCTTCCAGAACTTTTCCCTCTCTCTGCAGAGAAAATATTTTTCTTAGGAAAACAAGTTTACTTTAAAAAAAAGTAATTGGTTAAATAAAAGTAAAAATTCATTTTTCAACATTAATTTATTGACAAATTGTATACAAACACAAGCTGTTTCAAAAAATAATTTAACACTGAAGCAGCATAGTATGTTCAAAACATACACAAGTAACCACAGGCTGTCCCAAAACATTATCACATACAGCATCAAACAAATATATGATGTCCCACAATTATTTATTTCCGAAATCAAGTCAAAATGGCTTGCTCCAGCGTGCTAATAACTTACTGATATTCACTTTACATTTGGATTTCTGTATACACGAGCATATGATTTTGTTCTCTTGATCCATCTTTACAAACTAGTTTGTATCATACAAGCAATTACTTTTCATATTAAATTCCACTCATCCTAAATAATGCCATATGACTTCAATAATATCCACAGGTGATTCGGGAGGAGAATCATGATAGTCAGTTTCACCCTGTGAGACATCATTGGCCAAGTTAGCATTAATTTTGAGTTTTCCTCTGCATAGAAGAATGTAGAATTAGATCTATATGATTTACGCAATTGTTTGAATGAGGGGCAATTATAAATAACCTAAGCTCCAAGCTTTTCACCTGTAGATGTAGATAGATTCTTCCTTATATTTGCTGCTTTATCGGCTAGAATTGCATTCTTATATGTCTTTCTTTCAAATCGTTCGTTCGATCATAAACTATATTGTGTTCTCTACACGCGTTATGCAAAGAGCTTATTCCTTGACCGTTCCATACCAAACGTTTTGTAAGTTTAGTACCTGGTTCACAGTAATTGTATTTCGGTAAATGCAATTCAAATGGTAATTTATTAATCAAAAAAGGACGTGGTGTATTCAATATATATATATATATATATATATATATATATATATATATATATATATATATATATATATATATATACACCTACATTATTAGTTTTACGTTAGTATGTTACACTATAGCGTGTAATCGTGTAGAAATGAAGGTTATAAAATAAAATGTACATCTGTCGGTAATTGTAAATACGAAAGAAAACATAATTGAATAAAGACATGGTATTGGGTTACCATCAAATATACACTGTTTAATAAGAGGTTCTTCATGTGGAAAAACTTGTTATTATGTCGCTGTTGGAGCATCCGAACGGACAAAATTTGAAAACATATGTGTTTTCTAAAACAATACAACAAGAGGAATATCTAGCGACCATTTTGTCGTTAATTGAATAAAGGTGATATTTCCCTTTTACAAGTTATAGAGTTTACGAATGAAGCATTGCCTAATTCCGGATGTATTTTTGACGATGTTTGGTGTGAACTACAGGATAAAATACAGCAATATTTCAGTTTTGGTAGACATTCAAAAGTTGATTGTTTTTATCCATAGCAAATTTTCACACGTATACCGATACATATATATGCAATAATGCTAATATGATAATTGTGTTTCAAATGGATAATATGAATCTGCAAATATTTACAATGATCATGTTTTAGGCAATATCACATTTACAAAATTTAAAGATTTTCTTTACTGTTGGAAAGAGAAATGTGGTTTTTTGGTGATTAAACCAACACTTCCTCTGTATAAAGGCAGACATAGGTCTGTTTTTGACAGTTTTTTATTTCCAGGCGAAGAATAATGAGTATTTCAAAGTTTGGACACAGCAGTATAAAACACAATGATTACAATAGCTGTTTAACAAAAAATCGCGATGGGAATTGTGATTTGAATGGACATATATTACGAAATATGGGGATGGTTGTGAAAGATAGCGATGTGGAAAATAAACAGTAAGTGGAAGACTTAAGCACTATTATGTTAAATGTATTTAAATCACAATAAAACTTTATTCAAGATAAATTAATAAAGTTTGTTGAATTGATTGTTAATGTATATAAAACACTAGTGTAATTGCAAACATTTTAGCCAATATTAGCACTGATTTGTAAAGTAATGAATAGAAACATGTTAAAATGGATTTATTAAGGATTTTAACAATATGACAAATATAGTTTATACAACACAACTTACAGAAATGAAAGACAATTTAATAGTTGTAATTAATGAAGAGTTAAATAATACTATTAAAAGACAACTTTAAATACAAATAGAACTAATCATACAATATATAAGAGATGAATTGATTAATAAAAATTTTTATTTAGTTACGCAAATAGATTAAAAAAAAAGAAACAAAATTATGATATGGAAACACAAATAAACTATTTTATTAAAGATTTGAAAGCTAAAACTATAGCAAAATTAGACATTTCAATTAAAGTACATAAGATTGAAAAAGTTGAAACTAATTGACCTGCTACATCAGTTTGAAAAGCTGCGACTTAATTCATACATAAATAGCTTAAATTAAATTGAATATATACAAATATATTACATAATGTTATATCTGCTGTGAAGGAGAAATATTTACAATCAAACAAGCCCATATGGAATGAGATATTTTAAATGAAGAAATATTAAAACCTGTTATGAGTAGAATGGATGCAATACATTCTGTGTTGAATTTGCCTAATGAAACACCTTAGGAAATTAAATTGGAGGAAGAAGAACATTTCAAGAAAAAGAAAAAGCAACCCCTTCTTATTTAACATGTCGTTATTTAGCTTTAAAACAATCTTCGTCTACGCGCAATACGACCTTTGGTGTTTATCATAATGACAATGTCTGGTTCCTGTGAGATATGGTAATAACGTTTCTGCTTGGCAATAAAATTAAAATTGGTGATTTCTTAACTGATGTGAGTCAAGGATTGTTTGAATTATTGTTTAAAAATTTTCCAAATGGATATTCCGATACTGATATGCAGAAATGTAAGGAACTTATACACCTAAAGAATGCTAACATTTGTTCAGGAGATGAAAACCACACGAAAATACATTTAATATCTGGTATTGTTGGAAGGGGAATACATAAAGATGAAATTGGTGATCGTTTTTCTCCTGTATATTGGAACAGTCCTAATGAATTGGTCGATAGATTAAAACTTCTCATCGCTTCGAGAGAGTATGGAAATAATTCACATACAAACAAAATTGTTTCTACTATTGAAGAGTCGAAAGAAGACATTTGTAATACTAATGAAGTTTAATAAGATTGTTCAAGAGTTTCGTGCCCCTGCAAGGATAAGATATCCTAGCAGAAGAGTTATAACTCATGGTTTAAATTATCTTTTTCAAGCATGTTTTGTGTGAAATGACATTGCTTCAAAATACAATAAGGAATACAGGTATATTTTAACCACAATAGATGTTTATTCGAAATATGGTTGCGGCATACCTTTGAAAAACAAAACTGGGGAACAGGTTACCAATGCAATGCAGATCGTTTTGAAAGAGGGAAAGCCAAATTCACTCCAAACCAACAGAGGAACCAGATTATTCTGCACCATTCCGGAAACTATCGACTGAATATGGCATTAATCGCTACACAATGTATTCGGAGCTTAAAGCCAGTGTTTTGGAACATTACAACAAATCTACTAAGCAGTTAATATGTAAACACTTCACATCGAGCAGGACTTACACATGGACTGATACTTTGCCTGAAATAGTTAAATTTAATAATTCCAGGTATCATAGAACTATCGAGATGGCTCCCAAAGAAATTATGGATATTAGTTTAGTGGAAACTACTTTTAATAACGTTAAAGTCTTTGATGAAAAAAATCAACTTTTAAAATTGGGGAATTTATGAGTATATCGAAGCAGAAAGGAATCTTAAAAAATAAAATAATGGTGAATTGGTCTTTTGAAATATTTAAAATTATTTCAATTAGACAAACACATCCCAGAGTGTTTTACCTAGAAACCTATGGCAGAGAACCAATACAAGGCGGATTTTACAAGCATGAACTGCATAATGTCACTTCTGCAATTGAATTTTTGGTTGATAAAATAACTAAAAGAAAAAATATATGTCTTTTGTTCAATGGAGAGGATTCTCAAAAGCATACAACTCATGGGTTAAGAATAAAGATATTAATACAATGTTTGTAAAGTTTTCTGATAGTAAATAAATGAGTTTTAATTAAATATCATATGTATTTTATTTGTTTATAAATATAGCTGTAGACAGATGATGAATTTAATATTTATTCTGCAATAAATCCTTTGTTGATTAGATTACCACTTCATTGGATTAACTTTTAAGCAATAATCCAGTGTATTTTTAATCATTTTAATAATTCTAATTATACATATCTTTAAAATATTCCTAACTTATTTCTTTCTTTACTTAGATTTAAAAAATGTCTTTCGAGGGAACTGTTATGTTTTCCATAATCACTGCCTATTAAAAAGGAAGGTGATATTAATCTTGTGTTACACTTGTATTTTACGCTGTAAAGAGAAATGATAGAATAGCGAGAGCGATAGGGCTAAACCTAGGTCGATGTTTCTTGCATCTTCCTAATGTTACTTTCATCTGAATTTATTTTAAACATCTGGAATGGGTTTAGATATCCTACACGTAAGCTTCGTTTCCGGTGTTACAAATGCTATAATTTCCATTTCCTTTATAGCATTAAATTTGTTAATAATAATATCAATGGGAGAAATTACTTTTCGGAAAATTTCCATCAAAGGTCTATAAAAAGTTTTCATTTCGCCATGTGGGAGTTGATAGGTTTCGATAGAAGTATTGTAAAAAAAAATCATTTTCATTGTGTCAGCTAAAGTTATTTGGAAACAATTAATTGCATTTCCTTAAATACAGTTACATATGTACTGCTAATATTTCAATCTAGTTATTAATCTAAAGAGAATAATGTTTTCAGCAAAAGATGTTAAATATTTATTCAATGGAAATAATGGGTCAGACACTTAAGACCCGAAATGGGAGAATTTTACTAAACATTGTTTGCCACAGAGCTTTGAAGACTCTTAACCAGCTCTTGGTATGACAAGTCTGGGGAAGGGGTTGGCGGGGAAATAAGTCACAGAACGTGACAGTCCACAATTCATGGGCAAAGCATAGTTTTTTCAACCAAATAAAAGTTTTTGGGAGAGTCCAACTTGGATCTTGAGGGGTGCCAAGCAGTTGGAGAGTCCCTGAAGTTATTATCAGAGAAAAGACATTCTATGATAACTGTGAAGCGAGGGGGTCGGGGTGCTTGACTTGGACTGACACCAGGGTGTAGTGCCCCTCCAAAATACGAACTCTGCATTGGAGGGAGGAGGGGGCATGGACAGATCGCCGAAGATGCTATCATTGACAAGGGCTGGGGTGGTTGACCTTGGAGAAGAAACTGACTTTTCAGGCGAAAACAAACTCTGTGTTAGAGGGTGGGAGGGATGATCTGGGTTCTGAACCACAGGGCACGTCGCTCTGACAAGGAGTGGGTGTGGGAGGTGGGGCTACAGGGAGTTCAGGAGTGATGTCACCATATCCAGCCAGTTGTCGCCATCATGCCTCAGTAGCGAAAAATTGACAATCGAGGGCAGAGGGATGAGTAATCTCAAGGTCAGAGCAGTGCACTATGGCGAGGGGTGGGAGAGACCAGGAGCCATCTGCACCCCTGTATCCAGTCACTGCTGTCTTCAGTTGCTCGTATAAGATTGGACTAGATGGATCCTTACGTCAACAGCTCCTTCATATACACCAGGTGGGCAGACAGTTAGTGGAAGATGAGGCCACGATCAGGGGTTACTGTATGTTCGGTCCAGCGACCATTGCACACGGGCAGTGGATTTTATCAGGAAACTTTTTTTTTTCATGTGTTGAGTCGATATTGCGAAAGTTTTTTAGGATTTTCAAATCACGTTTATGAGCTTGGTATACAGAAATTCATAGCAGTTAGAAAATTCTGCTTGTGTTAACAAGTGCGCCCTGTTTAGCAGACTTCATGGAAATCTGTAGTATGTAAGTTATTTTTAAATAATTCGCTTTTATACATTCACATACTTGTAGGACGAATCAATTCGTTAATAGTAGCTTGGTAGGGAAATAAGCTCTGTCAGTCATAAATTTAAACTCAGTTGCATTTACGACACCGGCTGTGCTACACGTATATAAGCAGGCGCATGTCATACGATCCACTCATTTATCGACTGACCTCCGAGGTGGACAGATGTGTTTTCGGGGAGCTCCTGGTGCCATTTAATTATGTGTTTTTTTTAAATTTATTTGGAAACATTTGTATTGTTTAAAAATTCAGAATTTTACACATCTGTCTATAATCAAACGGTGCTTCACTGAGCTCGCAGCTGGACATATGTGTTTTGCGAGAGGTGCAATTTTATTATGCGTGTTATGAATTCGTTTCTTTTTACATGTGGATTATGTTTCTAAATTCCTCCTCACCATTCTCACAGGCAGATGGGCATGTAAGGTATGTGCGAGAGATATCAAATAGTGTCATATATCTTGTTATTGTGTTCGTTTAATTTATAGGGACATTTTGTTGTATATCGTTATTCCACACTCATGTAATTGTCATATTCATGTAGTTGTATTCTTTCTTTATACTTCTCTATCATGTAAATTATATTTCTAGCATACAGCTCGGGGTAGACAAATTCATCTCTTTATGTTTAATTTCATATTGGAGATTCACATAATTCCACTTATTATTCACGTAGCTGTGATCGTTTGAAATTTGCGATTCGATGTGTGTCATTTATTCATACATAGAACATACATAGAACACTCTGGATTTTTCTAACATTTAATTGCATTCCGAATAATACTACATTTCAAAGTCGCCTATCTGCCATCTATGAGGAATATCACTAACAAACAAAAAAAAAACACTTATGCTGCTTTTGCACAAAACCCACCACATATATACCCCGTCCTCAATGCCGACCTCAGTCATGTGCCGGAGTTCACATGGTGAGGATGCACTGGATCTCCTGCTCCTCACGACAAAAAAAAATTATGAAAATAATAAAATTGACACTCATGTCACTCTTGCACCAAACACAAACACAAAAAATTGATCCGATTAAAAATCAACCCTTTCAATACATTTAACCCTTTCGATATATTCACCCCTTTCAATAAACTTAACTCTTTCGTTTAAGTTAACCCTTTCAATTTGATTAATCCTTTGATTAACCATTTCAATCAATTTAATTAACCTTTTGATATAATTCGATATCAAATTGATTAGGTAAATAAAAAACTGTGGCATCCCTTTTCATATAGAATCCCTCCGGCAATACTACTCTCATTAAAATATATGCATGTACACTAGACGCAGAATAACTCCAAGCTTGAGCTATGTCACACATATGGAGGGGATGGTGGCATACGGGCGGAGGGACGGGAGAAAGAGGAGAAGAGAAAGGGAATAAAACAAAGCCTTCACAGCAGATAGAGAAAAGTAGAAAACATTGACCACTTACCGCTGAGGTATGAAGTACTACGGCAGTTCTTCAATGCCACTCATTGCTCCAGCCGATGAGTCTGACGTGTAACCCTCACTGCCGCCAATACTGTCGCTGCCCGCACCACCTAAATCTATAATCACTTTATCAATTTCAATGTCAAATGGCACATCCTTGTCAAAATAGCCTTTCTCGAGTGTCTGGACGTGATTGCAAAATGGTATCCAGTCTTCTGGCCCCATTCAGTTAAATATGTCCTCGCAAGAGTTTTTTCACATCTGTCGAATTGCAAGTAAAATTTTTTTAAGCGACTTCTCCTTTAACTTTAGCCCAGATGCTTTCTCTCGGATTCAAATTCGGATGATAGGGCGGCAGACGAAGTACTGTGTGGCCAAGATTTCCTGGTAGTCTGTCTACCGAGGACTGCACTTGCCGAGGTTTGTGTGGCTTTATGAGGTCGTACAAAGTTGGTTTTAGTATGTCGCTAGTAAACGACATATTCTCCTTACCCAACCATTGCTGCATTTCCATCTTAGTTGAGCTGGAAGTAGGTGTTTTGTTTACCTTTACATAGTGATAGGGAGTATTATCTAACACAACTGTACTGTCAGGTGGAAGATTTCGTATTAATTGTTCGTTAATCCATTTTTTATCATTTTCTTTATTCATATCTTTGTGATAATCTCCTGTTGCCTGATGCGACTTCCATATCGCAAGAGGATTAGGGACAAAATCGTTTTCGCCTCCTGTGTGAATCATTATTAATCGCTTATCTTTTGCCACAGGTGCTAGCAGACCGTTGGAAGACACGTCACGTCACATTTTATTTTTCACGTGCGATGGCAAAATGTACGACTCACCCATGTAAATAATTGCAAGTTTCTCATTTCTATATCCTAAGAGATATTCTATACGTTTTTGTCGAATATCTGATTTTTCTATTAAAACCAGGCGCTGAGATTTTGTTTTTTGCCATCTAAATGCTAGCTTCTTCAATGTCGTTCTTAAAGTTGAATTACTTCCTTGGTAATTGACGCCATCCTTTAGCTCAAGTCTTAAAGTTTCGACAGTACGTCGTACCACAGCTAAGTCGAAGGTATCAAGGTCGTACTTGGAGATTTTCTTCTGTTTCTTGTTGGATGCTGAGAAATACGTTCCTTTGCCTGCTCCTTTCTGATCAGCTTCCCTCTTAATTTTTGTTCAACTGCGGTACGAGACACACCCGTCGCCTTAGATGTTCTCAGCTGCGCTTTCTCAAGTGGAATGGATGGTTCCCTCGATCTCCCTTCGTTTTCCATAAACTGCAGAACAGTGTAAACCATGTATCGCACCTATGAGTGCAGTTTCTTACCTTTCACACTTTTGACAAAACTGGAGGCATTTTAATTTATAGTGTTGTACTGAACGTACTTCACTGTGTTGTCTCCTACGGATTAGAGAACGCTGACTGCACTGACTTCACACACACCAACCTCGGATACAAACTGCAAAGGAAAGCCTGTCTAAGTAACGTGGACGTGCTCGCAATACCTACGTCTCATTTAGACTCGACAAAGAGACTACGTTTTCATCCTGTATAGTAGCTGCAGACGTATCAAGAACACGCTATCGCTCTGCGTCTTCGCCTCCTCCTCCAAGACCGATACAGCTAAATTCCATTTGTAACGGTCGGCCGGGTTCGGAGTTATTCTGCGTCTAGTGTAAAGGCAGTGACTTTTTTTTTCTTCTAAGGTTCATTTCTAAAGTGCTCACTTTATTGCGAACAGCCTTTAAAAGAATGTGATAGGGAACTCATGTACCCGTGTAGTTAACGTGACGTGTTCGTACGATGATTTTCTTTCCGACTGCTTCCGCTCCGTCCATCTCGTAATGCGTGGAACCGAGTGCCGCCGTGACGCCGTAGAGTATCCGGATTGCAGTTGGCGGGTACTAGACCCGATCACTGGCCATCTGCACAGGAGATGCCACTTCTCGAAGAGTATTCCGCCCTCATCCCAGGAAAATTCCGGTAAAATCCCCTACACGAGAGCTTCAACAGTTCGGCTGCGGCTGACGCAGAAATACTTCACTTAAACAAGTTTCAGCTATTGAAGAGGTTCCATTACCTTCGAACGAGTTACGATCGCAGTTGTTTCTCGTTCAAAGTGAACAGTTTTCACAAGTAGTTTCGAGCGACTTCTCTTCTCTGCTGCGCTCTTATTGGCTACTTCGAAGTAAACAAGCAGTGTATTAAATATTACTGAATTTGGCGGGAATTCCTGCACTTGTTGAATTAACTAAAGTTTAAGGTTGAATGCACAAATACCCACCCATTACAATAGGTTTCATAAGAATTACAAAGTTCAATAGTGATAAATGTTGGAGACTACTATAGTTAAGTATCATACATTTTAAGTTCCATGTTTGTTGAGGTTAGATATTTCTATTGATTTCATTCTTCTTTGGGTGTGTAACCGCGAAAACACGTTCTGTTTTTAAACTTGTTCAGGCATGGCTACCGAATGTGTTCAGCTGAATGAATGTGTTTAACAGCACTCGTGTAACCACGGCCGTTCTTGTCTGTTACGCTCAACTATAGGATGTTCACGTGAAAGTGAGCACTTTTGAAGCCCTAGTTACTTTTTCCTTTCGGCCATATTATTTCCTTCAACCACCTTTTAAAATCAATATTGCTATTTAAGTCATAAACACAGCGTGTATGTTCCGCCGCACTCGGAAGTTAATGTCTAAGACTAAAATAAAAATGTATTAATTTAGTATTTCAAAATTGCTCACTTTATTGTGAATAGCCTATATCACTACGGGAGAACCTGAATGCGAGTGCCTCAGTGGCGACTGTCAGCTTCAACTTTTCTGAATCATGCTGAAGTTCTACTTTCAGAGTATTCATCCGCTCCTCGTGGACAAAGTTTAATAAGTCTAGAAAATCACACAAGTGGACAACGCACCGCAATTTTGCGCATTCAGCTTTATAATATTTCGCATGAGAACTATTTAGTACTAGCCTTCACCAACGTCCCTTTTGTTTCTCTCTATCTTTGTTCGTATTAATTACAAACGATTTATTATAATTTACGGAGAAAATATATAATTAAAAGTTGAATTCAACGAAAAATAAGACAATTTTATGCCGAAGGAAATATAAAACGCTTCCGATGCATGGCATATTTAGGAAACAATGAGACATGTCAGCATGTACGGGGTGATATTTCTAAGGTTTGAATCGAAAAGTATGAAGCTACTACAGAAGCGCATTAAGGCCAATGGTGCAAGAAAGCCGTGCGTTTACCTTAATTTTAGTCGAAATTTTTTTTTTTTCAAAGAACGCCTTGTTACATTGATAGATATTCACTACCATTACTACTGTAGCAGCGCTGATGGACGATAAAAAAAAAGGTTATCTTATTTCTCATCTTTCATCAATGCTCACAGAGTAATAAAGGTAGTGAATATCTAACATCGCAAGAAGTTGTCAGATATTAATATTTACGTCTCATAGTGCCAAAAATTGCGATAAACCCTCTGGTAAACAAGTTATAACAAAATTCGGGTAAATATAATGAACAAAGCTTCCTTCGTCACTGTAACCAGAAAATTATTGTTTCTGCGGCAGTTAAGGTTATCCATGTCGCTAAGACCTGTTCTTTCAAACATTAAACAGTAGCAACAGGCGTATGTAACACTTAGCAACACTTAAAATACACAAAATTTTATTGTAACTAAAAAAAGTTTGGTTAGGGTCGCGAACTTGTACATTTATGATTCGGGTTCACATCTTGCTTAAGTATAAAATAATTTAACGTTTTTAAATATCTTTTTTAAACACTGTAGAACACCTACATATTGAAAATTAAAATTAAATTAACATTAAAAATAATTTAAACTATAATTACAGAAAACTATCCAGGGAAATAACGGAGAGGTTCCGTGAATTTTACGGAAAGTTTGTTTTTGAAAATCAATGTGCCCGTAATTTTACGGAGAGTTTACGGACACCTCTGGATAAATTTTTACCAGCACTTTTCCGTAAAATGAAGGAAACTTTTTTTTAACAGTGTGATTTCGTGCACCATTGGCCTCAAAGGAGCAAGACAACACTAGCGTGGCGATTATGTGTGCGCAACTGTTGTGTTAGCTGATGTCTGCTGTTGTGTTGTGTTACTGTTGTGTTACTGTTGTGTTAGCTGATGACTGAGCGCATCTCAGTGCTTGGTTGTCGCTCTCTTCACGCGGGTTATGCTCTGAAAGGGATCAGGTAACCTTGTAAACGTGTCTATCATGGAGCCAAAAAGTGGCTTCAGCGCTGCAGATAGCTTGAACAAGCAAACCTACACTGATTCTTAGCTTCTGCATATGAAAGGTATACTCTGTTTCATATAACTTCAATAAAATTCGACAGACATTGTGACCAACCTACACAGCATGTAAACAGTAAACGCCCCCATTTGCAAAGTACTGTGTCAGCTGATGATTGTTGCAGGATTCGTGTTATTATGTTGGCGCTCTTTGCGATTATTGCAAAAGAAAATACTACTCGGAATTCAAAATTATTATGTGGAAAATTAATGATAATTTCAACATTTATGGTTAAAATTACGCTCATAGATTTATACACAATTTTGCTGAGTTATAGAGCAAGGGCTTTAAAAATATTTAGAAATTTTACGGTAGAGCATGCAAACATCACAGTTATGTGAAAGGTTTCCACCGATCTCCGTTGAGTCTGCTGTCTATGGTCTCCACCCGCCCGGTGAAAAGCCGTTGCCATTGTGCTCTCTTCCGTCATAATTTATCTATATGCGAGAATTCCTTGCTGGTGATGTCAGAATATTAAATATGCAGTTAATAATTTTGGTATTTACTTATTTCATTACGCGTAGTTCGTCGTATGTGCCTTGTTAAAAGCCTCCTCAGTGAAATGAATTATCGACACGTGTCTGCCGCTTTGTAAAATTGTTTGCTGTGTGCTGTGGTCCGCCATTTTGTGTGACCATTGCGAAACGCGAGCGAAAAATTATTTACTTTGGGAAGTTTGAATTTTTTGGTTTCAAGAAATAGTTCAAGAGTTTTTTTAATTGCAGGTCAGCAAATAAATTATTTCGTACGAGTAGTCGACCAGATGTTTTAGTGAATTAATCATCCAAAGTTCGGCACGTGTTTAGGAATTACGAAGTGAACAGTAAGTTTGTATGTTTTGTAAATAATGTTCTCTTAGATTGTTGTCAGAATATTTGAAATGTATTTGGACTTTTATTTCATTGAAATTCTAACGATCTTTTATGTAGAAGTTAAATTTGTTGAACATGTTTACATTGTGCATTTCGTAAATCGATATTACCAGTGACGTAATTATTGCGTTTTGTTCTTGCGGGAGGTTTTAAAATGTACGCGACCTAAATGTACGCCCTTTTAGCGTAGTTCATTATATAAAAAATTCAATGATATTTACCTGTTGAGCATTTCTCGCATCGGTACGAACAGCGACACATTTATCGCATTTCGTTCTTTCGATGAAGTTAAAACTTTTGTTGAGTTATAGTAAATTGGATGCTATTACCGTACGAACAAAATTTCCCACTGCATCATCAAAACAATTCACGTTCCAATCGCCACTCTCTCATACGAAGAACCACAAAAAAAAAAAAAAAAAAAAAATCACGTCTCTCGAAAGACGTTAGACTATAGTTCCTCACCCCATCAATAAAAATAAAGAGATCCCTAACTAGTTTATTATGTGATCATAACATAAATAAATAAATAAAACAGTTGGGAGTGGCAACCAGCCTGAGTACAGGACAGAAGTTGTCAGTCTTTCAATGCTTGCCATTGGATTCGTAGTTTGTTTACAAAGCTCGTTTTCTTCACCGACAGAAGATCTGTGGCGGAGGGATACATGGTGGCCACAAAACAGAGTATAATAAATATTCGATTCGTATCGCGCGAACACTGCTCAAGCCTTCCAGGCTCACTTTAGTGTATGGTTCCGGTTTTTTAAATAAAAAATTGTTTTCGGAGGTGTGCTACGCTTAAACTGACACAATACTTGCTCCGTATCACGATATGTAAACCAGCCGTTTGGCTGTAATAATATGAACGACTCACGCAATCTAATAGTAAAGGCGGTTTGCGATAAAATTAGAACTTTTGAAATCAACCTTAGAAAAGTGGCACTGCCCCCTGACTGCATATATTTCAACGGACGAACTGAATGACATGCGTCCAGTTAAGTTGGTAACGATGAATGGAAAGTAGTTCAATATCTCAACGTCGAATCAAAAGTGCCTGGTAACTATTTGCGATAACTTGAATTATTTATTTCATTTTTAGTTTTTTTTTATGTATCGAAGTGAAAAATGAGCAGATTAGTAAAATATTGACGATCCTAATAATTTCATAGTGTCACTTGAACGACGTATGAATGAAGTGACAAGGCCCATGGCAATGTTAATTTTGCATAAGGCGGAAGAATACACAATGTACTCACAAGCAGATCTTAAGCAGGGCTTTTCAAATGTCCTCATTTTGCCGTCAACAGCCTATATCTTGGTATATAGGCCGTTCACGGCCTCGGACTTTTGGTTTTGTGTATGGTGAATGTTTACACTGTGTTTATTACTAAAAAAGCAGGGTTTACATTAGCAAGTGGTGGAAGGATATTAATTGGCTGAAGGAAAATAGTAACTAGGGCTTCAAAAGTGCTCACTTTACTGTGAACGGCCTGGACTAACCTATTGCCCACATGTAAGGTTATTGTGCACTGGGCCTCCCTGTACAGGCCAAAAGTCACCTTCCTGTGCACTACGCAGCTAAATGTCTACGCTGGGCCTGGATGGGTTAAGGGGACTATGTAGCTGCGCGTCCAAGGTCAAGAAGCTAGGGGGCGATACGGGCGACACTAACATGCACGCCTAGCGCCTCATCGCTCCTACGCGCAAGGCGTGCAGTGTTTCCGTCCCAACTCTCTACTGTGTAAACTAGATCTGTAACAGCGGGGTTTTATTACACGCGATAAAAATACACAGATCAATATACCTGCGTATAGTAGTACTTTTCTTTTACCACTTAAAGAAACTTCATAGGCAAGCTTTAAAAATCCGATATTTGACTACTTTCACGATTTTTTCTCCATTAATACACTTAATATGATAAAAATAAAAATCTAGCGACATAAACAATAGTTTTTTTTTTTATCCTATCTGGCAAAACTTCGTATCTGCAGAACATTTATTTACCGAGACACGCGTTTAGGCGCAAACAACGATTTGACAGAAAACGTTTCAGTACACAGGACCCTTAACCAGTTCAGTCATTGGATTCGCAATCGAGTAAGAGTTGCACAAGAGTGATGTATGTACATACGTGGTCAAGGTTGTACACGGCAAAGTTCAGTGTCCAACACTGACAGTTATCTTCTCTGTAGGCGATCCCATTTGCAAATCTCGTCTGCTGTTCTTGTTCGCAAGTGATTCATGTCATTGTCATATAGCAACAAGCATGATTTTCATCACTAAAGGCTTTTCACGATAAAGTGAGCACTTTGGAAATGAACCTCAGAAAAAAGCCACTTCCTCTGCATGCATTTTTAATAGCCGCACTGACTGACATTCGTCCAGTAAAGTTGGTAACGATGGATGGAAAGTAGTTCCATATCTTAACGTCGAATAAAAAGTGTTAGGTAAGCATTTGTGATAACTTGAAATTATTTCTTTCGCTTTATTATTTTTTTTTTAATGCACCGAAGTGTAAAAATGAGTAGATTTGCAAAGTATTTACTTTCTTAATAATTTCACATTTTCATTTGACCGACGAATGAGTAAAGTGATGAGGCCCGTAGCAATATTAATGTAAGGTGGAAGAATACGCAACGTGTATACAAGTAGATCCTAAGCAGGGATTTCAAAAGTGTTCATTTTACCGTGAACAGCCTATAGTTGTGATGACTGAGTTATAACAGATTAATCGTATTACAGTACGGATCAAAATTATTCACGTTCACCGAACATCAAGCTATGAGTCATTATAGTGGAGGGTGTGGTAGAGAGATTTGGGCGGCTCTTAAGATCGAGGTCTTGAGAGCCGATGAGGGTGAAGCGAGGTGAGTATGGAGCAGCGCTGTAACGCAAGGGCTGGGAAACAGGAGAAAGCCAGCGGCATCGTCCGGCACGGTTCCCACGTGCGAAAGTCCAGGAGTGGCATCGCCAGGAATCGAACCCGGTTCGCCTTGGTGGGAGGCGAGCAGTCTAACCACTACTCCACCTCGGCCCCTTATGAATTAATGTAGGTCTGAAATAGTTATGGTAAAAGAAGTGTTACTGGATATTTCAAACGGCCATCCGACCTTTGCAGAGAACGATGAAAAAAGCGCCGGGTGGAGCATGCGAATGTAGTCTATTTATTTGAGATGCGGATGGCATCTGGCTCATAAATCAAGGCGAAGTGCTTTCTAATTCTCCGCTGGGAAACATTCCGAGCGAGTTAAGGAGACAGAAATAAGCTACGACGAAGTTAATCGTGCGATATTTTTTTCAGGAATGAGTACGCAGCATCGCGTGGACCTTCCTGTCCTTGGGCGAGAGTTATATTTGTTTTCGCAGCGCCACAGGAAGTTGTTTGAAATGCCAGATCTATATTTGCACGCCCGCTGTTGCTAATATTCGAGACAAATAGCGTTCGTTAGCACGGGAGCAGCGATTCTGCGTATGTGCGAACGGCATAAAAAAAAATGTTCTAGCACTGGTGGCTGTAGTTCAGGGGTGGGTAAACATTGCAAGGAATGCCATGTATTTTTTTTTTGTATATGTGATGAGGTGAATAAAAAGACTCCTTGGCATTTGCCTTCATAACACGTCGATTCTTCTTTGATGCCTGGCCGGCGTGAAGCCAGATTTACAGTTGTGTAAAACACCTACGAACCCTGCCAATAGCCTGTGGGTTTTCTTGGGGCACTCGCCTCCCCGACCTGCACCTTCACTTCTTCGTTAAAATACATCGCTTCACTTCGCTTCAGAGAAGTGCTCTCCTTCCCATCTGCCACGCCTGTGGATGGGATTTGCGTCCTATGACAATAATCTCTATATACTAATTACAGTGCCCTTACTGTTCAGCCGTAATCGCCACCAGTTTAATTATAGCAGTGGCAACGTACGGGTTCTGAGACACGTTGGTTTATTAACAGTTAGCGAGGTTCACTATGATGTCATTCCATCCCATGCGGGTTTCTGTTCTATTCTTACCCATAAAAGTATTTTCTGATGAAAGATACAACGCGATTAATGATCATTGCAATGCTGGAAATAATCTGCAGAAAACGAAAATAAATGCTGGGAACATGGAGTAACGCGTCACGCAAAATAAACTTGGAGGAAAAACACTTACAAAGGAAGAATAATAAGGGAACCAGAACTTGCAGGAGTGAAACATTACTTCAAAAATACCTCGCTGCCAACTTAAATAACACTGCATCAAAATTCGCGTATTTACACTCCTAATGCTTTCTTCATGAGTGCAAACATTGTTTTTACGTGCTGATGTAGTCTGGAGATGTGCTTCACATCGAGAATTTTATACTTTTACAAAATGCCTAGGAGGAGTATCTGAGTTCGTGAGGGGTGGTGGTTCAAATAAAAATAAAATAACTAAATTTCATTTTAGATATATTCACACAACTATTATTTACAGCATTAAAATATCTCTACCCAACTATTACTCTTTTTATTTCTCAGTGAGCGCAATATTTAATCTCTATTTCTACTCTAATTAATATCCTTTTTAATGTCTCTGTTTGTTCATAGTCAATCAACTCCTACTCATCAATAACACACATCCAGTCTGTCTGCATCCATCAGTTGTAATGTCTTTCACTCACGCATAAAGTCCAATAGTCCAGCCTGCCAGTTGCACTCTTCACTTCTATGATGTACGCAGTCGCAGATTTTCCTCCTGCTGGCAACTTCTGGCGCTGCTCGTTCCTCTTCTAGCTCGTAGTCGCACAATCACCCAGACACCTGACTCTCATAAAACTGTCGGCTCAGTGGCCCGACACAATTTTATAGCCGCTGGCCTTGACCTGGAGGGTTCGCCGCACCCCGAGTCACGCTGAGAGAAATTCGGGGCATTAAACTGCTAGAGAATTGTTCAGGTAAATGCAGAAATTTAATACAACCAATGTCAGGAGCTAAACTCGTAAAAGGGTTATCATGGTGCCTTTCAGACGTGTACGTATGGGCGGCGGGATGCTTTGTATAACAGATACGCGCTTCATGGTTTATCACTTGCCTGTCATTCAAAACATTCCACTCGGTCATGCAGCAGAGGTCACGGCAAGCGAGTGCATAACAATACAAAGACGACGACAAACAACACTACTGTGGTTTTGAAATGTATTCTAAGTTTAACTGTTTTTTTTTTCCGTTGCTTTTAGTGACTAAAAAAAACCACCAAGCTAAGAGAACTGCACAACATAAGGAAAATTAACAACAAAATATAACGATACAATACAAGCAAAAAAATCTTAACGAAATCCTCTTCTTGTAAACGGACATTAAAGAAAATTATGTTCATGAGTAATATAATGTTGGTGAGATTAAACAGAATATAATTATTATATTATTATAGTATAACCTGAAAGTGGGTACAGATCTGAGTTACCAAAACGTTGTGAGAAATTTTTCTCTTTTACTGTTCGACAATATTTCCTGTTTTTATATCGTTATATCTTGTATCGTTTGTAATTGTGCTGACTTCGTTCTGAGTGGGTAGTTATTTCTTGTTCAATACATATGATAATTTAATTTTTGCTCCCGTTTTTTTTATCTATTAGAATCCTGTCATAATATTACCGCATATAACATTCTCCTGCACATAACAAATTTCATGACAGGGTTCAAATGTATTTGTTTCTTCTGCATAACAGCGATATTTAGGTGCCTAAAATTGACATAGCTGGAACTTAGTTTTCTGTTATATGTATATATATATATATATATATATATATATATATATATATATATATATATATATATAAAACGCGGTATTTTTAATTGATACTCGATGACTGAGTTACTGCTCGTTTTCGGATCTGTTGTTAATATTTGTTTGTAAGTGAAGATTTTGATCAAAATACTTCGGATTATATTTTTCATAATTATTACATTCGTTGTTTATATTTATCCATAAATAGTGTAGTTTTCCTTCTCTTGGGTATATGTCTAGTTATAAAGGCAATATTCAAAGGCCAATGAAATTCTGGATGCATTTCCATCATTCTCATTTAACTTCAAAGACAACAGTGCCTTTGAAATACGCAGCCTTCTCTCATACAGCATGGCATTGAAGAATTCTGCAGCAGGTTTGTTAGCAGAGCAATAAGGACAATATAGCAAACAACCGCCAGTCGTACAATTTACGCGCGAGGAATTCTATTAGCCGCAGACCCAGAGAAATAGGATTTTTCTTAAAGGATTAAAGGTATACGTTTAATGCAACATTTTCGGATATAGTACAATGCTAAATGAGAAGTTTTTGTTAAACCCTTGTCTCTAATCGTCTACCCGACGAATAAAACAGGTCGATAATTGTGGTACACAATAAAAAAAAAAAAAGACATTCAGAATACGTGTCCACAAAACTATATATTTCCCAGAATTACGCCACAACTTTCAACCTCCATTAACTTCATAACAACAACAAAAGAAAAACTCTACAGCTAACAGTATACACAAAATTAGACAGCCCTGACAATCGGCAAAACACATAGCTGTTTGGTTAGATACAAGAATTAGCACTTTTAATCTGTCCACAACAAACAACCCTGTTAGGTCGTTGACCTCTGCAGCTCATTGTTGGAGCTTATTACCTTGGGTAGAAGTTTTCTTGTCTACGAATCTGTCCACAACAAACTACCCTGTTAGGTCGTTGAACTCTGCAGCTCATTGTTGGAGCTTATTACCTTGGGTAGAAGTTTTCTTGGCTACGAATCTGTCCACAACAAACAACCCTGTTAGGTCGTTGACCTCTGCAGCTAATTGTTGGAGCTTATCACCTTGGGTAGAAGTTTTCTTGTCTACGAATCTGTCCACAACAAACTACCCTGTTAGGTCGTTCAACTCTGCAGCTCATTGTTGGAGCTTATTACCTTGGGTAGAAGTTTTCTTGGCTACGAATCTGTCCACAACAAACTACCCTGTTAGGTCGTTGAACTCTGCAGCTCATTGTTGGAGCTTATTACCTTGGGTAGAAGTTTTCTTGTCTACGAATCTGTCCACAACAAACAACCCTGTTAGGTCGTTGACCTCTGCAGCTAATTGTTGGAGCTTATTACCTTGGGTAGAAGTTTTCTTGGCTACGAATCTGTCCACAACAAACTATCCTGTTAGGTCGTTGACCTCTGCAGCTCATTGTTGGAGCTTATTACCTTGGGTAGAAGTTTTCTTGGCTACGAATCTGTCCACAACAAACAACCCTGTTAGGTCGTTGAATTCTGCAGCTAATTGTTGGAGCTTATTACCTTGGGTAGAAGTTTTCTTGGCTACGAATCTGTCCACAACAAACTACCCTGTTAGGTCGTTGAACTCTGCAGCTCATTGTTGGAGCTTATTACCTTGGGTAGAAGTTTTTGTCTACGAATTTGTCCACAACAAACTACCCTGTTAGGTCGTTGAACTCTGCAGCTCATTGTTGGAGCTTATTACCTTGGGTATAAGTTTTCTTGGCTACGAATCTGTCCACAACAAACTACCCTGTTAGGTCGTTGAACTCTGCAGCTCATTGTTGGAGCTTATTACCTTGGGTAGAAGTTTTCTTGGCTACGAATCTGTCCACAACAAACAACCCTGTTAGGTCGTTGACCTCTGCAGCTAATTGTTGGAGCTTATTACCTTGGGTAGAAGTTTTCTTGGCTACGAATCTGTCCACAACAAACAACCCTGTTAGGTCGTTGACCTCTGCAGCTAATTGTTGGAGCTTATTACCTTGGGTAGAAGTTTTCTTGGCTACGAATCTGTCCACAACAAACTACCCTGTTAGGTCGTTGACCTCTGCAGCTAATTGTTGGAGCTTATTACCTTGGGTAGAAGTTTTCTTGGCTACGAATCTGTCCACAACAAACTACCCTGTTAGGTCGTTGAACTCTGCAGCTCATTGTTGGAGCTTATTACCTTGGGTAGAAGTTTTCTTGGCTACGAATCTGTCCACAACAAACTACCCTGTTAGGTTGTTGAACTCTGCAGCTCATTGTTGGAGCTTATTACCTTGGGTAGAAGTTTTCTTGGCTACGAATCTGTCCACAACAAACTACCCTGTTAGGTCGTTGAACTCTGCAGCTCATTGTTGGAGCTTATTACCTTGGGTAGAAGTTTTCTTGGCTACGAATCTGTCCACAACAAACAACCCTGTTATGTCGTTGACCTCTGCAGCTCATTGTTGGAGCTTATTACCTTGGGTAGAAGTTTTCTTGGCTACGAATCTGTCCACAACAAACTACCCTGTTAGGTCGTTGAACTCTGCAGCTAATTGTTGGAGCTTATTACCTTGGGTAGAAGTTTTCTTGGCTACGAATCTGTCCAAAACAAACTACCCTGTTAGGTCGTTCAACTCTGCAGCTCATTGTTGGAGCTTATTACCTTGGGTAGAAGTTTTCTTGGCTACGAATCTGTCCACAACAAACTACCCTGTTAGGTTGTTGAACTCTGCAGCTCATTGTTGGAGCTTATTACCTTGTGTAGAAGTGTTCTTGGCTACGAATCTGTCCACAACAAACTACCCTGTTAGGTCGTTGAACTCTGCAGCTCATTGTTGGAGCTTATTACCTTGGTAGAAGTGTTCTTGGCTACGAATCTAGTGACTCGTGGCGATGCGTCGTGCAAGTGGCGCTGTCACATTGTCATAAAAATAAATATTTCTTACTGTTGGCCCAACTCCTATAACATACATCTTATAAAAATAATCTCATTTCAATAGCTATTAACTAAAACATTACGTAATAGGTAAGACGGCTGCTTCTGTACGTTGCGACACGTCAAGTTCTCGGAGCCGCGGTGGTGCAGCGGTCAGACTACTCGACTCACGCCGTGGCGATCTGCGTTTGACTCCCGGCGGGGTCACGTGGACTCTCATACGTGGGGAACATGCAGACGTTGCCATCGCCCGGTGAGTTTTCTTGCGCCTAACAGACAACATCTTCGAGGTTTTTTAAAATTACTCTCGCGATAGGGAATCACCCACAATAGAAAATAAGGAGTAGCACGGGCTGATCTCGTAACCCCGTTGAAGTTCCTTCAAATGACGTCTAGACAGCGCAGGTCATATTTGACGTGAGTGTAGAGTTTGGCAGGCTCTTAAGGGGAATGGTGCACGAGATCGTATATTTATACAATTTTTTGTCACGATTTGTTTTACAGATAATTTTTCTAAATTTTCGGTTCGACAAGACCTTAAATTACAATTTTGAACATCTTATTACATAGTTAAAAATTCTCTGCGTTCGTTATTCTCGGAGCTCTGATTGAAGATAAGAAGAAAAATCCTTTCTTTTCACCCATCAGTGCTCCGAGAATAATTAAGGCAGTGAAAATCTAACAACTTAAAAAGGTGTTGAAAATTATTTACGTCTTGTCAAGCTAAAAATTTCGATAAATCCTTTGGGAAACGACTTATGTCGAAAATCGGGTAAATATGCAGCTTTGATGCACTATTCCCCTTAACAGCGAGGTCTTGAGAGTCGATGAGGGTGATTGAGATGAGAATGGAGCAGCGCCGGAATGAAAGGGCCGGGGAAACGGGAGATTCTCGAGAAAATCAGCTGACTAGCGGCATCGTCCGCCACGATTCCCACACGCGAAAATCCGGGGGTGACCCGGCCGGGGACTGAACCCGGTTCGCCTTGGTGGGAGGCGAGCAGGCTAACCGCCCAGCTTCCGCGGCCCCGCCATAGTCAGTGCGACGAAGATTGGACTGCCCCTGCGTCACGGCCCTAACAGCAGTCGGTCCGAGGTCAGGCTGTGCGTCACTCGAGTGGGCAGTGTACTGAAAATATCTCCCTGCAGTAATCCCACAAACCTGCATAGCGATAAGGATAGCAAAAATTAAATACGATATCGCAAATAAAATAAACGGACTAACTGCGAAGATCTAGCAGGGAGATGGTACGCCAACACTCTTACAACCAGAAACAGAGAAACCGGAGCCAAATCACTGAAAACCGGTCATGCAAACGGCTCGGCTTGAAATCAGCTCCATATTACTCATGTTCACGGTGGTTAAATTCCATTTATGGGTTAATATCGACAAAATATTTTTTTGATGTGGTAGCTATATTGTATACAGAATTGTCCAAGTCTATATCCCAAGCACGAGGGATCGAAGAAAAAATAATAAAATTACTTGTTACGTCGTATCTGGTTCATTCTACTTATTGGCCGGTCTGTAACAGCCTCTTAAATGCCTTTTATACACTAGTATTCCACTGACTGATAAAATTATTCAATTTTAGGGTGTATGTAGGGGGTATACTTATATAACGAATAAGTGTAACTAACATAAAATTACACTATAAAAATTATAATTCTTTTTTAACCCAACGACAGAGGAAAATGAGTACTCGAGTTTTTTTACTCATTATGTTCTCTACTTAGCTTTTTACTCAATGCTAATGCCATTCTCAGAACCAGTGAAATACGTGCTTGGTGTTTAGAGACTTTGAGATAAACCATTCCCGTACGAGAGATTGGGGAACTCCATACGTCATACACATGGGAAGAAACTAACTGCTTTGGATGCTGATCTCACTATCTGTACAGCTCAGCCCATGAATGTCCTTCCTGACTAGTCCACTGTCGAGTTCCAGGAACTTAGTATATTTAGAGAGCATTGTTTTCACACTAAACGCACCCATAAATATCTACTAGTTTTTGGAAGCAAATATCAAGAAAAACCAAGAAACTGCAGACCCAGATAACATTATTTTCCAACTTTCTATAAGAATATATTTTGCCATTGTCATGTATTAATGTCCAGTTATTTCTCACGCCGTGAATTTGTACGTTTTAAGTGGTGTAAGATATCGCGCTGAAGTAATATATAATTCCGTCTTTTCCCATGTTTCTACATTCGCTTCCAGGAACATGTAAATGAAATGAATGTGATCAGCGTTAGTTGATCAACGACGACTTCTTGAGAACGAGCTCCGACATTCACCACGTACTAAAGTGGATAACAACTTCGGGTAATGGTCGTCAGTAGTGCAGTCGGCTAGGATCATAGACTAAAGATGAGGCAGACCGATCTCGCAGGCTGCGCACAACCAATTTCAGTGTCCCAACATTGAACTGCTTTTCTGCCAATACGGCCAGCAAAAACGGCGTGGATTGGATTTGAGGTTAGATATACTGTTCAGTTAACAATAGCAGTGTGGTGTTTGTGTACTTCCTCTAGCCAATTTGTAATGCAGTTTGATTAAATTTCAAGTGGTGAAGTTGTTTTCTTTGTATAATAGGGCTTGTCACTTAAAAACCAAGAGATAAACCAAACACGTTAATTGTTATTAGCCATGTGACTTTGACAGTTGTGTTCCTTTGGGGTAGGTCAATGTTGGGTACAAGCGCAGAAGAAGAATAAGCTGTCTACCTCATCTTTATTCTATGGTTAGGATCGGACCCTCGTCCTGCCGAGTGCTAGTCTGTTATGCTACAGCCTGTTCACGGTACACTGAGCACTTTTGAAAGCCCTGACTAATATATCATAGCATGCACATTGTGTATTATTCCTATGTATATAAAATTAACACCTCCATGGGTCTAATAATTTGATTCATTTGTAGGTCAAGTGAAACCGTCAAACGATTAGAGCAGAATATATTTTACAAATCTCCTAATTCTTACGCTTGTATGCTCTGAAGATACGGAAAGCAAAATTAATCATCTGAGACTATTAGAGTGTTAAATAATCTTTACCTGACAATTTCTATTCAACGTCAAGCCACGGAATCACTAGCCCTTCGTCGTTGCCAACCTGTGAAACATAGTGAAAAAATGTGTAATACAGTTGTGCCGGATAGTCTGCGTATTCAAAATGGCGGGAAATGATTCTCACTTCAAGCATGAGACCGCGTGGTCAATAATAAGATAGTGACGTGTAAGTGGTTCGTCACCAACTGTAGAAATAACTTGTCTTGTGATATGAGCGACTCATTTTTGGCGCAGAGATAAAGTCTCTCCAGATAAGTGCTTCTTCAATATCTGCAAGCCGTGACAACAAACACAGATAACTAATTTTACAAATAACTCGGGACTTTTCAACACACGGGGGTTCACGTAGACCATTATTGTAACACCCGTGTCATACAGAATATTAGCCAGTTCTATAAAAAGAAACAGAATACGTCAATGAGTGAATGACGAACACCACAAAACACATTAAAAATCTGTATTTAGATTCACTGAAGTATCACGGGAGTTTCACAGATGTAGGTATAGTCACTTCCAACATTTCTAAAGTTTTTCTGCCAAGATATTCCTCCGCCTCACGCAAACGAAGCTTAACCAAGTCTATAATATACACCAAAGGGACAACGCACCGCATTCGTGCGCGCTCATTTGAATAATATTTTGCATAAGAAATATTTCTTACTGAACGCTGTTCACGATAAGGTGAGCTATTTTAAAATCAACTGTAGAAAAAAATCACTGCCTGCATATATTCTAACGGGCGTACTGAGTGACATGGTCCCAGTAAAGTTGTTCATGATCTATGGGAAAAATAGTTCCATAACCTAACGTCGAATGAATAGTGTAAGGTAACTATTTGCTTTTTTTTTTAAATGCATCTAAGTATAAGATTGAGCAGATTTGTAACATATTTACTTTTTTAATAATTCCACAGTTTTACTTGACCGACGCATGAATAACGTCATGAGGCCCATGGTAATGTTAATGTTACATAAGGCGGAGGAATACACAAGTAGATCTTAAGAAGGGCTTTCAAAGTGCTCATTTTAATGTTCACAGCCTATAGGCATTAACAAAGCACCTGTATTCTCTCTCTAGTTAATCATATTATGTATAATTCAAATATTATAATTTGTATATAGAATAAAAGTAAAAGTCCAATTTAACAAAAAAATAAGGTACTCTTATGTTAGCAAAAGTACAAAACGCTTGAGATAGACGGCATATTTAGGTAATAACCAAACACGTCATACACAGGGTTGATTAAAAAAAAAAAAATAGATTCAAAAAGTGTTATGGAACCAAGAATGGACAATAATTCTTTGGACACAAGTGTGAGTCTGTAAGTATGTTCACTCGTAGACGCTGTCTGTGTAGGTAGCGTGTGAAAATATAAACATCAAGTTGCAAACGTAGTTTATACGTAGTATTGTTGGCGCTACAACATCATCTCATACGTAATACAAAACAACACCAGGATATTTACAACAAAACAATGGTTTGTAAACAAATAAATCACTCAACTGTTGCACAGTAAATGAAGGCGTTTTTCAAGCACCATATAAATAAAAAGTGATACTCGACCTAGAAACATATTGCTACTAGTCTGAAACCCACCAGTGATGAGTTTACTTTGCTTTTACAATTTCTTCCTTGAAAGAGTCAAGTTCTGTTGTGGAAGAGTGAATTAAATTGGTAATGCCTCTGTCTTAGTGTATGTATATACATGTGAATGAGTACCCGCATTTTATACTGACTTCCGTCTTCAGATTGAGAAAAATATGGCCTTTTATTATAGCAGAATCTGATTTGTAATTATTTTGCATTAAGAAGTAAAAATAGATACTGTTTAGTCCAAGTCTCTTTTCTTTATGTGAAACGAAATATTTATTCAAACTTGTCCGAAATTTCCAAGTCGATAGTTTTTCTCGTCAGATGGAAAACAAGAATGTGGAAACAAAGTTACACAAAACTAAAGAAAATATTTAATTAAGGCTATTATTATAGCGTTTAATAACTTTATTTATTCATTTCATGCAGTAACGTAGTCAGGTTTATAGTTTGGACGGGATAGAACGTGTGAATTGTTATAAACATAAAAAAAAGTACCAATATATTTAATTCATAAAATCAGTAGGTACAGTTTACCAAACTTCAATAAAGGTTAGAGTAAAATATTTACCCTTATCACATACTCAAAGAAATATATGTTGCCAAAATTAAAAATTATAACCCCTAATCAAACAAATCGTTTTTTTTTTCTGGTTTCGTAATAAAGTAATTACGTGTTGTAATCTCTGCTGTAGCTTTTTTATGCGAAAAAGGACTCTAACGGAAATTTTGTTGGGTATACATATTCCTAGAGAGAGTTTATGGTGTTTTCCTAACTTTGGGACCTCTCGGTTATGGAGAGATGAGAGAAAAACCCTGGTTTGAGGATCAAAGTAGCTCTGCCTTGAGGAGGGAGGAAGGCTGAACTCTTAAAACACACAGCTTAGCTTGGTACGCTTCCATCTGCTTCAAGAGTTCCACACATTACGAATATTTCAGTGTTGAGTGGAAATTCAATTATCAATTGATTCATTGGTCTTCTAGGGAAGGGGGGACCCCCTCCGGGTCACCCTTTGGGCGCCCACCCCCTCCGGGTCACCCTCATCGTTACGCTATTAATTTCATCGCTTTATTGGGGGCCGCGGTGGTATAATGGTTAGACTACTCACCTCCCACCTAAGCGAACCGGGTTCGATCCCCGGATTTTCGCAAGTGGGAATCATGCCGGACGACGCCGCTAGTCAGCGGGTTTACTCGGGGATCTCCAGCTTCCCGGCCCCTGCGTTTCGGCGCTGCTCCATACGCACCTCGCTTCACCCTCATCGGCTCTCAAGACCTCGATGTTAGTTAATGGTCGTCCAATCCTCTTCACTCACGCACTGAGGCTGTGTTACAATTTACACTTTTCGCTATCAAAATGACCACGTGACCAGTTTTTGTTTGCGAGATCTATTACATATTTTCGTAATTTTCGTTTTGCATTTTGTCAGCTTCAAAGCTGGAAAATAACAAAATAAAAATTATCAAACTGCTGCCATATAAGTAGGCCTATTGCCGATTTGAAACGTTTAAATATACATGTATACTTTTGGGAACAATAAGTGTTTATGTTACCTGCCTACTTGATCTCCTTAAAAGAGATTGACCACTCCACCAGTGAACTAATATTACTGGCTCAATAGTTCTCTGAGGCGTGCCAATATTTCCGGCCAATGACTGAAGTTGGTCAAACGAACAGTAACTTGCAGTTCAGCATCTCCTTAAATAATAACGAGAAATTCGCACGTCTCTACCCATTTATTTCCACGCTGCACGACGAGACACTGCACGCAGTTCAATGGCCCCACGCGTAGAGGCGACGGTGAAATTGATGTTAGTGGCAGACACGTCCTTATCGCTCGCATGCTTCTCGGCCTCAAACGTGTTAGTCAGATCCAGATAGGCCTACTATAGGCTGTTCACGATAAAGTCAGCACTTTTGAAATCAACGTTAGAAAAAAACAATGCTCCTGCCTGCATATATTTTAACGGGCGCACTGAGTGAAAATCTCCCAGTAAAGTTGATAATGATGGATGGAAAATAGTTCCGTATCTTAACGTCAAATAAATATTGTTAGGTAACCATTTGTACAAAATAAAATTATTTCTTTTCCTCTTTGTTTTTTTTTAAATGCGTCTAAGCGTAAGAATGAGAAGATTTCTAACACATTTTTTCTAGTAACTACACAGTTTCACTTGACCGACGCATGAATAAAGTGATGAGGCCCATGGCAATGCCAATTTTACATAAGGCGGAGGAATACACAACGTGCGTACAAGTAGACCTTAAGCAGGGCTTTCAAAAGTGCTCATTTTACCGTGAACAGCCTATAAAAATGTTACGTCTAAATGCGTGGGCCATGAATTGATTTTATTCGGTTCGTTTGTTTTAGGAACATCGCAGAGAGAATAGCGTATTTCCAACATACAGCCTTAACAATTTCACAGTTAGTCGTGTCCAGCGCATGACTATAGAGGCCGGCTCCATGACAGTGTTCAGTGCGCGTGTGGCGGTAGAATGCGAAACGGATAAAACATTACACAGTGAGCAGGGCTTTCAAAGGTGTTAAATGATCCGCGAAAAACCCGTATTAACAAACTCTTCGAGAGGATAAATTGATATCAAGTGCACATATTAAACACATGTAGACAGTTCTACAGAATGGAATAGAGTCAGTAAATAACAAAGCAAACGGTACAACGGAAACAGAGAAAATAATAACCAAACGAATGATCGATAACTGTAGGTATGTTTGTATGCACATGTCGTAAGTATGCATTTAAGAAGGCCTATGTATGTGTGTATCTTTAGACACAGTCAAAATAACACAGAAGAACACAGAAACTGTGTTTCCGCGTGTTTTATTTACATATAGGTTGACAGTATCTTGCCTGGCTTTATTACGATTTTTCGTACTCAAGTATGAAAAGGTGAAACAGCCAGCCGCTTGTAGCGCGTACTCCAACCACACGCGCCAGTACATGGGCATCACTGTCCACCAACGTGTGGAAACGCCGTTCGCCAATCAGCGCCTGGTAATCGGTAGCCCAGCCGACAAGGAGTATTTTCGAAGCCATGTATCGCAAAGTGTTTTATACCTCTGTTAACATATAAGTATCTTATTTTTCGTTAAATGCAAGTTTTATCTATAGTTTAATTATAAGTTATAATATTTAATTTATAATACATATGAACAGAAACAGTGAGAGACCATGTGTGTTTGTAGCGCCTAGTAAGAAATAGTTCTTATGCAAAATATCATTACAACTGAGTGCGCACGAATTCGGTGCGTTGTCCCTTGCTGTAATTTTCTAGACATATTTAAGCTTAATGTGTCCGAGGCGGAGGAATATCCTGGAAGTAGAATCTAAGCAGGGCTTCAGGACAGTGTGAATTAACTGTGAATGGATTATACTGAAAACCTTGAGCTACAAAATGAACACAAACGATTGAGGAGATATATTTTTGTAGCACCTCCTTTTACTATCACTTTTATCGCTATCTGAAAGCATTTTTGAGTGATATAGTTCCGTAAATTTTCATGCGACATACACAGTCCTTTACGTATGGTACATGCAATATTTAAATTCAAAATTTAAAATTTTAAAAAATTTATCGTATCGTGGTGCAAGACTTTGTTTTAGAATATATTCTTGCATATAAATCACTTATTTTAACAATAACTATTTCGAGCACTGAAAGTGTATTGCATATTTCCCATGCCTTCCCAAATTCAATTCTCGAAAAAGTTATATATATATATATATATATATATATATATATATATATATATATATTGATTAAAATATTTTAGAAAAAAAGAAAATTACTGCTTTAACACATATATAACATATATGTATATGTATATATATAACATATATATATGTTGTTAAAGCAGTAATTTTCTTTTTTTTAAATATTTTAATTAATTCCTATACATTTTAAAAGGCCATGAGTTGATGTACAGTGCATTGGAAAATACTAAAAATAAAAATATTATTCATTTATTAATTCACAAGCAACTATTTCTTGCGATTGAATCTGAACGCAAGGTCCGAATTTCGTACTGATGTTGATGGTTTTAGTAAGACGCCATGTTACATGAAGGAAATTGTTCTTTGTTTTTTATTCGTTATGTTTAAAATTATGGCATTGTTCGTACCCTCTGAAAGACACAAAAACATAACAAAAACACAATAACAAAGTGGCGTAAACAAAACGTTACCCGTGTTTTACGTCCCGGTTGACAACTAACCTTGGCTTGTTTTTATTTCTATGTTTTATAGCTATACTCTGTGCCATCTGCGACATGTATAACAAATCTCTATGATGGCGTATGTAGAACATTATTTTCCATTCATGAAAACACTCCGTGGCAGACACAAGCCACAAACTCGGCCGTGCTCGAATTCCGCGCCCGCGGAACAGGGCGGGCAGTGTGTGACCTACATGCCGGGATATATTTAAGGTTCGATGGATGAGCTCTTTTCCGCTGCGCTTGACCGTCTGTGTTTGGTGAAGTAAACCAGTCCCCAGTGTCTGAACAAAACAGATCATGTCTGTCTAACGGCCGTTCACGATAAATTGAGCACTTTTGAAATCAACCTAAGAAAAATTCCACTACCCTTGCCTGCACGTAAATTTTAATGGGAGCAATGACTGACATGTGTCCAGTAAAGTTGGTAACGATGAAAGAGAAACTAGTTCCATATATTAACGTCGAATAAAACGTGCTATGGAACCATTTGAGATAACTTAAATTATTTCTATCTCTTTCTGATATTTTTTTTTTTTAACTCCATTGAAGTTTAAAAATGAGCAGATTTGTACAATATTTACTTTCCTAATAATTTCACAATTTCACTTGACCGACTCATAACGTGATGAGGCCCATGGCAATGTTAATTTTACATAAGGCGGAAGAATACACAACATGTATTCAGGTAGATCTTAAGCAGGGCTTTCAAAAGTGCTCATTTTACCGTGAACAGCCTATATTGTAGTTCACTTTTTGATAAGTTGCGATCCCACTAATATAAATCTTTATTCGAGTGGAAGGCACGTAACGGTTCTTAACAACGGGATCTGGAGAGCCGACGATGGTGAAGCGAGGTGAGTACGGAGCAATGACGGAATGCAGGGGCGGGGAGAATCGGGAGATCCTCGAGAAAACTCGCCGAGCAGCGGTATCGTTCGGCACGATTCCCGCGTGTGGGAACCTGGTAGTGGTCCCGCCGGGAATCGAACCCGTTAGTAGTCTGCCCACTTGTCAACCGCGGTCACAACTGCACTCCAGCCATTGTAAAACACGCAGAGTTAGTGAAATACAAACTGTAATTTACTCATTTAAATGTTTTTAAAAATAAAGTAATGGGATGATTTGTGAAACACATTTAACAAATAAAATAAAAATAAGAGAAATTTTTATGGAGTAAGACCATCATAATCATTACTATGAATGTATGTATAAGCTGTTCACGATAAAATAATCAGTTTTGAAAGTCCTGCTTAAGATATACTTGTATTCGTGTCGTGTATTCTTCCGCCGTATGTACAATTAACATTGCCATGGGCCTCATCACTTTATTCGTGCGTCGGTCAAGCGAAATTGTGCAATTATTAGAAAAACTAATATTTTACAAAACTGGTAATTTTTACATTTTCGTGCATTAAAAAAACAGAAAGCCAAAGAAATAATAATTTAAGACATCGAAAATGGTTACCTAACACTTTTTATTCGACTTTAAGATGTGGAACTACTTTCCATCCATCATTACCAACTTTACTGGGCGCATGTCACTCGGTGTGCCCCTTTAAGATATATAAAGGCAGGATCAGTGACTTTTTTTTAAGGTTGATTTCAGTAGTGCTCACTTTATAGTGAACAGTGTAGTAAATTACACTATTGGATCCATATCCAGTGCAGCCACTACAGCCACAACATTTGCAACAAAGTCGATATCACACACAGTACCAATATCACAATGCAAATGGTCGAAGTGACGTCGTACCAACGTCACTGCAACACGCGATCTAGTGGACGTTTGTGGCCAGTACCCAGTATACTCAGAAAGGGCATACGACAAGCTGAGGAGGCAGAAGTCTGCGTGTTCAGCGGCAGGATATCAAGCAGCAATATTCCTTTCCATACAGCTCGCATCACCTAGCACGCTCTCAAATACATGGACACCCGCCGTTCCTTGGCCTGCCAGGTCTCAAGATCTGTCCCCTATTGAACACGTATGCCCAAACACTGGCTGATATTCTTTGCATACGCAGGTAGTATTTGGTGGAATGTGCCTCTATCCGCTACGTGTATGATGGACTGCCTGTATGGCCGTTAGAGGATGCTCTACCCCGTACGAAATGTGTGCGCTACGGACGCTAAGCAACGCATGAAAGAGTTTATAAGCTATTCACGGCAAAGTGAGCACTTTTGAAAGTCCTCTCATTTGTAATGATAGTCAATAAATACGTTTTATTTTTGCATTGGACGTTAGCTTCCGAGTGCGGTGGAATATACACAGCGTGTTTATCACTAACATGGCAATATTTATTTTAAAAGGTGGTTCAAGGATATGAAATGGCTAAAAGGAAAAAGTAAATGGGGCATCAGAAGGGCTCACTTTACCGTGAACAGTCTATATTCATATGTACTATCATCTTTCAGGCTGTGATAGTTAAATAAGTTTCATGTAAGGAAAGACGTTGTAGCGATTTTCATCTCCAGTGGAGTATTTTATAATAATGTTTGAAACTATATTAATTTTATAACTGGTTTTATGCTATGTTTTCAGTTACAAAAATGATAAATTTCGTGCATGAAATGGATTTAATTATTAACAATTTTTGTCAACACTATTACTATTTTTATTGTGTGTTTTCTGAAGCACCGAGGTGGAAATACAATTAAGTACATTTTCATTAAGAATGGAACCTTCTTAATTTATTTTTTGAAAAATTTTCACAAGTAACATCTAGCAAAATATTTTCCATTGTTAAAAAGATACACTTTCTTCATCGATATGCAACATAAATCCTACATGTCTGAAAGTTTTGTTAGGGATTGTAATACTTTTTAATGAACTATGCGCGTTGTACAGTCTGGTGCAATGCTCCACATGAAAGGCGCTTTTTTTTCTACCCTGACCACGAGTATGGAAAAATTTTTTTTGTCCTCCAAAGCTTAGCTCTCTCTCTCTCTCTCTCTCTCTCTCTCTCTCTCTCTCTCTCTCTCTCTCTCTCTCTCTCTCTCTCTCTCTGAAATAACAATGAAACATGTTTATAATATCATGTTTTTTTTTTTTTTTTTTGGAAAACTAAACTTAAAAAATCTTGTTCGTTGCTGTTTTATCATCAATGTTTGACAGCACGTTCTACTGTAAATTCGGGAGCCAGTGTTGCGATGATGCTCTGAAGGTGTAAACCAATCTATAGGCTTTTCACGGTAAAACTAGCACTTTTGAAAACCCTGCGTAAGATATACTTGTATACTCGCGCATTCTTCCTCCTTATGTAAAATTAACACTGCCATTGGCCTCATCACTTTATTCGTGTGTCAGTGAAGTGAAACTTTGAAATTATTGTGAAAGTAAATATTCTACAAATCTGCTAATTTTTACACTTCTATGCATTCAAAAAAAGAAGCGAAAGAAGTAATTTAAGTTATCACAAATGGTTACCTAACACTTATTATTCGACGTTCAGATACGGAACATATTTCCATTCTCCGTTACCAACTTCAATAGGTGCATGCCACTCAGATGCGCCCGTTAAAGTATATACGGGTGGGAGCAGATATTTCTATCTGAGGTTGATTTCAAAAGTGCTCAATTTATGTTGAACAGCCTTTAGTCAGAAAGAAGCTTTGTTTAGCGCAGGAGATTCGCTGAACAGTTTAATACAGTCTATTGCCGGTCTCTTCACGCTTTTTAAATCAAACTTTTGAATAATCCTACTATGTATGACATCTTTGGTTATTTTCTAAATAAGCCTTGTATAACAAGCATTTTATACTTCTGTTAAGCTAAAAGAACATAATAGTATCTTATCACTGGTTAAATTGAATCATTTGTGTACATTTCATCTACAAATTATAATATTTAATAATGATATCATATTGCTCTGTTGTGATTGGTTCTTGCTCACATAATATATCGCACTCTGCAGGTATATAAAGCGGGCAGATTCACACATCGTCTCAGTTCCTCGTCTGATGCGAAAGGTAATAAATCGTCTTCTCTCCTGATGCTCTTAGCATCCAGTCTCGTTGATTATAATATGATCCCTTTGACACTTGCGCACATATATGATGTGTGTAAGACACACTTTCCAGTAATATGAACATTCATGTTCATGTTCTTCCTCAGTATTTTAGCCTAGGGTTTCATCCAATTCGTACACACTGTTTCCTTCAGCTCAACAATTTCATCAATGGGAACATAATAGTTCCTGGAATAAAACCATTTCCAATATTTTCCACAAGAGCGAACCATTCTTTCTCGAAATCACTGTTTGTTGCCTAACGTTTCTCGGTCTTCATGTATATGTAAGGCTTCAGCCATGTAGTCTGTCCGGACTTAATCACATGGTAAATTTTAACTACCTACAATCAATGTTCCAGTGCCTGTTCAAAGTTGCGATAGCGAACGATGTAATTTTTCCTGTGTGCCAGCATTTTCATCAGTTTCAGGTGTTTAGAGCATGTAGGACGTTTGTTGATGGGCAGGAATGGTATGAATTACTTATGTGTTGCATGCAGGGCTCCGGATACTTGAATTCGACCTCCAAGATGTAACCGGTCTTCCCAACGTATGGCAATGTCATGATGTGGATGTTACGAGTCGGTCCACTTAAAGTTACGCACCAGGAGCTGCAATAGCCAGACCCTTCCACACAGGTTGTTGACGCCCAGACACTGCAGGAACTTGGTGGGCTTGCTGGGATCGAACTTCTCAGGTGTGTAGATGTTGTTCGTTGTCGCGTGACATTTGACACTACTCTAATCAGTGAAAATGGCTCCACTTGAAATCAGTGGAAAACCACTAATTGTTTCAGTGAAAAGAATTCACTGATAGAATTAGTGACGTGAAACAATTTCACTGATTGAATAAGTGACGGCCGACTACAGTGGCGAATAAAATATTGCTTTTATTGAATGTAGGCAAATAATTGCTTGAAAAAAAAAAGTATTTGCGATTGTTTACTATTTATATTGTGCAATTTACCGTAATTAAAAAAGTAAAAAATTAAATTTTCGCAAGTGCGCAGGTTTGAACTCGTTCATCTTTCCACTGGAGGCAGTTACCTTACCACCTGAACTACCACGCCAAGATGAAATTTTCTGGAGGAAAATGTGCTGTGAAATGGTGTACGAAGTTGTATGCTCATACTTTTCGTGTTTGGTTTGATTGTTAAAACGAATAGTATATATGAGTGCACTCGCTCCCCTACATTAAATGCAGTTCAAACCTTCAAACAGAGCGCTATGACGATTACGTGGAATCGAAATGAAAGACGTACAAACTGAATGAAAGGCTATGTGTCCATATTAGTTCGTAAACTGGCGTTTTGAAAGACAAAACACATTTCAGAAAGTATTCTCTATTAGTTTTATTATTTTATTCGTTGTTACTTCACGCTTGATAAACGTTGTTTAATGGCCATTTTTAAACGATATTCGACGGCCAATTTTACACGCAGTTTCACTGATACATCAGCTAGAAATAATTAGAGACGGAGAAGGTAGCTGAGATGTTTCACTGGTCCATCAGTCACTAAATATACCACTCAGAATACAGTGGAAAAAATGACTAATGGATCAGTGGGGAATGTCACTGAATCAATCAGTGAAGAAAATATGGCATTTTTTCACTGGTTCATCAATTAATTCACTGAAGTGACTGTTGTATCAGTCAGATACGTTTGACTGATTGAAACAGTGATATTCTCACTGATTCAGATTTAGAGTGTGCCACAGCGCCGTATATACCATCTTCGATAAACATGCTCGTTTCGTAAGCCATGAGTAGTTCCAGCTCAACCCCATCATCTAAAACATAGCATCAAAAGCGAATCCCGGAGCACTGGCATAGTGCGCATAATCGAGCTTGTAAATCGAAATTCGTATTTTCGTGTATTTCCGGTTTGGGGAAGAGAGATAATCCTATACTGAAAAATAGGAAGATATTTAGGGTATTCTGAGGAACAAATTAGTGGCCAGTGATGATATCAGTGCAGAGTCTGATCTGTGGCATTCACCTGAAACCGACGAAACTGGGGGGAATATAAGACAGTTTGTACTGACGAATGGCTTGGAGTTTGTCAATGTAGAAGGTGAGCTGCGAACAAACATATCTCAAGCCCATATTAGTGAGACTTACACAGATGCAATACTGCAAATAACAAGCCAAGACGACTTGTTAATGGATGGAGAGTCACGAAGGAGACTACAAGTGACCATAGGCTGATCATATATGAGATCTCTCCGGAGAAGAGGGATACTCACCAACAGTAAATGGAGATGGAAATGAAGGTTCGGTATGTACACAGAAATGCTGATTGAGGCAGTTCCAATAGGGGCTTATTAAATAAGCTAAGTAGGCTAAGAGAACTGAATGGAGGGCATAATTAGCATCTTGCATAAAGGGAAATATAAAGATCCTGTTGATACAAGATCACACAGGCCATTGATATTGCTTCCAGTGATGGGCACATTTATTGAAAAAGACCATTAACCAGATACTGGCAAGCGTTCTTGAAGTGGAATGAACCTTAAATAAAAGTCACAATGGTTTCTGAAAAGGGAGTGGAACAGTCTTAGCTTTGTACGATGCAATGCCATATGTATAAGGAAGTACTGCAAAGTGTATATTTGGGATATTTCACGAAATAGAAGGAGCATTTGATAGTGCCTGGTGGTCGGAAGTAGTGTATAGATTGAACAGGATAGTTAGAGCCTGTATAAGACTTTGGAAGTGATGAAAATGTCTACCAAGGGATGTTTACAGGTGTCAGTCCTTGGGCCGATCCTGTGGAACACTCTATTCAATGGACGTATAGAAATTGGCCTTCTCCTGGGATATACTGTGTTTCTTTATGCAGATTATGGCCTTATACCTGTATCTGGTAATGCAAGCAAGTGTTTGAGCAAATGGTTGCTGAAATAATTGATGAAATTAAGGCATGGGCTGATAAAGTGAAGTTGAACATTTTAACTTTTAAGCTGAAGATCATGTTACTGAAGGGAATTGTACAGCGACCACCTACCATGAATTACAGGGGATAATCGGTCCAATATGTGCATTAATTCAATTATCAGGAAGTCGTTATGGATGACAACATGATCTTTCTGAAAAACATTGAATATGTGCCAAGAAAAGTGGTTATTGTGTTTCAGAGACTGAAATGTATTTGAAACTCTTGCTGGGGCCACAATTTTACAACCGTTAAAGCCATCTACAAGGCTGTGTTTGAGGCAATTATATCCTATAGCTTTGCTGTATGGTATCAGAGAAATAACTGGTGTGGCATAAACGAAAACCCAGAGGGCAGTACTGCTGACTGTTACAAACACTTATAGAATGGTCTCGATTTGAGTCACTCCCTGTCTTAGCAGGGGCACTACCCGTCGATTTTTTACTGCTACCAAATGCTAAGAATAGGATAGAATCTAAGTGTATAGCAATGAATCAATACCACGCACATTTGTTCATGAGTAATGGAAAATTTAAGGTGAAATTGCACAGCCTTCCGTTGGTTCAATAACCATTGTGTGATATGCATTGGGTCAATTACACGATGGAGTATGCCATAACTACCTACCTGAAAACTGAAGATAAGCCAATGCCCTCAAGGCCTCATAGATAGAAGAGGTCTTCAGTTCAAATTGGACAATATCATGGACGACTAAGCGCTTCATAAGATCTGGCAAGAGTTCGCCCCTAAAATTGGAAAAATGTAAATATATTATAAGTGGCAAGAAGAGCAAGATTTCGATGGTTCGTGAGGTGGTATTCGGGTAAAGTCTTCAAGTCTGGAGTCATGAGTAGTACCTAATGAAGAGGAGGACAGGTTTTACAGAGAAAATAGGCTGAAAGTCGTGTTAAGAAATCGAAAGGATTAGAAAACTTGAAAACCAAAAGAGTACAAAGTGCAGTGCTTTGTCTGACTCATCCAAGTACAGTTGCATTACAGGAGGATTTAGGGTGTGCCAGCCTTCGGGTCGTAAAACCTGCTCGATGACGAGTATATTTGGTTCAGAAAGAAGTAATTTGGTGTTAACACTACTAACCGCATTGCATTACAGTTCTTAAAATCTTTCTGGGTGTCTTGTCACAACACTGTACGACATTGCACGGGACTAATCAATATTTCCTTGGCCGCCATGCTCCTCACACCAGCACACAGTTTTGAGCAACCAATGCCCAGGAACTAAAATTATTTGGTACGTGACAGATGACGTGTAGCATCATTCTATCTTGCTCGGTCGCCTAACGTCAGTGCGGCCATCCTTATAAACATCCGTTGGTTTGAATGTTGGTATTTTTATTCCTCGTGGTTCGAAACTCGATCCGAGATCGACACAGTAAACTGTTGCACCATTCGAGTTCAGAGCTGGACTGGAGATCGAGATGAAGTTCATTTCGAACCGTCGAAATTGGCGGTTCGAAATTTCGATCCGAGATCAGCAGCCATCGTCGACAAATGTAGTTTCAAAATACGCCAACAGATAGAACTACGTTCATTTGTTTCATGGGAAATTAAAACAACATTATATGCACTTGAATAATATTCAGTAAAATTCGTACAGCAATAATTCACTTAAAAGAGATCAAACATCGCACATCTAGTTCTATCTATAGTGAAAAATACTCCTACTTCCATGACGTCATATATTAGGAACCAATAGCAAAATTTGTCTCATACTTAATCTCGATCCCTCACTTTGAAACCAAGATCGACGAATCGGAGATCCAAAATCATGAAATTTTGTTGGTGCAAAACTTTTACATTGGAGCCAAGATCAAACTGAATCCTGGTTCGGAACTAGGATCATTCGATCTCGTATCGGGGAAGATGTTGGCGCAACCGGACCGGGCATTAGTCGCTAGAGATCGCTTTATCGCTCTGTCGCTTAACAGTCTGGCAGAGTCCTGAGTGGAAGGGAGTAGCTGACAGGGGAGAGTCACATGGCTGAGAGTTTTGCAGAAGCGTGCAGGGTGATGGCGGCGGGGCGTTCGTCGCGAGAACAGCAAGTGGCAGCCTACCTGTGGCGGTCCGCCGTTTGTCCCCTTTGCTTCCGGCCTTTATTTAGTGTCGGTGGCGCAGGGCCAGGCCTCCCTCCCGCCGCCGGAGGAATGCGCTCGCACCAAAATACCCGCGGGCGGCAGTGCGCGCTCCATATAACCGCGCTGCACGTGTACCTCCTGCTCAAGGCACTGTATACAGAGGAACGACCTGCCTGCCTGCATCCTGCCTCACTCGAGCGCTGTCCCGCCCGTCCGTCCTGTAACCTTCTGCCACTCTGCCTCCGTACACTAAAGCTTCTTACACAATAGAAAACTTTAGCATCTGACTTTCCATTTCCTTTCCTCTGACGAAACTACCAATACACAATACAATTGTAAAGTCAGAGTTCAGACAATTGAACATCGGTTCTACGAGCTCCGTAAAAATGTGTATCTTGTTATGAAAATAATGATGATATTATGCAGGAATACATTTTACGTAACTTAAAAAAAAAAAAAAAATGGCTTTAAATTTATATTAAAAAGTTTATTTCGAAACAAAAAACCTATTTGTTTACTTTATTAAAATATATCAATTCATATATTTCTTCTTCACATTATATTCGTCTGCCGTTCATTTAATTCAAGACGAGCTTTGTTTAATATACCGGGATAGTAACCACCCTACAATAAAATAACGCACCTCAGTTAGATTCTCGGCAAAATGGCTGCTTGACTTTAAATTTCAACTTTTCTAAATCGTAAAGTCAAGAGTGCTTGACTTTACCTTTGACAGTTCCATTGTGTCAAGCTCCATAAGAAACAACATGTCGGAAAGCAAACGTAAAGTCAAATCGTAAAGTCAAACGTTAAGTTTTTCAATTGTGTAAGGGTCTTAAAGGTAAGGTAGACTGATCTCGCTGGCTGCGCACTACCTATCTCCGTTTCCCAACATTGAACTGTTTTTCTACCAACACATCGTGCGAAAACGCAGGGTTTGGTTAGGTTAGAAAACCGATCTCTAAACGAATGTTTTGAGACGTAATACTTCCTCTAACCCATTTGTAAAGCAGTCCGATTAAATTAAAATTGATACATGTATTTTATTCGTAGTCTAATGCTTGTCATTTAAAATTTAAGATATAAACAAACACTATCATCACTGTTGAGCATGTGACTTTGACAGTTGTGTTCCTCTGGGGTAGGTCAATGTCGGCTACATGCGCAGAAGACGAATAAGCGGTCTACCTCGTCCGTACTCTATGCTTCCACCGAGCTCGTCACTTTATTCATGCGACGATCAAGTGTTAGACGAGTCATCTGTACCTGGAGTTGTTTTTGGCGTTAGGCCTGGTTTGTAAACTACGTAACAAACGTAAGAGCGCACGCGACGACGTAACGCAAGAAAATTACGATCGTTTATAAATATTGCACGATGCAAGACATTACCAACACTGCAAAATGAAAATACAACTACAGAACAATTCATTTCCATAATGCTTTTTCGTAAACATGTTTTTCCTTTTTCAAACACATCCACGGGCGCGCACACACACCCATACATATATAAATACACACATATATATATATAATATATACACACACATACAGGACTATTCACAATCAGACCGCGACAAACTCCGGGAGGCGATTCTTCATGAAAAAGTAAAAGGAATAATATATATGACACTTTATACCTAAACCGAATATTAAGGGAGGTTTTAAATCGTATTTTTGCAAAATAACGGTAACGAAGTAAAATAAAATTACAACTCTCGGATCATTATTGTATGTTATCAAGACCTTCAACGTAAGAGCTGATATTTGGCGAAAATACGGTATAAAATCTCGTTTTTTAAGTGCTCATACCTCCCTTAATATTCGGTTTATATATATATAGAATGCTTGAATTACGAATTTATAAGAACATTACTATATTTTCTCAGCAAGATAGAGGTAATAAAATATGTAAATACACATTTAAATGCTTTATTTATTATTCATAACATAAATGTAGGCATAAATTCATTGTACTAGCAAATAATATAATAACAACTGAAAATACCAGCCTTTTGTAGGAGTGCATAACGATTTACAGTCTCGATCATTTTAAAATGCCCGAACGGAAGCAAAAATGCAAGAAGTTGAAAGTAAACCAACTTTTGCGTTGCGTTCTCGCGTAGTTTATAAACGGTATGGTTGAAATACGCATGCACGTTAAGACTGCCTGCGTCTTTGTGTTTCTCGCGTGCTGGTGTCTCTTGTGCAGTTAATGAATCCTGTCTTAGAGTGAGTGAGTGAGTGAGTAAAGAGGTTTCGGCGGCTCTTAACAGCGAGGTCTTGAGAGCCGATGAGGGTAGTTGAGGTGAGTACGGGGCAGCGCCGGAGTGAAAGGGCGGGGGAAATCGTCCGACACGATTCCCACGTGCGGAAATCCGGGAGTCGCCCGGCCCGGGATTGAACCCGGTTCGCGCAGGTGGAAGGCGAGCGGGCTAACCGCTTGGCCACCGGGGCCGCCGCCTTAGAGGTACATGCCTTACAGGTAAATGCGCATCTACTCGCGAGGTTTTGAAATGGCGTGCAGTGCTGCCTTGTTGTACCGCTGCAAGTATAAGACTTACCGACCCTGCAGTGCTAGCAAGCCGGTAGCCGCAAACTTCAAATGGGGAATCAATTTTAAACGAAATTCCTTCTCGTAGCGTCAATTTCAAAGACTATTATTCCAAACAAAAAGTATTCCATTTCAAATTTCTCAAGGAACGCCGCTACGCTAAGACATCTCGCCGATTGTTTTGTTTGATATACTTGTTTTCTAAAATGTAATATTGAAATTTAGATTTAACTAGAAAAGATGAATACATAAAAAAAAAAAAATAATAATTTTTTTGCAGCAATATTCGTTAAGAAACAGTCGTGAAAATGTTTTTTGTTTGAAATAGTTATCTTTAAAATTGGCGCGCTGGGAAGGAACTTCGTTTAACATTGATTACCTATTTGAAGTTTCGCGGCTGCCGGCCTGGGAGGCAGCCTGCCCGTTAAGCGGTAGTTATATCATTTTATTATGTCTTCTCTCTGGATTCTTAGTGGGAGGAGATGTTGTGGTTTACATTCATGTTATTTTGAGTTAGTACTACTCACGCTTGGCTCATTTGTGTCGTGTGTTGGGATATTTGTCATTTCAAGACCCCAATTACAGCCAAGTTTGGTTCAAAATGGTCTACCGTGTGTCTCGTGTCATTTTGAGAGGAGCATACACAGTCGAATATGAAAGTTGCTTACAGCCACTCATTTTCGATTTGGAATGACTCCCTGTTGGCTGATTTGGATGTGTTGTGGGGGGAGGTCTGCAATTTTTCAGAGTTTTTTTTAAATTACATACATGTTTATTCGAAACTCGGCTACATATACTTATGCCCATTGTTGGATGTGCTGTTTTTGACTGTTGTGAAAATTGTTTGCAGTTATCATCTCTTAACACAGGATGGGGATTTTCCGGGATGGAAGTAGATATCGGATGGATCTGTTTAGGGCGTTGTATCTCTTGCCTTCCGCCAGTATTTATAAACCGTGTTCCAGTTGACATGTGGTAACATCTCATAAATGACAGTGGATATTTTTCTGTTGTTAACAATATTGATTGCTGTGTTTCAGTTCCATGTGTACTCTCATGTTTCTCTTCTATTTCCTGGAATATAACAGAATTATTTTAGATAATGTATTATACCTGTTAATACAATTTTTCATTTCTAATAAGTATGTAGATCCTGTATTTTAAAATGGTGATTTCACAATCAAAATACATATTATTTTTAGCCAATGAATGTTTTCGGCGTGTATGACATCAGTTAGTATAATTCTAATGTTTTGTCTATTTTTGAATTCATAAAATTGATTTTAGTAACAGGTATTAATATCGTGTTCAAAGATTTGCCTTCTTTGTATTTAACATGTTTGTTTTTGTGATAGTAAATATCTGAACAGCCTTATAACATTTCTGCTTGTACACAGTCGCCTGTTCTTTCCTCTCAGTTTATATGTTCCGAAATTTCTTTGTTTCTTCAACACAACTATGTTCCTGGATTTTAAATAAACCACTTCGTCGAGAACTTTGTACTCTGCTCTGATTTGTTGTTGCTCCATGCTCCTGCATAGTAAATGTAAATAACATTTTACTTTATTTTTACTTTAAGATATGGAGGACTCTACCTAAACTGAATATGAGTCCTCAAAAATCGAGTTTTTGAAACGAATTTTTGATAAATATCGGTAACGAAGAAGAATTGCAATACAATTATCCGAATATTGTTTTATGTTTACAGTTTCTTCAACCTAATAGCAGAATCTCATTAATACCTCAGCAATAATTAAAATAACAAGGGCCTCCACTCTCTCATTGAATACGACTGTTTTATCTTCAGTTTGTATGAATGATTGATGCTGTTTTATTGAATAGTATGAAATAATTAACAATAATGACCTTTCTGTGGCAACTGGGCTTTCTCGTGTACAACTGGCACATACAGAACTCTCAGCGACAGCGATACAGCGCCTAGCAGGTAGGCAATACTACTGCATTATTGCTATTATGCCCACTGCACAGACCATGCTGGAGCACATTTCTAACATTCAGTGTAAACAACATGTACCGTACAAGCTGACAATATTGAAGCAGTCTTTTTGTGTATAGTGGCAGTAGCAAGTCTGGTAGGAGCCTCTATATTTACAGTGAATAACGATTGGAAATAAAACTTAGACTTTAAAAATAGTTTACTGTTAAGAGTTTTCAGAAATAATGTAATACTTGGATTCAAATGATTGATATTAAACTCTGAAAGAAGTGGTTAGGCCACTTTCTTCCTCTTAGAAAAGTCTCCTTTCCCTAGCCATGCCGCGCTGATTGTGGTAACCAACAATGAGAATGCAGATAATGTCTGGAGTCAAGATGCCAGTGTTGGTTTCGAAAACATACTATCTCTGACAGTGGCTATTATCACTTCCATTAACTAAAATATATAGGCAATACCGAGAAACCTTCCAATGGTTCTCGTTGGGGAATTATCACAGACCATTGCTATAGGTATATCGTGTACGACGTTATGAATCACATTACATTTCAAATGTAAAGCAGCTGAACACATTTTCTTAAGCCGTGTCACAGAAGTTATAATACATCAAAACGAATTATTCCTTAAAATTTGTTTATAATTGAATACTAGAGTAGGCTCTATGTTGATTTATTCTAATACTTTCCATCAAATACTATAAAACACTTTAATTATCATAAAAAGGAAAATTTGGTTTGTCCAGAAAATTGCAGGGTAAAAACAATACTGCATATTATAGGTAGAATTTTGTGCATAGCATATTCAAAATAATCGCTGCTGTCATAGATATGAGAAGTTTCATTACAAACTTAGCGGTACGAGCTGTCTTCTTGAGTTATATATATATATATATAATATATATATAATCAATGAAAGCTCGATTCGGTGAAATTTCTCAAGTAACTAAATTCAGGTACCTAGGAGAAATCAGAAATCATTCAACATTCAGGATTAAATCGCGATCCCCATCCCCCCTTACCGTTCATCCCTCATACCTTTTTGTTACTGGCCACCATATTACTTTCATATACAAAAGGTATATCAAATAATAATTAAGTAATTAATATATAATTTTTAAATACTAACTACATTTTTATGATTTTGAAGTTGTACTTCAATTTTACTTAGAATGTAGAAGAACTAAGCAAAAGTCTTTTATTAACTTTCAACATTTGCGATCTCCTCTATTTAAGTATAATTATTACACAATGTTATTTATGATATACCTCGAAGGTTTTGTAGGAATAAAAGTATACTAGTCGGCTTATATTAAATATATGTTAATTTGACTACACCAAGCCCATTATATGCTCTACATATCGGTGAAAGTCTGCAGCATATAGCACCAGCGAGAAATTAAACATTTTTAAAACAATGACATATACATATTTCTACATACTTCAGACTACAAAGATAAATAGAGTCCTTAAAGCAGCATGCTTACTGTTCGTACAAGTAATACAATCTGTTTATACGCAGTCCAAGATAATGTGTGATAGGAATCATTCAACCAGAAACCATGGTCATTTATTCTTCTTCACGACAAAGTTTCACAACTACCACTGACAAACTAAGCTTCCTAACTGGAATACTCGGCTACTTATATAATCGCAAGCATGCATTTTATGATTCTATGTCCCACCCATTGAAACTCATGCATACCATCTGCTCTACCAACAGTCATCAGATTTAATATACTCACCACTCATACCGTCCACTATAATTCAAGCTTACCTCAGCCCAATCCCATTAAAATATGCCGAAAATCGTAACTGCAACATGCCCATCAAAACATCATTTTCATCAGGCAACAGCCAAATATCATACCACCCATCAAATAAACCTCAAGATCATACCAACCATCAAAAACAATAAAATGCTGACCATCAAATTTCAGATATATAAAAAAAATATTATTAAGCCTTCTGAACAGGCGTACTGGGTACCATTCAAAACATTACCCCAGCATAATTCAGTCATGACACACATATCTCATTGTAGTTATAAAATGCAACATAACTACTCATCCATACTACCCCACAACATATATTTACATCACCAACCATAACATATTAGGTGACATCACTCGAGAATAACAGAAATTAATGTATATTACTCCATCAATCATCAAACCAGTTATTTATGCCAGTCTTCCATATTAATAGTTGCTCCAACAAAACCTCCAACACAATTAATCATATCGATAACCCAATGGTGCTATGTACCAAAACAGATACAATACCTACCACCATGAAATTAGCTTGCCTCAGCCATGCTACATCAAAAGCCATACAAGTGAGCATACTAATATACTACACCATCTGAATACATCAATGAACCATCACAGCAGATAACCATATCAACCACCATTCTGACTGACACCAGTCAATATACATTGACCACCCCCAGAAAAAACTTTTAAATCAAGAATGCCTTAACATTACATTACTAACCTAAAAACACATACTGTCCACACGATTCAACATACACCAAAAATCGCAAGACATATATACTGGAAATAACAAAATACCCAACATGCCATCCAAGTTAACCAAAGTTTACCAAACAAATTAATCGTCTAGACCAACCTGCAACACAAGCATTCTTACCATCTGTCAAACCTACATAACTTAACATAACTTAACGTACCAAAGTCAGGCAATAAATCAGAAATAACCTAACCTTCCATAGTCTAGGTAAAAATTATATTTATCCTAAATACACATATGTCCTAAATGTCTATCATTATCTCAGCCACGGAAGAGATTTGACATCTCCTTACCATCATAAACAAATATCAAACATATTGCGACCAATCAGCCTTCGAGTAACATTCACCTTACTCTTACATATGAACAGTCGGATCAAGCAAAATTTTATTTATAATCCAATACAGCCAAAATAGAAAGTCAGACAACATCACATATACCCAAGCAACCAAATATTCAAGGCCAGTCTATATCACAATAACACTTAACATCTGTCAATGTAACATAATAGACTAATATCAATAACCATGTTGTGAAATCACTCAAACACCATAGTGGATGCAGGGTTCCTTGTCGTTGTCATTGACCCAGTGACCTTAAACCTTAAAATACTAAAAAGTTTTATAACATTAAAAAATAATGAAAAGAATTACTTAAATATTTGTTATCCATCAATGAAGGGTCATTCAGGTGTAATTTATGGCACAATATGTGTAATTTATGAATGATGATACTGGAAGTGATGGTGGCGGATGAGGCCGTGGATTGGTAGAAAGAAGTTTTAGTTTACTTTATAAAAGATTTTGTGATTTCAATGTTAAAAGTGATCAGATATAGCGATTCTGAGAGAAAAACCAAAAATTACAAGATGGTGGACTAGAGACGCGAGCTGGATATCTGGACCCATGCGATGACCATACAACGCCCTTCTACATTATATTTCCTATATCTCAGGAAAAAATGTTTTTTTTTTTTTTAAATATACAAAAATTATACTTGTGTTCTGTAACGATGAGGTATATTCCATAAATAATTACAAAGAAATAAAAATGATTATGTAAAAGGCACTTACTGATTTAAATTGGAATGACCCTACTGCGCTGTCTGCCGCCTCATTGGATGGTAGGAATCTGAGCCAATAGAATCAAGCAAATATCTGGTATTCACTTATTTGAACGGTTTCCCACCATCACTGTGTGCTATCAAAGGAATGCCATACCTGGCAAAAATGCTCGGCAGCCATTTGATCACAGCCTTCCTTGTCAAACACTCTACTATGTAACATGTCCAGGTATCTTCAATAAAAGACCTGTACCACTAGGATATGTTTCTTTTAATTGCATAATGTCAATTCCAACCATGGTATTATGCCGTTTCAGCAGTGTAATCTGTATCAGAGGTTCTACATGTTGTGTTCTGCTCTGCATTCATTGCTCTCAGTCCTCTACCAGTTTCTTAATTTCATGCGAAATGTACAGCCACCAAACCGACTCGTTCGCCTGCTGAAGACACTTTACGTACCCCATGTGACCATCGTGTATTATCTCGATCATTTCCATATCCCACACAACATCAGCCTCTGTTGGTATATGGCAAAAATTCATACCCATTATTTAACTTATGTATGATTTCTTCCTTCAGAACTTTTAAATTCTCATTCCTTTTCTGTACTAACTGTAATTCCAGAGGTATTAATTAGTCATTGGGGCTGCTTTCAGTACCATGTCAACAAAAATCTCCTCCTCATTACATCCTTGGTTGTGTACCTCCTCTTTTGTGTACTGGATCTCTTGAAAGTGAAACGGGTATGAAGAATGCTTTACAAGAAACATACTCTTTCACATATCAAAGCATATTAAGCACATCCTTATTCTCAGCAGTCGTACTGTAAGTTCTGCTAATTACTTGCTGGAGAACAGTGTAACCAGAGGTTTATGGCCTGTAACTAAGTTTGTCCTGCTTCCTAGTGCATAGTTCTTAAATCGTTCGCTTGCCGATGTGGCCATTAGACCCACTTTTTCCATTTACGTATAGCATCTCTTCATGCCACTTATGCTTCGAGATGCCTAGGCTACTGGTTTACACGCCTATTCGTGACACTACTCACGCACACTACCAAGACTATAGAAGGAAGTATCAGATGCTATCCGTGTTGGCAACGTACAATTATAGAATTGGTTGCATAATTTCGCTCTGTTCTGTTGCCTAGTAGCTTCGCTCTGAGTCTCTCCCCATACCCAGTCCGTATCCTGTAGTTGTAGTAAACATTGTAATGTCTGCATCTTCCCCACAAACATCAGTATGAACTTCCTGTGGTAACTTATTATACTTACATATCTTCTGAGTTAGCAATGTTCATAATATGTGGCATGTTTGAAACCGCATCAGTTTTATTTGTATATGGCCTCACTTCCCCTTCACTCACTATGTTTCCTAGGAACATTAATGTCTGGCATCTGAACATACACTTTTCTTTGTTGAGAGTTACTCCCTTTGGTTGTCTTGTTTCGAACACTGTTCTTAGCCTGTCATTGTGCTCCTTTTCTGTACGACCATATAATAATACGTCGTCTGCTTGATTGATGACACCTGGCCACCACTTCGATAATGTTGTGCATGTGGCGTTTGTAGTTTTAAGTGCCTGAACTCGGTCAAAATGGCAGCAAATTGAACTACTAATGTCCCAACAGCATGATAAAAGTCGTTAGTGGTGCACTACTCTTAGTGTGTGGAAACTACCAAAATCCTTTTCATGCATCCAACACCATGAGCCAACTTATGTCCTGCTACTGAGCCAGCGATTCTTTCATTGTGGAAGCTGATGTTTCTCTCTGTTTACAAATTATTCAGTTCAGTGTAGTCCATACACAATCTGAACGTTCCATTCTTATTGGAACCAACACTATTGGCGCGCATCACTCCGTTGGGGCCTGTATTTGTGCCATCACTTCATCTGCCACCATTCTGTCTAATTTGTTTTTTGTTATCGATATGATTAATTGAGTTGGAGGTTTTGTTGGAGCAACTATTAATATGGAAGACTGGCATAAATAACTGGTTTGATGATTGATGGAGTAATATACATTAATTTCTGTTATTCTCGAGTGATGTCACCTAATATGTTATGGTTGGTGATGTAAATATATGTTGTGGGGTAGTATGGATGAGTAGTTATGTTGCATTTTATAACTACATTGAGATATGTGTGTCATGACTGAATTATGCTGGGGTAATGTTTTGAATGGTACCCAGTACGCCTGTTCAGAAGGCTTAATAATAATTTTTTTATATATCTGACATTTGATGATCAGCATTTTATTGTTTTTGATGGTTGGTATGATCTTGAGGTTTATTTGATGGGTGGTATAATATTTGGCTGTTGCCTGATGAAAATGATGTTTTGACGGGCATGTTGCAGTTACGATTTTCGGCATATTTTAATGGGATTGGGCTGAGGTAAGCTTGAATTATAGTGGACGGTATGAGTGGTGAGTATATTAAATCTGATGACTGTTGGTAGAGCAGATGGTATGCATGAGTTTCAATGGGTGGGACATAGAATCATAAAATGCATGCTTGCGATTATATAATTAGCCGAGTATTCCAGTTAGGAAGCTTAGTTTGACAGTGGTAGTTTGTGAAACTTTGTCGTGAAGAAGAATAAATGACCATGGTTTCTGGTTGAATGATTCCTATCACACATTATCTTGGACTGCGTATAAACAGATTGTATTACTTGTACGAACAGTAAGCATGCTGCTTTAAGGACTCTATTTATCTTTGTAGTCTGAAGTATGTAGAAATATGTATATGTCATTGTTTTAAAAATGTTTAATTTCTCGCTGGTGCTATATGCTGCAGACTTTCACCGATATGTAGAGCATATAATGGGCTTGGTGTAGTCAAATTAACATATATTTAATATAAGCCGACTAGTATACTTTTATTCCTACAAAACCTTCGAGGTATATCATAAATAACATTGTGTAATAATTATACTTAAATAGAGGAGATCGCAAATGTTGAAAGTTAATAAAAGACTTTTGCTTAGTTCTTCTACATTCTAAGTAAAATTGAAGTACAACTTCAAAATCATAAAAATGTAGTTAGTATTTAAAAATTATATATTAATTACTTAATTATTATTTGATATACCTTTTGTATATGAAAGTAATATGGTGGCCAGTAACAAAAAGGTATGAGGGATGAACGGTAAGGGGGGATGGGGATCGCGATTTAATCCTGAATGTTGAATGATTTCTGATTTCTCCTAGGTACCTGAATTTAGTTACTTGAGAAATTTCACCGAATCGAGCTTTCATTGATTATATATATTATATATATATATATATATATATATATATATATATATATATATATATATATATATATATATATATATAACTCAAGAAGACAGCTCGTACCGCTAAGTTTGTAATGAAACTTCTCATATCTATGACAGCAGCGATTATTTTGAATATGCTATGCACAAAATTCTACCTATAATATGCAGTATTGTTTTTACCCTGCAATTTTCTGGACAAACCAAATTTTCCTTTTTATGATAATTAAAGTGTTTTATAGTATTTGATGGAAAGTATTAGAATAAATCAACATAGAGCCTACTCTAGTATTCAATTATAAACAAATTTTAAGGAATAATTCGTTTTGATGTATTATAACTTCTGTGACACGGCTTAAGAAAATGTGTTCAGCTGCTTTACATTTGAAATGTAATGTGATTCATAACGTCGTACACGATATACCTATAGCAATGGTCTGTGATAATTCCCCAACGAGAACCATTGGAAGGTTTCTCGGTATTGCCTATATATTTTAGTTAATGGAAGTGATAATAGCCACTGTCAGAGATAGTATGTTTTCGAAACCAACACTGGCATCTTGACTCCAGACATTATCTGCATTCTCATTGTTGGTTACCACAATCAGCGCGGCATGGCTAGGGAAAGGAGACGTTTCTAAGAGGAAGAAAGTGGCCTAACCACTTCTTTCAGAGTTTAATATCAATCATTTGAATCCAAGTATTACATTATTTCTGAAAACTCTTAACAGTAAACTATTTTTAAAGTCTAAGTTTTATTTCCAATCGTTATTCACTGTAAATATACAGGCTCCTACCAGACTTGCTACTGCCACTATACACAAAAAGACTGCTTCAATATTGTCAGCTTGTACGGTACATGTTGTTTACACTGAATGTTAGAAATGTGCTCCAGCATGGTCTGTGCAGTGGGCATAATAGCAATAATGCAGTAGTATTGCCTACCTGCTAGGCGCTGTATCGCTGTCGCTGAGAGTTCTGTATGTGCCAGTTGTACACGAGAAAGCCCAGTTGCCACAGAAAGGTCATTATTGTTAATTATTTCATACTATTCAATAAAACAGCATCAATCATTCATACAAACTGAAGATAAAACAGTCGTATTCAATGAGAGAGTGGAGGCCCTTGTTATTTTAATTATTGCTGAGGTATTAATGAGATTCTGCTATTAGGTTGAAGAAACTGTAAACATAAAACAATATTCGGATAATTGTATTGCAATTCTTCTTCGTTACCGATATTTATCAAAAATTCGTTTCAAAAACTCGATTTTTGAGGACTCATATTCAGTTTAGGTAGAGTCCTCCATATCTTAAAGTAAAAATAAAGTAAAATGTTATTTACATTTACTATGCAGGAGCATGGAGCAACAACAAATCAGAGCAGAGTACAAAGTTCTCGACGAAGTGGTTTATTTAAAATCCAGGAACATAGTTGTGTTGAAGAAACAAAGAAATTTCGGAACATATAAACTGAGAGGAAAGAACAGGCGACTGTGTACAAGCAGAAATGTTATAAGGCTGTTCAGATATTTACTATCACAAAAACAAACATGTTAAATACAAAGAAGGCAAATCTTTGAACACGATATTAATACCTGTTACTAAAATCAATTTTATGAATTCAAAAATAGACAAAACATTAGAATTATACTAACTGATGTCATACACGCCGAAAACATTCATTGGCTAAAAATAATATGTATTTTGATTGTGAAATCACCATTTTAAAATACAGGATCTACATACGTATTAGAAATGAAAAATTGTATTAACAGGTATAATACATTATCTAAAATAATTCTGTTATATTCCAGGAAATAGAAGATTTCAAGTATGTAAAATAAGTTTTCAATACTGGAAAAAATATGCGAAATAATATGACAGCAACAGATTCATGTTGCAAGTGTTGAATAAAAAAGTATTGTTATTTAAGAAATGAGCATCGTTTCTTCATTTGTGTTGTCCTTCTTACGCATCTTCAGTTGAAGCAATTAAATAGCAAAATGTTTATAATACTGAAATAAATTTCATATTCCATCTCATTGTGAACTAAATGTAAGTTACTAATGTTTAAATTCTTAAATACATGAAATGCTATTTTAGGCAATGTGCTTCTTGCCTCGAAAGATGTGCCAAGCCAAAGAGTAATTTCGAGAAGATAATTAATTGTTACGATGGACTGTGGAAGGGATATTCATTGTTATTATATTCATAGATAGAATGTTGTAAAAAACAGAAAACATTTATGATGTTATTTCCCTTGACTATAATTAGAATACAATTTTAACAAAGCGATCTGCGCAAAACTTGTAATAGCAGCAAGCATAAATGCCCAGGAATGTTCTGGCAGCATCACTGTTCATAGCTCTGTAGTCTTCATATGCCACCTGCTGCATTACTCACAGTATCTATTGTCAACCATACTGTGACGGCTAAAATGCGTGCAGTGTAATACGAAATATTTCACAAGATATAAATCTAAAAATACTTGAGTTTGGAAAAAAAATCTAACTATATTAAACAGTGCATAAAATAGTAATAAATATTCATGGTAAAATAAACACTGTTCCTAGCGTATTCAAAGCACATCAGGACAGAAGCAGATGCTGATGTAGTCAGCGTACCTAGTGACGTAATTTCTGTAAAGTAAGCTACAGTCCATGTTGCCCAGTATTTGTTGCCTGTTTCCTTGCATGTCTGTTTTAGCTCAGAGCTCACTTGGGCGTATGTAAGTAATAGTGCCAACTGTTATTTGCACAAGATACCTACGAGTGTTCGTTTCCAATGTACACAGACAGTATTACCTTTTTTGTAAAACATACATTTTAAAAATTCCTTGCAAACAGACTACATATGTCATTGAAACATCCCCTTGTAGTTAACTTCTTCAAAAAATTCGTGAAGATCAGATTTTGTTTGAAATACTTATGTGTAGAATTATCGCACTGAGGGGATAATTCCTTAACATGGAAATCCCTATTTAAATTTCGCAGCCGCTAGCAGGTAGGTAGTAGCCTTATACAGGCTGTTCTAGCTAAAATGATCTCTTTCAGAGCCGTAGTTACTTTTTTCTTTTCAATCAATTTTTTAACCACCATTTTAAATTAATATTGACAAGTAATTAATAAACACAGTGTTTATATTCCACAGGGCTCGAAAGCAGTCAACGTCTAAAGCTAAATTGCGAAATATATCTTTTGAATTTTATTTCAAAGCTTCAGTTTTAAAGACAGCAATTTGGAAGAAAAAATATTGTACACAACATTTCGTAAGGAACACTGAAACGTTCCGCTATCTTGCCGATCTTTAGGTTTACTGTCTAACACAGCACCTCTTCAGGATCAGCAACTAGACGAGGACCTTACAATATATTTTGCATCACTGTCACGTTCTTGAAATAAGGATACTGTGCTAGTCAATGGTTTTTGACACACACACACACTCTCCACAACACACACACACACCACAACACACACCACAACACACACCACAACACACACACACACACATATATATATATGTGTGTTTGTGTGTTGTGCTGTGTGTGTGTTGTGGTGTGTGTGTGTGTTGTGGTGTGTGTTGTGGTGTGTGTGTGTTGTGGTGTGTGTGTGTTGTGGTGTGTGTGTGTGTTGTGGAGTGTGTGTGTGTATGTGTGTGACAAAACCATTGACTATTATATATATATATATATATATATATATATATATATATATATATATATATATATATATATATATATATATATACAGTTGATGCTTACTAAAATAAACACCCAAAGAGACAATATACATTTTCAAAACAACATTTCAAAGAAACGATATAAAAAAAAAATGATATGATCAGATTTTTGGAAAGTTCCGTACACGTAAGTTATTTTGCTTGCTACATTTAAGTGAGTGAGTGCAGAGAGTTGGGCGTTTCTTGACATCAAGTTCTTGAGAGCCGATGAGAGTGAAGGAATGAGAGAATGGAGCAGCGCCGGAATGGAATAGTAAGGGGAAACGGGAGATCCCTGAGAAAGCCCGCCCGACAGGAGGCATCGTCCGGCACGATTCCCACTTGCGAAAGTCCAGTAGCGACCCTGCCATTATTCGAGCCAGCTCCACCTGGGTGAGAGAAGAGTGCCTGACTAACATTACTTCCTTACAAAGGCGGAATAATTGTTAAAGTTATTAAACGAAGCGCAGGTAGTTAAGGAAAGATCCTGATAATTGTCAGGAATTGTTCTTCAGCAGTTTCAGATTTGCAGCTCGTTGGGCTGTTTCGATGACGCGTGATGCTGGGGTTCGTTATGCGCTTGGTAGATTTCACTCTGTATTCTTATTTATTCTGTGCTTTAAGAGCGATATTGTCACACTTGTTCAGGCTCGTGTGAGAGCACATTGCGAAGACTCGTTCAAGGCACGTTTGGCGGTTTTATGTTTAATAATATTTTGCACCACAGCCTAGGGAGGATGTATGCTATTATGAGGGATGAAGTGAAGTTATTTGTGAACAAATGTAATTTATTTAATAGAAATTCCAGGAGGTACAGTAAATACAAGCTATTGGCGAGGGAGGTATTAATCAAAAACAAGATGTTACTAACCTAAATGACATCGTCGTCAGAGGCTGAGTGTTGATTCGGAAAGCGACAATCTGCACGCCAAGCAGCATCTTGATGGCTTCATCTCGGCATGGGTCCACAAACAGACTCCGTACAAATTGTTGCCCAGTATTATATAGTTTCTGGTGGAGTAATTGTCCCAAATACCGTGCTGTCGGGAGGGGAGCTCCAATGGAGCTTCGCTAATATGTCAATGAATAGTAGATGTCCTCCATCTCATAGCCTGTGCTGCGGAAGAAATGTGCGGGTTGTATATTGATGCGGACTAGTCATCTCCTGGAAGCTGGGCTGTACAAGCGTGTAGACTATTCGCTACGGTAGGATTAAGTCAGATAGGATAGAAAGAGAGCAGGAAATACTAAGGTAAGCCAGTGTCATGAAGTCTCCCATGACTACGTCTGAACAGCCAGGTAGTGTTCTGCTGAGTGTGTAACTGTGAGGTGTGGTGACCCTGAACTTGCCATTAGCTAAGGAGTGTAAACACTCTCCCAGGTGACAGCGGCATACCACTCCGGGTGGAACTGGTTCCCGTCACCCTGATCTTGAAGTCTTGCTGTATTTTTATTTCGCGGTCACAGTGGGCAGTTATGTCTTCCATCAATCACTCTTCACACCGACTGACATTGATGTAGTGCCAGCACTTGGAGGTTTGTGTACCTCTGGCGTTTTACAGCACGTTCAAAAATAAAGCAGGAGGAGGAGAAAAACACTTCGAGGTTTAGAAACAAGTGAATTTGGTACATACTAGGTACGAAGAAGTGTGGATATTTTTTCATGTCTTGTTGATACGCCCTTCTTCCCCGCAGGGGTGTTAGGCGTGTAAACCTCTACCTCACTCCATGACACACGAAACCAACTCTACTGTTCAGAAAGCGATCCCGACATGAAAAATCCAAATGCCGTGGCCCAAGCTCTTCCCCAAATAATAATTAATACAATTACAGCAATACAGGTAATTCGTATATCGGTGAGTCGTTTGCAAATAATGTCTCTCTACTCTCTAAGTTCCAAGGTCTTTGATTCACTATTTATTTTGCACCAAAACTACTGTTTACAGACACTAATTACACTCGTAAATACAAACAATAAAAAATAATAAAAATTTTCGCACTCAATTCACATATTGCGTGGGCAGACCCATTAATTAAGTTCAACGTCTTTTGCCCTATGCGGTAACTTCCAATAACTGGTGTTTTAAAAAAATTTAATATTAAAGCCACAGACGAGAATAGTTCCGCGGCTCTTGACGTGCTTGAAAAGTGTTTCAAAAAAAGGACGACGGATTTCGCAGGTACAACCTGACGATGGCGCTTATGCATAACTGCTACCTTTAATTTGGCATTCGGACAGAATACCATATCGCCGACCACCTGGCCACGTCGGGAAACGTCCTTGCTTCCCAGTGTCAGCTCGCTGTAGACTCCGCCCCACTTATCCACGCCAATAGGAGAGCAGCCAACAGGTCGTTCACCTCTGGCCTCCGCGTAAGCATGTGTGGATTTCTTGCACTCGTTAGCATGTAGAATCGCACTGCTACTCTCCGGAATATTCTACATGTTTAGTTGTTACGCAAAAGTACAGGCATACATCGAGCACTCAAACCACATTAAACACTGTTCGCAATACAGCCTTCGTAAGACAAGTGGAAGGGAAATGTTTAAAGTTACTTTGTGGGCTCTAAGAATATATTGCAAAAAACACGGGCCGCTTACGTAAGTTACAGTTCTCCACGTTCACTTTAATATGATCCTCCTCGAGCCTCGTAAAACGGGCAATTGAACCAGCGTGACAAAATTCAATTTCACAAGCCATCAGTCACAAGTTGCGGTCTCACAGTTATTTCCGCGATTTTCAGTAACACTAGTATTAAAATGAATATTACTCGTACACGCAGCTTTTCCACACATAGCAGCACGTCCGCATTAAGTTTACGTCTCTGTGAAATTGGCCCATATTTCACTAACACGAGCTGCGCGCGAAAGGCAGACATATCAACATTGTCTCTACATTCACGTTGGGCATGTTCTTACAATATTCTTTAAACAGGTAATTTGTTTGCTCCCGAAAACGTTATCGCGATGTTCACTTGCTCGCGCAACACCTGCACATAGCGACCGGGGAGAAATGACATAGCAGTCCCATACTGCTAAATGTTCGCCCGATTTCACGATAATTTCCATTTCCGCGGTCGAGCACTTACTCCATCGGCCGTCTAACCACCGCGGCTGACTCACACACACTGGCCAGGGCGCTCTGTCTCAGCCAGGTGACGACGCAATCTCCCGCTACCCCAAGCGCCATGTTCGCGACTCTTTACAAATCGATCTGCACAAATAATATCGAATTCGAATATCGTACAAAACAACCTTATATAATACGTGAAATATATTTCATAATATATTAACACTAAGCAATAAGAATATTTTTACCGTGTAATCTACGTGCAATAAAATACATACTGGATTAAGAAATGTACCGGCCAGTATATAACCAAATATGAATATTCAGCGCTTCCAACAGTGGTGTAAAATGACTAAAACCCATATATTTTACTAGGTGACGAACTATGAATCGTCACGTCTGGTACTGAGTTAATTCTAATGTAATTTTATAGTTCAGTTGCTTTTATTTTGAAGAAGGAAATTTTCTCTTTCAATTAAACATTCCGAACTGTATTATTTATACGTCTATTATACCATGAACATGATTCCCAGCTCTAAAGTTTCTGTAAAACTTTTATGCAGCAAGACACTAACATGCTAGTCCTTAAAAACGAATGAAATAAATGTGTGACATCAATGAGTTTATTATATTAATTAAATAAGTTACAAATTATTTATTTAAATTATAATTAGAATTGTTGGTCGGTAAATATCGTTTATCGCTTCTACACTTATAAATGTGTAGGTGTACATAATTAACCAGTAAACATTATGACATGTATTTAAATTATATGTTCATTAAAATATTGAATAATATGTTTGCATTCGCATTTCCATGCTGTAATAAGATTTCTAGAAGCATTGAAAAAATTAACTTAGTGGTAGAAAACCATACGTTCTTCTTCACATCATTTACCCTCGTTACATTTAATTTGCAATTATTCCTTACAATGCTGCATTTTCCCACAGAACAATAAGCGAATATTTTTTCTCGCTCGCTTCATATTGGTCGAAGTTCGCAAATGTCTTCAGGTGATGACTTTTGCCATTTGCGGTTCTTGGAGAGTATCATAGCCGTTCTTAGTTAAATTTCTCTTGAGACGGTATTCGTCTCAGAGCATGGTAATACGAGACAACAGTATTGCCATCTGCAGTATTAGTATAAACCAAACGAATACAGGAGAAATCTTGGCGGAACTCATTTTCATAAACTGTAAGAACACGGAGAAGTGTGTAACTGAAAAAATCTCCCGTAACACATTTATGTTGCCGCTTGGGAGGAAAATTAAGTCCGAAACGTTTCTCCAACAAATACATATGCCAACTTAAAATTTGAGCCTGGAAAATTTGGTCGAGGCGGAAAAAATGTATAGCCCCAAGGACTTGGCCCATTTTGGTTTTGAAATTTTCATTGCCCCCTTTTTAGCATGGAGCCAGTCATTAACAAACATTAATTTGTCAGCATGACTACAAGCGTAATTACCAAAAAATAACTCTATATAAATTAAATATAAATTCTGATTCTTGTCAGAGCTAACGATATGGACTAGTCTACCGTTAATGTCTCCAACACAATTAGAATATTCTCATCGCTGTTAGAATATTTTTTTATTCGGTGACAAAAAATCCAAGAATACAGCACAAACTTCATACATGTAATTTTCAATAATGTAGCTGTGATTCTTCCTTCAGCTCGAATGCGTAATTGGAACTGTACAAAATGGAATAGCACGACTATAGTAAGAAATATGTAAAATCACAAGGGTAGTTTAATTTCGCCTGTGTCAGATATGAAACCAATTGTATGTAATAATCAGGAGCGGGAAAGTATTCCGCTATGGCGTGTATTAAACGACTATCTCGGCACTTACCTGGAGTGATTTCTGGAAAATATGTAACAACGAAATCAAGAATTTTAAGAAAAGTTCTTTTCAAATATGTATCAAATGAGTTTACAATGTTTTCGTATTTTTGTTATTGATTTATGTCCTTTATCATGTTAAGTTTAAGTTTTAATTTTCATCTTGCATGGTCATAACCTTGTGATGTATATTATGAATATAGTTTTTTTAAAAATGGTGACCAAGTTTACTTTGCAATGTCTAATAAATTTTCTAATAAATTTTAATTTGTAATATATATGAAGTTGAAACTAAATTTATTTATTTTAATGTTATAATAGTGTAAACATAAGATTACTATTTAACGAACTCAACTTGAAACCCCTACATACAGTGACGCACATCATGCACGAGAAGCAGTTTTATATTTAATTGTGGCATTCGCGTATTAACAAATTGTATTTTATTTATTGTACTCAATTTCCTACGTGGATAATGTCAGAGGGTAATCAAATTTCTAATGTTTCTTTTCACTCCGCTACTGACAATATGGGCAGTGGAATTGAAAGAACGGCTGATTATGACACCACAAGGATATCAGAGTTATCCGTTGTCTAACCTGTCCTGGCTAAAACTTGAATCGGGAACTATGAGATTAAACGTGCCATGTGTAATATATATATATATATATATATATATATATATATATATATATATATATATTTGAAACTTTGATTAAAAAATATATTCCTCATAATGAATGAAAACGTGGTGTGTGCTAGAACACTAGATCACGGCCTCACTGCCTACCAGCAAGGTGAGAACCAGTGTGCGGTATAGACCTGTACGTGGAGAACACTCGGCAACAACTGAGTGTGTGCGAGCTTGTTCCTACTACTCACACACTGAGAATACAACCAGATACTTTCCACTATTCCTCGTACAAGCAGAGTGGCGCAGTGGAAGCGTGCTGGGCCCATAACCCAGAGGTCCGTGGATCGAAACCACGCTCTGCTAACAAAATCCTCATCTATTATTTTAGTGATATCAGTTCCTGTTACCATAATTATGAATTTTTATTTGTTAAACTTTGGAAAGTATTTGACAACTTGGACAGTAATATTTAAGATATATATAATATATTATATAAAAAATAATGAATGAGACTTTCGTTAGCAGAGCGTGGTTTCGATCCACGGACCTCTGGGTTATGGGCCCAGCACGCTTCCACTGCGCCACTCTGCTAGTATGAGTAGTAGTGGAAAGTATCTGGTTGTTGTATTCTCAGTGTGTGAGTAGTAGGAACAAGCTCGCACACACTCAGTTGTTGCCGAGTGTTCTCCACGTACAGGTCGATACCGTACACTGGTTATCATCCTACTGGTACGCAGTGAGGCCGTGATCTAGTGTTCTAGCACACACCACGTTTTCATTCATTATGAGGAATATGTTATTTAATCAAAGTTTCAAATGCGAAGTATTATTGACTCGAAATCGATGCCATTTTCCTTTAACAGTGCAAAATTAATTGGTTGGTTGTCAGTTTTCTTGGTAATTATTTGCAGGTTTGTAGCAGAGAAACACTGGAATCTCGACCTTATCTGCATCCTCTCCTTGCGCCCTCAGATGGAGAATCTTTCATATTTACTACCCATGAAGCAATCATAATATTTTCTTTCCGAAAAATATTTTTAATGTCACATATCATAAAACAATGGTCTGTTGATTATTTTTCTGGCGTGCACAGAAATAAAGTAGCAAGCGAGAATATATTATGATTTTACATATAGATGGGTGGTATCCATGTGACATGAAGAGGAAACACTAAAATTAATATGCCTCTTAATGGACTAACGCTCGTGATTTCCTTGTTACTGTGTACAGAACTTCAGACATATTTCAACCATATAGGAGAACGGCAGCTACGAAGTTTCTGCTTTCGGTTATCTTTCATTATGATTCTCTAGTGTTGTGTTTTCATAAAGTTAAAAAAGATTATTTATTATTAGTTAAATGTTTATAATGTAGTATATCTTAATATTTAACCAAATAATCACAAGCAAGACAGAGTAAGCAGATTTCGCTACGGCTATTTACAGGTTACTTTCTATTTCAAATCGCATTTGCCCCGCCCAATCAAATTCACAATTCACAGTGTATAAAATTAGGGCAATTCGTCGTTTCCCATTACTGTTATCACTTTACAAAGATTTATACTATACACATTTTTATTTCCAACTCATTTCATGCGTATATAATATATATTTGATAGAGATGTTTCCTAGATTGTAATCATTTTAATATTTCGCATCTGTCTATGTCGTTACATGGAGTCTTGAGTTAATTTGGTTGTGTGGCAACCTAACAAGTGTTTTCAAGCTTGTTCAGAAATATCAAACTCAAACTGTAACTGATGTTCTGGAATGAAATGTATGTTTATAATTCGTTGATCTCTTTTTCTGTATTTATAGTTATATATTTATTTTTATGTTACGCAGCTACTACACTTTGAAAAAACATTTGATGTAAAGTAGATCATGTGAAATGTTAAGCCATTAGGTTTACTTGTAGTGTAGAGTTAATAACCTGAAAAGTTGTTGGCTTAATTTAAATAAAATACAGTAATCAAATATTAAAAATTGCATATCTGTCAGCAAATTAATTTTTAATTGCGCACTACTGCTAGGTGTATTGAGAAACCCCAGAAAAGTGTTTGTCAAGGTTACATTTTTTTTTCTACATCTCTTAGCACAATTTGTGCTCTAATTAGTGTTTGCATTTAAAATTCACTTATTTTCATTGCATATATAATAATGAACCTCGATTATCCTGCATATTAAATTCATTGGAAAACAAACAGTGTAAGCGCATTTGTGAGAAAAAATAGGAAATGAATGTTACAATTAAAATACAGGAAAACTGTGATGTTTAACATTAAAGTGTAAGCAGACCAAATTTTGTATATAGTATAAAGTTTATAAATATGACCGTTTTGAATTGTTTGATAAAAATAACTTTTGTTCTTAATTTCACTCGAAACAAAACATGAATTTTCAACACCTACTTGACAAAATGTGGCATTTTTTCGGGAACAGATGGAAAATGCGGTAAAATTAAAGAACCATTTTTGAAAAAGTGATAGGTTGTTAAGTGCAGGTAATTAAAATTTCAAAACTGCTGTTATTAATATTTGGGTGTCGGTGCAGCCTTTAGACGATTTCAAATGTGTGGCACGCACGAGTTCAGATAATTTGCAATCCCACTACATCTTCGATGTGTAAACGAGTTTCGAATTTGGTGGAAGTGAAAACAAAATTGCTCTTATCAGTAATGGTACATACATATACACGATGTCCCAAACACGTTTTACGACTTCTCATGGACCCAGTCAGATTTTAAAATGTCAGGGGACGTTATATTTATGACTATGTTTCAAAATTTTTCTAATAATATCTCGACGAAATAAAAGACACATTTTAACCTTTTACGGGCAAAATTGTGTCGAGTGGTACTATTTTTTTCCAGGATAATAACTGAAAATAGTGGTAAAATCACGGAATGAAACCAGTCAATATTGAATATCCAGTAGAAATATTTGTTTTCCGGGTAATTTTATGTGACGTGCCGTTAGGTTTATGAGATATATGTAAGACTGTTGCGTGCAGTTTTAATAAGAAGGCAAACATTTCTACAAAATAATTTATACGTATATGGCCAAATTGAGACCCACTAATTGTCATAATACGAGATGGGGAGGGGCGGGATGAGATCTCTATGTACCCACATACTGGAAAAATATATTGAAAAAGGGGTGGAGAGGGTTGAATGACTACCAACATAGCACGGAGTTTGTTTCAACTGCCGGTAGCCACTAGGTATAGGAGGTTTTCATTAATATGCTCAGACTCCCCCTACCCCAATATTCCATACATTAAATGTGGGCTACACTGTTGAATTTTATACTCGATTGCACGTCTGCGACAACTCCTGTCAGCAAGGAACCTCTGTGTATGGCGAGTTATCTTGTTATACAGCGTATATAGGAAATAGTTGTACAAACTCGGACACGTGATTCGTGACCGGAAAAGAGGAAGATTGTTACAGGACACCCATGGTCCATCTCAAATAGTAAGGGCTGTAGCATCCCATAAAGGCAGTGGGCGACAAGGACATTACGTGAGATATTAGGCAAAGTACTTGCGGTAGAAGAACACAAATTGATATACGGAGCAAGTACGCGAAAATCTTGGATAAACAGTAGGTATGGTCCATCGTACACGCCCCCATTATGTAAATAATAGGGGTTGGCACCCTTTGATTGCATGCAACACGTACACCGTGAGGTTGAATTGATTGTGGTTACCAGGGGATGAAGCAGGACGACTTAAGTAGCAAATAAGCCACCCTTATTGCAACTCTCTAGGACCCACCGTTTCCGGTTAAATTAAAAACGAAGGGTGCAGTGGAAGCAATAGCATGGCCTAGTGAGTAGGCAACCCTTCTCGCACCCGGAGGAATTCAGTGAAGTGTCCCCGCTGAATGAGGTGAAGAGAGTGTGGCGGCAAGTGACAGTGCGGTCTTGAGAGCCGATGAGGATGATTGAGGTGAGTATGGAACTGCGCCGGAATAAAAGGGCGGTGCAAACGGGAGAACCCCGAGGAGTCCAGCCGACATGCGAACATCCGCGGGTGACCCGTCCGGGAATTGAACAAGGGTCGCCGTGGTGGGAGGCGAGCAGGCTAACCGCCCGCCGAATGAGTATGGCCACGAACCAAAACGTAAACAACAGAATAGCATTAGGATATGTGCTACGCCAATGTTTAACGTAGCTGTGGAGTTGGCAGATTGTGCAACACAGGGTCGAAACGAAGACAACGGCATGTTGGTTGCACTGGCTAACTGCGACTGTAGTCGAGAGAAACACACGTGTGGTGTGTTTAGAGTCGGAGTGACTTGGCCGAAAATACGCGGATTTCTCGCTGGAAGATGTGGGGTACATGGTTGTTGCTATGCCCATTTTGCACGCATTTCATCGAGGATGAGTGTCTATCAAACTAGCAGGTGGGTGGGTAGCTGCCGTCTTTCCGCTTTAAACAGCAACTCTTCTCACCTGGCCAATATCCCGTGTACCTGAGCATGCATGAATAACTTACCTGGGTCCCGCTTTGAGTGACGTAGTTTTCTTACGCGAATCTCAGTTACAAATTACTTAGTCGGTGTTCAAAGTAGTGAAAGGGACGTAATGGGCCCAGTAGCGTAACTCTGCACTAATGTGTGTAACCACGTGTAAATTCCATGACGTAGTAATACGTCATCGTTACGAAAGGCACTGTCAGCACAACAGACCATACACAGCAATCATTCCGGATTATGCAGGTGACGTATCACAACGAAGTTCACAGCAAATGATCGAAATGTGCTCCGCCCATACCGATGCAGTAGTTCACTCCGCCCATACCGATGCAGTAGTTCACTCCGCCCATATCGATGCAGTAGTTCACTCCGCCCATACCGATGCAGTAGTTCACTCCGCCCATACCGATGCAGTAGTTCACTCCGCCCATACCGATGCAGTAGTTCACTCCGCCCATACCGATGCAGTAGTTCACTCCGCCCATACCGATGCAGTAGTTCACTCCGCCCATACCGATGCAGTAGTTCACCCGGCGTATTAGAGACTGGTGGACGTGTTGAAATACACCTGGGCGTGTCTCACGCGTGATCGCAGGCAGCCATGACCCTCGCTCAGATCATCTTAAGATGCCACGGGTCTCTCATCCGCACACGCCTTGAGAAATGCCCACAACCAGAAGTCTAATGGCGTAGTCCGGGGAGCGTGGTAACCAATAACGAGGTCCGCCCTGTCCCATCCAGCGAGCGGGATACGCTGTGTTCAGGTGGTCATAAACAACCCTGGTGAAATTAAACGGCGCAGCTTTCTGTTGGTTTCAAGGCGAACTTTTGAGCGAGCCAGTTAAGCATTTCTGCCTGGTTGTCGTCAAACCATTCGAAATTGAGCTGGTAAATTATCGCGCGTGCACAGGAGAGTGTGTGTTACACACTGTTGTGATATGATGCGTAGAATGTTATTGCCTGAAATATCTTAAAACACATCAGAAGTAATCTATCCATCTGTTAATTCTAATGACCCAACCCCAAACCACGATAAACATCCCCATACCAATATACTGTAAACAAAATCAGCTTAAAGAATGATATTTTGTATATAAGGGAATGTATTATTGCCATAAAACAAAGACGTATATATAGAATGTGTATTAACAGCACACCTATAGTTCTGCAGCCTTCTATTTGAATTAATCAATATTGTAGTACTATAAACAAACCAGCCACAAAAAAAAAAAAATTTACAGTAAGCCTTTTTTTTTTTTTTTTTACAGTGTACGCCTCATGCAAATAAGCCTAACTAACTCTAGGGAAATTACGCCAAGGAAACAACTCACTGCATTCGTGCTCAATCTGTTTAGTAATATGTTGTGTGACCAACACGCTTATTTTCTCTCTGTTACTATACAAATTAATTTTAAACGAAATATTGTAATTTATAGATAAAATACAAGTAATAGTTTAATTTAAACTAACATTAATGTTAGTTTATATTAATAGAAGTATAAAACACTTGTGATGCATGACATATTTAAGATGGAACGTATATATATATATATATATATATATATATATATATATATATATATATATATATATATATTTAACGCATGTGAAGATACCGCGAATAAACGATACGAAATAATAATGTGTAGCTGTATTTGAACCCGGATCATGACGGTGAGTCACCGTTATGGACCACCGGAAATTGGCTCATCTCCAGCGGTGCTTTCTGTAGTTCTCAGAAAGCTCGATGCGCCCTTTCCGGTCATTTGTCACTGTCAACTGACTGCGCAATCTTGTGCCTGCATCTGCTGCTGTCGCCGGCTCATGTGGCCGCCGCGTCACGTCGTTCTGGCACTTCTCGTCTCCAACGCGCTGGGAAGAGAAGGACAGAACAAACAACTTAGTACCAGTGAAGCAATGCATGCGGTGAGGATATAGTAGACTGACACTCGTCTTCTGCGCATGCTCACAACTCTCCCTCGCAGTACGACAATACAACTGTCATATTCACTCGATCACTGTACTTCAAAATTCGGTCAGAGTAAAAGCAGAACTGTTAAAGCTCGTATATATGGAAATAGATGAGCTAATCAAGAGTTCACAGAAAATGGAAAGTCTAAAAAAAAAAAAAAAAAAAAAAAAAAAAAACCTTACGCTTGGTGACTAAGAAATTGACTTCAACTGCAAAACTGGCATGTGCACTGTACTATACATCTCTTCTTAAAGTTGTCTGATTTTTCGCGGATGAATACACAATATCCGCTCATCCTCTCTTGTAGAATAACACGTCATTGTAAGCAGTCAACATGTTGACTGGATTAAGATTGAACTTACTGTGAAAGGATATTGAAAGAATTTTCCATTAGCCCATGGGGATAGCCACGTTCTCTAAGAGGTGTACGTCTTCGTCAATTAGAAAGATTTAATAACAATTTCCTAATTTATTTATAAACAACTTACAAAGAAATATTCAAAACCTAATAGCTGTAAACGTATAGCTATCGCTAGAGACATGCAAAATTCGCGTTATTTTTCGGCATCAAGCTAAACTACTCAGTGCTCTCTGTACTAATTAGAGCACAAATTGTGCTAAGAGCTATAGAAATAAATTGTTGTAACCTTGACAAACACTTTTCTGGGGTTTCTCAATACACCTAGCAGTAGTGCGCAATTAAAAATTAATTTGCTGACAGATATGCAATTTTTAATATTTGATTACTGTATTTTATTTAAATTAAGCCAACAACTTTTCAGGTTATTAACTCTACACTACAAGTAAACCTAATGGCTTAACATTTCACATGATCTACTTTACATCAAATGTTTTTTCAAAGTGTAGTAGCTGCGTAACATAAAAATAAATATATAACTATAAATACAGAAAAAGAGATCAACGAATTATAAACATACATTTCATTCCAGAACATCAGTTACAGTTTGAGTTTGATATTTCTGAACAAGCTTGAAAACACTTGTTAGGTTGCCACACAACCAAATTAACTCAAGACTCCATGTAACGACATAGACAGATGCGAAATATTAAAATGTTAAAAATCTAGGAAACATCTCTATCAAATATATATTATATACGCATGAACTGAGTTGGAAATAAAAGTGTGTATAGTATAAATGTTTGTAAAGTGATAACAGTAATGGGAAACGACGAATTGCCCTAAATTTATACACTGTGAATAGTGAATTTGATTGGGCGGGGCAAATGCGATTTGAAATCGAAAGTAACCTGTAAATAGCCGTAGCGAAATCTACTTACTCTGTCTTGCTTGTGATTATTTGGTTAAATATTAAGATATACTACATTATAAACATTTAACAAATAATAAATAATCTTTTTTAACTTTATGAAAACACAACACTAGAGAATCATAATGAAAGATAACCGAAAGCAGAAAGTTCGTAGCTGCCGTTCTCCTATATGGTTGAAATACGTCTGAAGTTCTGTACACGGTAACAAGGAAATCACGAGTGTTAGTCCTTTAAGAGGCATATCAATTTTAGTGTTTCCTCTTCATGTCACATGGATACCACCCATCTATATGTAAAATCATAATATATTCTCGCTTGCTACTTTATTTCTGTGCACGCCAGAAAAATAATCAACAGACCATTGTTTTATGATATGTGACATTAAAAATATTTTTCGGAAAGATAATATTATGATTACTTCATGGGTTGTAAATATGAAAGATTTTCCATCTGAGGGAGCAAGGAGAGGATGCAGATAAGGGCGAGATTCCAGTGTTTCTCTGCTACAAACATGCAAATAATTACCTCTGACAACAAAACTGACAACCAACCCAATTAATTTTGCACTGTTAAAGGAAAATAGCATCGATTTCGAGTCAATAATACTTCGCATTTGAAACTTTGATTAAATAACATATTCCTCATAATGAATGAAAACGTGGTGTGTGCTAGAACACTAGATCACGGCCTCACTGCGTACCAGTAGGATGATAACCAGTGTACGGTATCGACCTGTACGTGGAGAACACTCGGCAACAACTGAGTGTGTGCGAGCTTGTTCCTACTACTCACACACTGAGAATACAACAACCAGATACTTTCCACTACTACTCATACTAGCAGAGTGGCGCAGTGGAAGCGTGCTGGGCCCATAACCCAGAGGTCCGTGGATCGAAACCACGCTCTGCTAACAAAAGTCGCTTTCATTATTTTTTATATAATATATTTTACATATATATGCTAAATATTACTGTCCAAGTTATCACATACTTTCCAAAGTTTAACAATTAAAAATTCATAATTATGGTAACAGGAACTGATATCACTAAAATAATAAATGAGGATTTTGTTAGCAGAGCGTGGTTTCGATCCACGGACCTCTGGGTTATGGGCCCAGCACGCTTCCACTGCGCCACTCTGCTTGTACGAGGAATAGTGGAAAGTATCTGGTTGTATTCTCAGTGTGTGAGTAGTAGGAACAAGCTCGCACACACTCAGTTGTTGCCGAGTGTTCTCCACGTACAGGTCTATACCGCACACTGGTTCTCACCTTGCTGGTAGGCAGTGAGGCCGTGATCTAGTGTTCTAGCACACACCACGTTTTCATTCATTATGAGGAATATATTTTTTAATCAAAGTTTCACATATATATATATATATATTACATATGGCACGTTTAATCTCATAGTTCCCGATTCAAGTATTAGCCAGGACAGGTTAGACAACGGATAACTGTGATACCCTTGTGGTGTCATAATCAGCCGTTCTTTCAATTCCACTGCCCGTATTGTCAGTAGCGGAGTGAAAAGAAACATTAGAAATTTGATTACCTTCTCACATTATCCACGAAGGAAATTGAGTACAATAAATAAAATACAATTTGTAAATATGCGAATGCCACAATTAAATATAAAACTGCTTTTCGTGCATGATGTGCACCACTGTAGGGGTTTCAAGTTGAGTTCGTTAAATAGTAATCTTATGTTTACACTATTATAACATTAAAATAAATAAATTAAGTTTCAACTTCATATATATTACAAATTAAAAATTTATTAGAAAATTTATTAGACATTGCAAAGTAAAATGGTCACCATTTTTTTTAAAAACTATATTCATAATATACATCACAAGGTTATGACCATGCAAGATGAAAATTAAAACTTAAACTTGACATGATAAAGGACATAAATCAATAACAAAGATACGAAAACATTGTAAACTCATTTGATACATATTTGAAAAGAACTTTTCTTAAAATTCTTGATTTCGTTGTTACACATTTTCCAGAAATCACTCCAGATAAGTGCCGAGATAGTCTTTTAATACACACCATAGCGGAATACTTTCCCGCTCCTGATTATTACATACAGTTGGTTTCATATCTGACACAGGCGAAATTAAAGTACCCTTGTGTTTTACATATTTCTTACTATAGTCGTGCTATTCCATTTTGTACAGTTCCAATTACGCATTCGAGCTGAAGGAAGAAACACTGCTAGATGATTGAAAATTACACGTTGAAGTTTGTGCTGTATTCTTGGATTTTTTGTCACCGAATAAAAAAATATTCTAACTACGACGAGAATTTTCTAATTGTGTTGGAGTCATTAACGGAAGACTAGTCCATATCGTTAGCTGTGACAAGAATCAGTATTTATATTTAATTTATGTAGAATTATTTTTTGGTAATTACGCTTGTAGTCATGCTGACAAATTAATGTTTGTTAATGACTGGCTCCATGCTAAAAAGGGGGCAATAAAAATTTCAAAACCAAAATGGGTCATGTCTTTGGGGCTATACATTTTTTCCGCCTCGACCAAATTTTCCAGGCTCAAATTTTAAGTTGGCCTATGTATTTGTTGAAGAAGCGTTTCGGGCTTAATTTTCCTCCCAAGCGGCAACATAAATGTGTTACGGGAGATTTTTTCAGTTACACACTTCTCGGTGTTCTTACAGTTTATGAAAATGAGTTCCGCCAAGATTTCTCCTGTGTTCGTTTGGTTTATATTAATAATACTGCAGATGGCAATACTGTTGTCTCGTATTACCATGCTCCGAGACGAATACCGTCTCAAGAGAAATTAAACTAAGTACGGCTATGATACTCTCCAAGAATCGCAAATGGCAAAAGTCATCACCTGAAGAGATTTGCGAACTTCGACCAATATGCAGCGAGCGAGAAAAATATTAGCTTATTGTTATGTGTGAAAATGCAGCATTGTAAGAAATAATTGCAAATTAAATGTAACGAGGGTAAATTATGTGAAGAAGAACGTATGGTTTTCTACCACTAAGTTAATTTTTTCAATGCTTCTAGAAATCTTATTACAGCATGGAAATGCGAATGCAAACATATTATTCAATATTTTAATGGATATATAATTTAAAGACATGTCCCAATGTTTACTGGTTAATTATGTACACCTACACATTTATAAGTTTAGAAGCGATAAACGATATTTACCGACCAACAATTCTAATTATAATTTAAAAAAAAAAATTTAACTTATTTTATTAATATAATAAACTCATTGATGTCACACAATTATTTCATTCGTTTTTAAGGATTAGCATGTTAGTGTCTTGCTGCAAAAAATTTTACAGAAACTTTAGTGCTGGGATTCATGTTCATGGTATAATAGACGTATAAAACAATATAGTTCGGAATGTATAATTGAAAGAGAAAATTTCCTACTTCAAAATAAAAGCAACTGAACTATAAAATTACATTAGAATTAAATTAAGTACCAGACGTGATGATTCATAGTTCGTCACCTAGTAAAATATATGGGTTTTAGTCATTTTACACCACTGTTGGAAGCGCTGATTAATTCATATTTGGTTATATACCGGCAGGTACATTTCTTAAACCAGTATGTATTTTATTGCACGTAGATTAAACGGTAAAAATATTCTTATTGCTTAGTGTTAATCTATTGTGAATTATATTTCACGTATTATATAAGGTTGTTTTGTACGATATTTGAAATCTATATTATTTGTGCAGATCAATTTGTAATGAGTCGCAGACATGGCGCTTGGGGTGGCGGGAGATTACGTCGTCAACTGGCTGAGACAGCGCGCCCTGGCCAGTGTGTGTGAGTCCGCCGCGGTGGTTAGACGGCCGATGGAGTAAGTGCTCGACCGCGGAAATGGAAATCATCGTGAAGTCGGGCGAATATTTAGCAGTATGGGACTGCTATGTCATTTCTCCCCGGTCGCTATGTGCAGGTGTTGCGCGAGCAAGTGAACATCGCGATAACGTTTTCGGGAGCAAACAAATTACCTGTTTAAAGAATATTTTAAGAACATGCCCAACGTGAATGTAGAGACAATGTTGCTATGTCTGCTTTCGCGCGCAGCTCTTGTTAGTCAAATATGGGCCAAGTATCACAGAGACGTAAACTTAATGCGGACGTGCTGATATGTGTGGAAAAGCTGCGTGTACGAGTAATATTCATTTTAATACGAGTGTTACTGAAAATCGCGGAAATAGCTGTGAGACCGCGACTTGTGACTGATGGCTTGTGAAATTGAATTTTGCCACGCTGGTTCAATTGCCCGTTTTACGAGGCTTGAGGAGGATCATATTAAAGTGCACGTGGAGAACTGTAACTTACGTAAGCGGCCCGTGTTTTTTGCAATATATTCTTAGAGCCCACAAAGTAACTTTAAACATTTCCCTTCCACTTGTCTTACGAAGGCTGTATTGCGAACAGTGTTTAATGTGGTTTGAGTGCTCGATGTATGCCTGTACTTTTGCGTAACAACTAAACATGTAGAATATTCAGGAGAGTAGCAGTGCGATTCTAAATGCTAACGAGTGCAAGAAATCCAAGCATGCTTACGTGGAGGCCCGAGGTGAACGACCTGTTGGCTGCTCTCCTATTGGCGTGGATAAGTGGGGCGGAGTCTACAGCGAGCTGACACTGGGCAGCAAGGACGTTTCCCGACGTGGCCAGGTGGTCGGCGATATGGTATTCTGTCCGAATGCCAAATCTAAGGTAGGAGTTATGCATAAGCGCCATCGTCAGGTTGTACCTGCGAAATCCGTCGTCCTTTTTTTGAAACACTTTTCAAGCACGTCAAGAGCCGCGGAACTATTCTCGTTTGTGGCTTTAATATTAAATTCTATGAACACCAGTTATTGAAAGTTACCGCATAGGGCATAAGACGCTGAACTAAAATAATGGGTCTGCCCACGCAATATGAGAATTGAGTGCGATATTTTTTTTGGATTTTTATTGTGTGCATTTACGAGTAGAATTAGTGTCTGTAAACAGTAGTTTTGTTGCGAAATAAATAGTGAATCAAAGACCTTGGAACTTAGAGAGTAGAGAGACATTATTTTCAAACGACTCTCCGATATACGAATTACCTGTATTGCTGTAACATGAGTAGAAGTATCAGGATTTTAGATTATTATCTGGGGAAGAGACTGGGCCACGGCATTTGGGTTTTTCATGTCGGGATCGCTTTCTGAACAGTAGAATTGGTTTAGTGTGTCATGGTGTGAGGTAGAGGCTTACATGGCTAACACCCCTGCGAGGAAGAAGGGCGTCACAAAAAGACATGAAAAAAATATCCACACTTCTTCGTATCTGGATAGTAACAAGTTCACTTGTTTATAAACTTCGAAGTGTTTTTCTCCTCTTCCTGCTTTATTTTGAACCTACTGTAAAACGCCAGAGGTACACAAACCTTCAAGTGCTCACACTACATCAATGTCAGTTGGTGTGAAGAGTGATTGATGGAAGACATAACTGCCCACTGTCACCGCGAAATAAAAATACAACAAGACTTCAAGATCAGGCTGACGGGAACCAGTCCCACCCGGAGTGGTCTGCCGCGATCACGTGGGTGAGTGTTTACACGCCTTAGCTAATGCCAAGTTCAGGGTCACCGCACCTGACAGTTACACACTCAGCAGAACACTACCTGGCTGTTCAGACGTAGTCGCGGGAGACTTCATGACACTGGCTTACCTTAGTATTTCCTGCTCTCTTTATATCCTATCTGACTTAATACTACCGTAACGAATAGTCTACACGCTTGTACAGCCCAGCCTCCAGGAGATGACTAGTCCGCATCAATATACTACCCTCACATATTCTTACGCTGCACCGGCTATGAGATAGAGGACAACTTATTTTCATTGACATCAGCAGCGAAGCGCCATTGGAGCTCCCCTCCCGACAGCACGGTATTTGTGACAATTACTTCACCAGAAACTATATAATACTGGGCAACACTTTGTACGGGGTCCGTTTGTGGACCCACACCGAGATGACGCCATAAATATGCTGCTTGGCGCGCAGCTTGTCGCTTTCCGAATCAACACTCAGCCTCTGACGACGATGTCATTTAGGTTAGTAACATCTTGTTTTTGATTAATACCTCCCTCGCCAATAGCTTGTATTTACTGTACCTCCTGGAATTTCTATTAAATAAATTACATTTGTTCACAAATAACTACAGTTCATCCCTCATAATAGCATACATCCTCCCTAGGCTGTGGTGCAAAATATTATAAAACATAAAACCGCCAAACGTGCCTTGAACGAGTCTTCGCTATGTGCTCTCACACGAGCCTGAACAAGTGTGACAATATCGCTCTTAAAGCACAGAATAAATAATAATACAGAGTGAAATCTACCAAGCCAATAACGAACCCCAGCATCACGCGTCATCGAAACAGCCCAACGAGCTGCTAATCTGACATTGCTGAAAAAAATTCCTGACAATTATCAGGATCTTTCCTTAACTACCTGCGCTTCGTTTAATAACTTTAATAATTATTCCGCCTTTGTAAGGAAGTAATGTTAGTCAGGCACTCGCCTCTCACCCAGGTGGAGCTGGCTCGAATAATGGCAGGGTCGCTACTGGACTTTCGCAAGTGGGAATCGTGCCGGACGATGCCTCCGGTCGGCGGGATTTCTCAGGGATCTCCCGTTTCCCCTTACTATTCCATTCCGGCGCTGCTCCATTCTCGCATTCCTTCACTCTCATCGGCTCTCAAGATCTTGATGTCATGAGACGCCCAACTCTCTGCACTCACTCACTTAAATGTAGCAAGCAAAATAACTTACGTGTACGGAACTTTCCAAAAATCTTCTCATATCATTTTTTTGGTATCGCTTCTTTGACATGTTGTTTTGAAAATGTATATTGTCTCTTCGGGTGTTTATTTTAGTAAGTATAAACGTGACAGTGATGCACATATATTGTGAGGTCCTCGTCTAGTTACTGGTTCTGAAGAGGTGCTGTCTTTGACATTAAACCTAAAGATCGGCATGATATCTGAACGTGTCAGTGTTCCTTACGAAATGTCGCGTACAATAATTTTTCTTACAAATTGTTATCTTTAAAACTGAAGCATTGAGAAGGAATTTCTATAGAACTGACTCCCCATGTAAACTGAGTGGCTACAGGCTCGGTAGGCAGGCCTCATAACATATTAACCCGACTATAGGGTATCCACGGTAAAGTGAACACTTTTGAAAACCCTCTAAATTGAAGTAATATACAAAATATATATTTTATGATTTAGCTTTTAGACGTTAACTACTTTCTACTAATGTAGAAAATATTAGCTTTGTTTATTAATTACATGCCAATATTTATTTGAAATGGTGGTTAAAAAAATGATTGAAAGGAAAAAAGTAACTACGGCTCTGAAAGAGCTCATTTTAGCTAGAACAGCCTGTATAAGGCTAACCATATAAGGCTGTATAAGTTAACTACAAGGGCATGTTTCTATGACATATGTAGCCTGTTTGCAAGGAAATTTAAAATGTATATATTACAAAATAAGGTAATACTGCCTGTGTACCTAGAAAAGGAACACTCGTAGGTATCTTGTGCAAAAAAACAGTTGGCACTATCCATTACATACGCCCAAGTGAGCTCTGAGCTAAAACAGACATGCAAGGAAACAAGCAACAAATCCTGGGCAACATGGACTGTAGCTTACTTTACAGAAATTATGTCACTAGGTACGTTGACTACATCAGCATCTGCTTCTGTCCTGATGTGCTTTGAATACGCTAGGAACAGTGTTTATTTTACCATGACTATTTATTACTATTTTATGCACTGCTTAATATAGTTAGATTTTTTTTCCAAACTCAAGTATTTTTAGATTAATATCTTGTGAAATTTTTCGTATTACACTGCACGCATTTTAACAGTCACAGTATGGTTGACAATAGATACTGTGAGTAATGCAGCAGGTGGCATATGAAGACTACAGAGCTATGAACAGTGATGCTGCCTAACATTCCTGGGCATTTATGCTTGCTGCTATTACAAGTTTTGCCCAGATAGCTTTGTTAAAATTGTATTCTAATTATAGTCAAGGGAAATAACATCATAAATGTTTTCTGTTTCTTACAACATTCTATCTATGAATATAATAACAATGAATATCCCTTCCACAGTCCATCGTAACAATTAATTATCTTCTCGAAATTACTCTTTGGCTTGGTACATATTTCGAGGCTAGAAGCACATTGCCTAACATAGCATTTCATGTATTTAAGAATTTAAACATTAGTAACTTACATTTAGTTCACAATGAGATGGAATATGAAATTTATTTCAATATTATAAACATTTTGGTATTTAATTGCTTCAACTGAAGATGCGTAAGAAGGACAACACAAATGAAGAAACGATGCTCATTTCTTAAATAACAATACTTTTTTATTCAACACTTGCAATATGAATCTGTTGCTGTCATATTATTTCGCATATTTTTTCCAGTATTGAAAACTTAATTTACATACTTGAAATCATAGAGAGACGTTGTGAGTGTACAAAGGTTTTTATTAAAGATTTGCTATAATGACACTATAAAGTACAAGTTCAGCATTAGTGTTTAAAACGAGATTCACTTCACATACTTTTAATACAAAAAATATATAATCTTCCAAACTTATTTTACAGCAATTCTTATATAAATGAGTGTAATATCATATATGTATATATATATATATATATATATATATATATATATATATATATATATATATATATATATATATATATATATATAAAATTAAAAAACAGTGGAGCATTTTTTACTACATTGAAACAGTCAATTTATTTGACAGAAGTTGTGTTGGAAAAAATGTATTTACTAAGGTAAAGAAAGGAGGAGCAAGGAAATGGGAGGTTTACAGGACTAGTGTGTAACAGTAATAGCGCAGATACATGACGTGTAAAGCTTCCAATAGTATGTAAAGAAAGAACATAACACATCATGGTGTCAGAAATGGGTCAGTACAATATTTATATTTCTGGAGTGAGAGAGTGTTCAGTGTGCGAGTTGACGGTGTCGTAGCGCGGCAGTTCTGATAACATAAAGAAACCTAGAAATCGTGGTGCGGGAGGCCGACAACAACGACGTAATGGAAATGTCGGTACAATTTCAGTCGTAGCTGATCAGTAGATCAAAAGAAAGCCACGTGGATATGCTGATTTACTGCGTGAGTGCGGAGGCAGATAACTCGTTAACATTGTTCGCATTGACGGAAGAGCAGACAAGACATTACAGTGTAGTAAAGCAGAAGTTTAGCGACTTCCTCAAGGTAGAGAAAAATGTTGTGTACGAGCTTGAAAAGTACTTCAAATGACGCCAACAGGACTGTGAACCAGCGGACGTCTTTATCAATGAAGCATGCAAGGCAGCAGAAATGTGTGAATTGAAATACTTGAAAGGAGTTAATAACGACTATTCTGTTAATTGGAGTAGAAGACGATCAGTTGTCAAAGACACCGGGAATGGAAAGTAATATTGACAAGACAGAGACAGTTCACGGGCGACAACAACAATTACGGGACAATCACGCGAATCTGGACAGAATATGAAGTGGCAGAAATCAGTCGGAGCAATTGAGAGGATGCAGTTCATAAAGATATGAATTTTTTGCACAAAAACAAAATAGGAATAATATGAGACTGGGACAAGGGAACATCAAAAGTACAAAGTGTAGAAGCTCCTCTGGACATCATGGGTCCCGATGTCCACCAAGGAGTGTTGCATATTTTTGATGTAATCAATTAGGACATTATAGCAGGTGTTGCCAGAGTAAACCACTAAATTTGCAAGATTTACAGGACGGAGAGGTAGAATATCAAGAGTATTACTTGGGACAAGTGGCGCTGAATGTTTCTTTAAACCCACGGTACTCTCAAATAAAACTGCAGGGCAAAACAACCAACTGAAATATTGATATGGATGCTGATGTAACTGTCATAGATAAATCCACAAGTGACAATTTAGGGCTTTTGCTATGTAAAATAAGGAACAGACTGTTTGGGGCGGGCAGAAATCAAATAAAATTGGAAGGTCAAAAATTAAAAGCAATATATCTAATGTCAATATTGAAAGCTAAAGGATTACGAAGAGAAAATGGAGACTAGGGAAGAGGAAGAAACTAAATCAAACATGTACGTGACATATTTCCTAGCATCTTTGAAGGTCTAGGTAGGTTCCATCACAAATAGCATATTGCGATAAAGGCGATAAAGGAAGGTGCAGTGCCTTTTGTAGTACTAGCCCCGATACGCATATCTTTGCCACGTTGCGACAAGATGAAAGACAAATTAGACAGAATGGTGGCAGATGAAGTGATGGCTCAAATACAGGCACCAACGGAGTGGTTCACGCCGATAGTAGTGGTTCCAAAAGATAATGGAACTTTCAGATTGTGTATGGACTACACTGAACTGAATAATTTGTAAACAGAGAGAAACAGCAGTTCCATCAGTGAAAGAATCGCTGGCTCAGTAGCAGGACATAAGTTGGCTCACGGTTTTGGATGCATGAAAAGGATTTTGGTAGATTCCACACACTAAGAGTAGTGCACCACTAACGACTTTTATCATGCTGTTGGGACATTAGTAGTTCAATTTGCTGCCATTTTGACCTAGTTCAGGCACTGAAAACTACAAACGCCACATGCACACCATTATCGAAGTGGTGGCCAGGTGTCATCAATCAAGCAGACGACGTATTATCATATGGTCGTACAGAAAAGGAGCATGATGGCAGGCTAAGAACAGGGAGTAACTCTAAACAAAGAAAAGTGTATGTTCAGATGCCAGACATTAATGTTCCTAGGAAACATAGTGAGTGAAGGGGAAGTGAGGCCATACACAAATATAACTGACGGGGTTTCATACATGCCACATCTTATGAACATTACTAACTCAGAAGATACTTAAGTATAATAAATTACCACAGGACGTTCATACTGAAGTTTGTGGGGAATATGCAGCCATTACAATGCTTACTACAACTACATGATACGGACTGGGTATGGGGAGAGACTCAGAGCGAAGCTACTAGGCAACAGAACAGAGAGAAATTATGCAACCAATTCTAGAATTGTACGTTGCCAACACGGATAGCATCTGATGCTTCCTTGTACAGTCATGGTAGTGTGCGTTAGTAGTGTCACGAATAGGCGTGTAAACCAGTAGCCTAGGCATCTCGAAGCATAAGTGGCATGAAGAGACGCTATATGCAAATTGGAAAAGGGGGTCTAGTGGCCTCATCGGCATGCGAACGATTTAAGGACTATGTACTAGGAAGCAGGACAAACTTAGTTACAGGCCATAAACCTCTGGTTACACTGTTCTCCAGCAAGTAATTAGCAGAACTTACAGTGCGACTGCAGAGAATGAGGATGTGCTTAATATGCTTTGATATGGGATAGTGTATATCTCTGCTAAAGCATTGTTCATACCCGATACACTCTCAAGATATCCAGAAAACAAACAGGGGGTGCATAAATAAGAAAGTAAAGAGGAGCTTTGTGTTGACATTGTTCTGCAAGCAGCCCCATTGACTGATTCATACCTCTGGAAATACAGTTAGTAGAGAACAAGGATGGCAATTTACAAGTTCTGAAGGAAGAAATTATACATAAGTTAAATAATGGGTATGACTTTTTGCTGTATATGAATCAGCTGACTGGCTGATTCTTATACGGCTGATCATGTGTGGGACATGGAAATGATGACGATAATACACGATGGTCACATGGGGTTCGTAAAAAGTCTTCAGCGGCGAACGAGTCGGTTTGGTGGCTGCATATTTCACATGACATTAAGAAACTGGTTGAGGACTGTGAGCAATGTTTGCAGAGCAAAACACAACACGTAGAGTCTCTGATACAGACAACACTGCTGAAACGGCGTTAGACCATGATTGGAATTGACATTATGCAAGTTAAAGAAACATATCCTAGTGGTAGAGGTCTTTTATTGAAGATACCGGGACATGTTACATAGTAGAGTGTTTGACAAGGAAGGCTGTGATCAAATGGCTGCCGAGAATTTTTGCCAGGTATGGCATTCCAGTGATAGTATGCAGTGATGGTGGGGCACCGTTCAAATAAGTGAATACCAGATATTTGCTTGATTCTATTGGGTCAGGATCCTACCATCCAATGAGGCGGCAGACAGCGCAGTAGGGTCGTTCCAATTTAAATCAGTAAGTGCCTTTTACATAATCATTTTTATTTCTTTGTAATTATTTATGGAATATACCTCATCGTTACAGAACACAAGTATAATTTTTGCATATTAAAAAAAAAAACATTTTTTCCTGAGATGTATAGAAAATATAATGTAGAAGGGCATTGTATGGTCATCGCATAGGTCCAGATACCCAGCTCGCGTCTCTAGTCCACCATCTTGTAATTTTCGGTTTTTCTCTTAGAATCGCTATATCTGATCACTTTTAACATTGAAATCACAAAATCTTTTATAAAATAAACTAAAACTTTTTAAAAATTTCTTTCTACCAATCCGCATCCTCATCCACCACCACCAATTCCCTCACCATTATGCATAAACATATTGTGCCATAAATTACACCTGATTACCCCATCATTGATGGAAAACAAATATTTAAGTAATTTGTTTCATTACTTTTGGAATGTAATAAAACTTTTTGGTATTTTAAGGTTTAAGGTCACTGGGCCAATGTCAAGGACAAGGAGCGCTTGCCTTTGGGCATCGTGGTCGATACGCTGGTCCTGTGTGTGCGTGATTTCAAATATTTCATATTAACTATTTATACGTTTTAACTTTGAACTGTTTTTATGACGAAGTTAATTATTTAGATCCACGTCTGTTTATTTATCACAACGGTGTACCTTTGCCCTAAGGGGTTTTAAACAGTCTTGTAACGTAGTTTTGCCACAATTACAGAAGAATAATGCAAAGCCCCGCCCGATAAATCTCAATAAACCTAATAAACAGTGCGTGTAATATAGAAATATGAGCAGAATAAAAGTTATCGTAGGCTTATTTGTGTGCATGTTCACCGCTATCTTTTAAGTTTGTATGAAATGAGCAACATGAGTTGCGTGCTTGATATTAATGTGCCTTATTCGTTTGACAGGTTGTTCCTTCGTTTTAATATTTATTCCAACTGAGACCATCTTTTTTAAAGAAATGATCCAACACATATCAATAACAAAAGGATAATTAGTACAGCCCCTTACCTCTTAGTTGTAACAGTGTTAAACACAGTCGCGGCACAATACTAACGTGCATTACATGTATTGTGCTATGTCGAGGAAAACAAATATGTTAATGCAAAAAAATCGTAAGAACTGTCGTCAATTCAGGCATTTTTAAAATTTCATAAAGCTTAACTAAATAATGTTAGAGGCCTAAGCTGTGAATATTCGTACGGGATGGTTTTTGGAATATGGCCGAATTCTTTGAAAAGTTGTAAACGGTAAACAACACATTTGACAGGTATAAAAGTGGAAGCCACATTTAAACGTTTATGTTTATGTGCAGCGGAGGTATACGAACACATGTACACACACAATGGCATTTAAACATTGATTTTGACAGATGCTACATGGCAGTCACATGGCATTGTTTGTTTACATTTGGCGGAAGGATACGAAACGGGCCTGCAAGTAGATATTTAGCAGGGCTCCGAGAAAGTTGCTTCCAATGGGGAATGGACTATAAGGCTCTAAGCCAGAGCAGGGAATGCTGGACCAATGGAAGCACATTATCGGAAACACGCCGGCCTACTTCAACGTACAGAGTTTCCAAATGCAAAATGCAAGAATGACCGCTCCAGAGATCCTTGATCTCCTCGGTGAAAGTACGGAGCACCACACACTACATTACAGCGATCATTAATTATTGATAAAGCAGCTGTTTACTATAAATAGTTGGTACCAGCTGCTCAGACCAACATCTCTGGCATTGAGAGAGTGTCTTATAAGGATGCGTGTGGCCGCAATGGCCGGGGTGTCGTGGAAAGCTAATAATTCAGAAAAACCATAAATTACATTGGCCAATCTAAACTTTTTACTTTAATATTTTAAACATTTTACCTGCGTACATTTTCGTGATTTGAAATAAATAATTTTATGTGGGTTACAGTTGTTTTTGTGTTAATAACACAATTTCGCTTCTTATTAATGCTGAGCACAAACATCAGTAATACGTGGATGCCATAGTGCACCAGTACGTCATCGCCCGCGAAAACTCTGCTGATTCCTGTTTAAACCGTACCTTTCTTTGTGAGGCATTTAACGTACCCGGTTAGTTAAGGATATTTTAACATGCTGAAAACATATTTAAACTAAAAATACAGACGAAACTGTTCGGTTAAGTTAGATAACCTTGTTTTGTATTTTTATCAACCGAATAACATTTTTTTTTTTACTGAATATCAATTTATTAACTTCGAATATTTTATGTAAAACTTGCTTGTCGAAGAAATTTCATTACAAAATTGGATATATTTTGTTAGTTTTTCTGAAATATTAATTTGTTTAATTTTTATAAACACATGCTTTAATATAGAAACTGAATTTTTTTAATTTAATATTTTTTGTATTTAAAATCATACTTTTAATCCGTGACAACTTGGTTGTCACTGACTTCCTACGAGATTCCCACCTTCCAAGTCATCTTTACGCCAGTTCAGTTTGAAAGAATTCCCGGATTATATTTCCGTCATAAAAGCTGGGCTTTTCACTATACGATTAAAAAAACAAAAATGAAATTTAAGTCAAACGTAATCCGAAGTACTTACTTAAAAATTTATTTAACGGAAAAGGAAATCTATTAAAATTCCTTAAAATTGCAATCATACTACTGTTACCAAATTGTTTAAATTAGAATTTAATTATTTATTCTTATGTTCTCTAGTGTGTGAATAGGCACACTAAATAATATGGTGTAACAATTGATGGTTTCACGTTATGTCTGAAGAATACAAGCAGTTATTTTCATGAGAGCTATGATGTATGTGACCTTATGCGAAATCTCCTAGGAAATTATTCGGAAATGTACTATAGGGCCTACCAGTGTATACGGTTAGTAAGAAAGCTAGAAGGGCACATTCCTTGTAGAGTTCCAACATTTCCTTAGGAAAAGTCAAATGCGTAGGGAAGTTCCTCACTTTATATAGCAGCGATGCTAAACATTCCCATATCCGCACCTTGATGTGTAGTATTATTAACATACAGAGTATAGGGTAAAAACTTTCATTATAGTTTAGGAAGTTAACAAATAAATAACTGTTCAATACAAATATTGATATATGATCGAATAACGTGTAACTTGTGCTCACCGGCCGGTTTATAGTCGACGTTAAAATATAAGATATTTTGTGTAAAACACATTTTTTTACCTCAGTCACCAGTTTGGCTCCCATGGTTTACGACAAGTGGTTTGTTAATGACACTTAACATAATAGCTGTTTTTGTTCCAAAGAGAACCCAAGAAAATGTCATATAAACCTTTTCTCTGCGATATGTATTTTCTATGTATGATGCTCGTTTGTTTTCTCTATCGCAAACTCGTGACACTTATTTTTGAGATGGAAATCAACTTTTCATGTATATAATTAATTAATAAAATACAACATTAGACTTAATAAAGTCTCAGCTGCTTTTCAGTCGAGCTCAGAAACAACCATACATACAGATGGCTTAGAATGAAAACACGCTAGTCATATTTTTGGAGCAAAAGAATTTTCGTTACTGTTGGTTGGAAAACCAAATATCTCACCTTTTACAAAGCTCAGTATTAATAAACTGCATGTGCTTTTATTAATACGAAGTGTTATAAAATTTGAGATAATGACGATTTCCGACCAAAAGGATCAAAATGTAATTTTCGTGAAAAACATGAAATACGAGGGTTTTTATTCTAAGCCATCGATACACATATACAATCAATGGAAAACGTTATCTTGAAATATGGAGTTTTGATTTAAACGCGGACATCAAAATAACCAAGTTTATTGAATTGTAATTTGGGCAGATATGGAGAAACTTCTAAAGAACTTTGTTGTGTAATTCCACTTGAATTATGATTCACGCGACTGTGAAGTAAAATATACGAGTAAAATCGTTTCGGGCTCTAATCATATTAGCTTAATAAGCCATATCTACGAAACTATGTGATAAATTGTAACCTAATGTTGTACACTGGTAGTATCTCTGGCATTCGTCTGATGTGCTGGTACACAACCTTTATTTATGTCCTTTTTGTATGAAGATGTTCCCACAAACAAACTGAGATTTTATGCTATATCTCGATTTCTACCAAATGTTGCACCAATAAATAATACATATATTATGAAAATTGATTTGTTGTGGGTGCGGCAGACTTTTCTTTAATGGTGTTAATGTAAATAATTAAGGTTGATATATTACATGTGTGAAGTAATTCAACGAAATTCAACCCATTTTTGTACTCTTATAGTATCCATTAGAAGCATTCATTATGCATATAAAGATAGTGTTTTGCCAATATTTTTTGCAAAATAGCGCCAGAATGGGAAATAGAATATTCTGCCATATTTCCGGAATAATTTAACTAATTTCCACCTAATTGTGCACACAATTAGTTATACAGAATGCCATGTAAACTTACATGATTTAAGTAGTTCTGACAATGATGTTAAAAATTGTGGCTCTATACATAATCTAGATAAGTGTGCCCATCTATTAGACAGTTTAACTTAATTCAATGAAACTTGTTATTTTTACAGTTTATATATTTGCACCAAATACAAATATTGTGTTTTTGTGCCTTAACTTTCTAACCAATCAACCTATTTTCGCCAAATTCTTCGCATAATTAGCGCTACGCTAGGCCATGTAAACTTAGATGTATTAAGTGTTGCAGACATTTATTTTGAAAATGACAGCCCTGTAAATATTTACGGTTAGTAAACTATATAATTCAAAACATTGTACTGTTACATTCGAAGTTGATGCTCCGAATCCGAGTTCCGTAAATCGGTTGATTGCACGATAGCGTATGGTACGATGTTTTATGGGTTCGAGTCTCAGGTAAGGCACGTGTGTATTTGTAATTGCCTTACTACTGTTTCATATGTTTCTGGTTTCAATTCTAATTATATTAATTTCAACGAAACATCAAGTACGACCTGCCATCTTAGCGTTTAAGAACTTCATTAAATATTAATTGCATCCTGAGAAAAGATAGTCTTTGGCTTTTTATTATTTTGATATCATCAGTTTTGTGGAAAAAAATACGTTATAGTCGTGTTATAAACGCTCACTTTGTAAATCGTGTAAAAACTTATCTATTTTATATCATCACTAACAAAGTTTAATTTTTTTTATCTCCTATTTGGATTCAGTTTTGAAAGTGCCGTATGTGTATTTAAAGGTCTATCGTGACTCCTATTATCTGTTGAGGGGAACATTATGTAATGCTTGAAAGACTAATCACTTAATTAAATTATTATTTTAACATTATTAATATTAAGCTTCTCCAGCTAAAATAATTATTTGTCTTGACAGATTCTTGACAGATGACAAATATTATTACCCGAAATGAAACTCTTATCCCCGGGTAAAAACCAATATCTCTAGACACTGCATCGTGGAGGCGGTGCCGACTGGTAATTCATTCGAAACGAAACATTCTTAATTCTATATAAATGTGGAGAGATTAGTAGTACACAAATAAACTGGAGTCAGTGAACTAATCAGAACGGAATGTAAACTTCAAGAAAAGAGTTACATTCAGGTTAGAATTCAGTATACTACGTACAACACATGCTGTTTTCCCTTTGGTTACTGGCGGCTTCTATCCATGAGGAGTAATTCTGGTTTAAGACTGCACTGAACATTTACTAGAAATGAGGTAGACAGATTTCGCTGGCTTCGCACAAACCATTTCCCTGCCTGAGCATTGAACTGCTTTTCTGCATACGACTAACAAAAACGGCATGGTCTGGATTTCAGGTTAGAAAACTGATCTGTAAAGAAATACTTTGAGATGTTTGTATACACATTCTAACCAATTTATAAGGCAGTTTGATTATATTTAAATTGGTAAAATCAATTAATTAATATAATAGTGCTTGTAATTTAAAAATTAAGACATAAACACATACTTTAATCACCACTGACCATGTGCCTTTGACGGTTGTGTATGTTTGGGGTTGGTCAATGTTGGGTACACGCGCAGAAGACTAATAAGCGGTCTGCCTCATCTTTAGTCTACGGAATTGAACGCCTGTTTTTTTCGAAGATTCACGTTAGACTTGTAGCAAGTAGAACCACTCAACTCAATCGGCAAAGGGAGAAATGTTTTTAATTAAAATTAGACCGGAACTCTGTTAGCCAAACTCGGGTGTCCATACTAATCAGTATTCTTGCAGCGATTCCAGATAAATAATGTTCATTTATTTGCTGTAGATTTAAGCAGATGCGGTGCAACTTACAATAATCAGTTCGAGGTACTTATAACCAGCATTGCCAAACCTGATTCTAAACTTTAGAACCCATGTGCAAGCTAAAATACCCGGTTTTACCCACAAGTCGGCAAAAAAAATTGACAGGCAAAGAAAGAGAAAGCTTTAAAAATAGTAAACAAAGATCTGTCTAAGGTGAATTTCGTGTATGTAGGAGATGTGTGCTTAAGAGTGTGTACATGTGTAATGAAGAAAAGTGTGCTTTAAAGAGACATTCTTCTTCGTGAAGCCAACATAACATTTAAAATCAGCACAAACACATCTACTGAAAACAGTACTGACTGATGTTCCACCATTGATATCACAGACACTGGTTGATGGTATAAATGTCCTACTAAGCTGTATCCTTAGTGCAGACAGTAGAAAAGGCAATGCAACCGATTATGTAACCTTTGTGTTAGTTGGTTCATTTATTTTATTTTTTAATTCACTGCGTTAGTCCTTCACTGATCCCATAGGTTACCTAGAGGACAATTGGGGCATGGAGTATGTCAAATTCTATATTTTTAACACCATAGAGTAAGGATTACCACGGAAAGTTATCATTATTCCTCCCGAAAGAAATCTACATCAAAACTTTCACAAAGAACAGGTTTTCACATCAACACTGACATGAGTCATCCAGACCCTTAAAATATTTAGAAATTAAATAAAAATTACAGTTATTTACGAATCTACATCACAAATCATACGATACATATCAAGTGGAAAATAGTAAACCAAAATTACAAAAAAAAAAGTAACTTGATTCACTGATTGTAATTTACAATATGAATATTTAAAAAAAAATTTGTAAAGTGTGTTAATATAGTATGTACATAATTGCTAATTTATAAAAAAAAAAAGAACTAAAGGAAAACATTCACAAAAAGGAGCTTATTTTATCTTAATGCATTCTTCCATCTATTGGCAGGTATAAAGTTCGGATTTTGTTTTCAAGTCACTTGTTAAAGATGATTTAATGTATGTACATTAATTACACAGTCGGTAGAGGAGGCCTCTCGATGGCACAACAATAAATAAACATAATATCCAATATCATGAGAAAGATACACCGCAAACTTAACACGCAAAATTGATAGCAATATCTAATTTTCAAAGAAGTTAAAAAGACGTACGTGTTATGCATTATATTGTACTAAAAATATTACAAACCAAGACAATTTTATGTTCGGTAAACAACATTTATAAAATCAACCAAGTAGGTCCATTTTTTGCACATAAGGAAAGACAAAAATACAAACACTGAACTGTAAGAACTATTCTTTGTAACACACAGCTGGTCCAGTAATAGAATCTAAATATTCAGTCATAGATTAAAAATAATGGGGATGTAAATAATATTTTATCTTATATTAATATGATTTTGTGTCACCGAAACGAAAATATTTATACTGATACGGAAGGGAGCTGAATATCTTTATAGCAGGAAGTAACTGCTTTCTGTTAGTACGACAGAGAGGCTGCAGGAAAATGCAGGTTTATAATGTATCTGGTTTGATAATAATGAAAATTAATGTTTAATTTTAAACAGTTTCAGTTATCATAAACAAAACTAAGAATAAATAAGACACACTGTCCTGTAAGAGAGATAATTTTCTCATTTTTGAAGAATTGTCTGCATTCTAATTGCCTTTTTTTTTTAAATAAGAATACTCTACCACTGTCAGCTGCATTTCCCCAAAACATTATTCCATTAGAAAGAACAGAATGAAAATATGAGAAGTAAGTATATTTGTTTAAGTGAAGCCCTGGTCACCAGAGGAGAAAGATAGGTACCTAAGGGAAAAGTAGTCAGTGCTGAGTTTGTCAGCAACACATTTAAATAATACGTTTTTTCCAAATCAGATTATAACACAACTGCAAATCAAAAAATTTTGTTGTGTGTACAGCTGTACGATTTACCTCATTATTTTGACGTGTGGCTAAGTTTCGTAGGAATTACGCCACAAAGTTGGGAGCCATTTTACGGCGAGTGGTTGAAATTGATTAGGGTCAAGGTGAGGTTTGAGGGGTGGTGAACTAATTGTTGAGTAAGGTTTTACCCAACTAGGCGCCAGGCATCGCTAGTTGGCAGTGCCGATGTTGTTGGAGCAGGAGACTCTGGATGTACTTTGGGTGCTGCGGGCCGTTCGCCAGGACGTATCTTTCACTCGGTAATTTATACCGCTCGCCGTTATTACTTACGTGAACATACAGTGGGCTTATTCAAGGCTGGCCAACACACCTGAAGCTGAACTATTAAGATAATTACACTCATTACTGTACTGAGGTTGAGAAAGTTGTGGCACGGGTTGTAGGGAACCCGTGCCCCGAAACCCCCGAAGGCAGTATTCAGGGTAATACACGCAGTTTACGAACTCCGTCGTTCATTTAACATTATACTTACATGACTCGCACTCACTAGTACACACTTAAGTTGGCCTTGGCTGGAACTCACCACACACTGCACACAAAAAGGCACGAAGTCTGCACTGGTAAATAAACGAGTCACTTAAGCTTCCTTAGGCGATTCAAGCTCTGGGGAAGAGGGGCTGGTGTCTCCGGTGGCGAAATAAACACAGAGGTTCCGGTTAACTAAAGAGCTATTAATATATTAAGTGATTGGTTAAGAAGATGTTGTGTGCCACCAGAGTACGCCGACCTTGAGCTGCGGAGTCTTGTATGTTACTACTTTCCGCGGCGAGACGCATTCCGCCGAGTTGGCGGGATATGACGCGCCAGGAACTAATTCCTGTTAAAACTTACTTTAATAAACTTCGAAACATATAATTCTTGCAATAACACGTGCAACAAAACACTCTGCAATATTAACTAGAACAAAAACATAACCTTTGCTATAAAATGAGTGTGAAGTGTGGGTGAACTGATGAAGTGACCCATTAACACTTTAAACAAAACACTTGCAATATATTGTATGGGCGTCTTTTACAGTTCACATGTTTATAGGTCCCTAGCTTTTGCAATTAAGCACCTTTGGGCGCCTTACACTGCACTAGCCCACTCTTAGCTATATTGCACTACACTCATCACACTAACGGCACAGGGCACTCTGCAACACACGACTCTACACTGGGTAGTGTCCGGATGCGTGCTGCTGTGCAGTTGTGGGTGTGGCTGTGTACACAGTCTGTAGGACCTGGATGCTCGCACGCATCAATATAGTTTTTTTTTCCTCAGAGATTATTCTATGACACGTATGGAACTCTAAAATACACTTATTTTCCTTATCAAGTACAATTTTATTTGCTAATAACCATTTGGATAGTTTTAAAAGAACTTCTTATGATCTTTTATCCATTTTATTATTACATGTTGTGATTATGAGAAGACTTGTGTCATCTGCAAATAGAACAATGTCCGCATTAGACTGTATGTATTCTTGGATATCATTAGTAATTATTAATCAAAGCAGAGGACGTAATGTTGAACCCTGTGGTAGACCATGTTTAATATATTCATAATATGACAAAGTTGACGTGAACCAAGTATCCTTGTGTGCCCTTGTAACCTCTTGCACCGCTGCAGTCACTTTCACCACCTAGCTGACACTGGGCCGAAGCGAACACTCGGCCACGAGTACGTTAGTACAGGTCGACGTGAATGGCACTTATACCACCTCGCCGACATGTACTACGTAACTCAAGTGACCATCTTGCTTTATTGTCCACAAGAGGTAACTCCTGGGGACAACTAACAATTGTACCAGAGTGGTGTCCCTCCGAATGTCACAGCCGTCAGGCGCACCGGCAGATGGAGGTAACGTGGTGTAATACTTTGTCTACCATGTCATGTGGACGCAATGCTGTCAAATGTAAATAGTGCATACTTTGAAGCTATCATGTTTTCAATAATCATGTGTATCTTGTTACTTCTCATCACGCACAACTTTAAGTACGTTCATCATGGTCCACCTCGGCGGGTTGCCATGATTGATGACGTCGCAGGCCAGCGACGGTAGATAGCATCACATCCTAGAAATGGCCGTTTCAAGTTGTCACATCAGTGTACTCTAATTGCAGTGTCCACTTGTGCCAATATAAGCCAGCCGGCCAAGGCTGTTTATTCAATTTTACATCGCTCACAATACTGATGTTTATATCTAGTCAGATGTATGTTAATGGCATGAGAAATCAGTCGTGACGAATTTTGAATTTCATGTTTGTGTGTTATATTACATTTTATAAACATGTACCATTAGGACGGTATTGTACGTGTGTAATAAGGTCCCCGGACACAGCCATGTTTTCTAATTATATGTTTTTGCATTATATGTTACTAATTTTGTGTATGATTTCATTGAGAAATAGATTTAGGACTCTTTGTAGGTTATTGCAGCTCCTGCTTCTATAACTGGTCACGAGCTGCTAAGCTAAGTATTCCAGTCAGCTAATTCACATGTACACGCTTCTTGCGTCCGCTCGTAAATTCCCACAATGTCGTTATTTTTCGTAATTTTTTTCAACACTGCGATTAAATGCATTCACTGTTATTCTAGGTGTACCATGCTTACATTAAATAATGTTCCACCGTTTCACGTGTCATATATGTTTTCACAGCACATTGCACTACTGTGCGCGGTGTTTTGCTTTAGCAATAAGGTCACCTGCCCAGCGGGCAAAGGTGTGTCAACTTTCACAGCACTGTCGGCTGACTCAGCAGCCACTCTCGTCTGCACACAGAGCTGGGCGCTTACTTCAATGTCACATCTGCTGTACGACGATTCTCACCGTTTCATGTATAATAGCCATAATTGTTCATTTCAATCTCAGTTGCACCTTTTTGCACTGAGCGTCTCGTACAGTGTTAGGATATAGGTATGGGGAACATGGCGTACCAGTTCACCAGACGTGTCACCAACCCCCCCCCCCCCCCCACCTGCGTTTCAGCATCACGGTATTCGGCTCCTAGCGGGTAAGACTTCTGTATATTTTTGTGGACATAACTGTGGGGCCTAATGCAATCCCGTTTCCGGGAACAGACATGTTTCATTCCTTTACAGAAGTTATTATGTGCACACATTAACTATTCACGTTGTTACCTATTGTTAGTACATTTTTGGACGTTGATTTAATTCACAACCTATCTCAATTGCAGACTTCATGGCACCCATTTTGGGGTTCATACCACATTTACTGTATTCTACTTTACATGTATACGTTACTGTTTATGGTTGTATATTTTCTTTGTTTTCGGTGTATTATTCTCAGTTGAGAAACTTTGGAATAGTGCCATTAAGTTCAAACTTTGATGTACTATTATTTTATATCATGCTCTTCTAGTCTTATCGTCGCTTTTTTGCATTTATATAAATTCGCGACTCGTGGACCTTCTGGTGCGTCCTTGCACTTTGTGTATCGCCGTAGAATGCACTGGTCGTATCGTATCGCTGGGGAACAATGCTCTTCTGTGCGGCTCCTTGCCCACGGCGCGCGGTCTGTGGCCCGGGTGCCGGTCAGCTGCCGCTATCCCTTGCTGGTCCATGTCATCTCTTCACCACACCAGCTGTTCTGTAGCAGCAGGGGACGTCTGCACATGGAACAAGGGGGTATTGTTGCGGGCGTAAGTGAGAGGATAGCTGTCCACGAGGTTGACGCCTGTCCGTGGTCGAGGGCAACGCCCTGCAGGAGAGAGAGAGAGAAAGAGAGAGAGAGAGAGTGTGAGACCAGGGGCAGCAGGGTAGGCGCTGACGATGAGCTTACTGGCAGGCCACGGATGTTAATACGGCCGACACAATCCCCCACCCCTTTCCACCTTCTCGAGAGATGTAACTTGGTGTGTGTCGGAGTTTGGTCGTCCAGCGAGACAGGAGTGATCCCCGATCAGCGAGTCTGCCGATGCTGGAGCAGCGTCGGGCGGAGCCAGTGCCGAGGTGATCCAGGAGCTGGGTCGAGACAATGCTTGGGGTCAAGCCGTCCTTCTTTATCACATCTGTGCAAGTCGAGTAGGGTGCGATACGAGTCGGGTAGATTGATTAATGTCATCTAAAGTAATTACTGAATCAGAGAAGAATCAGTAGTTATAGACTAAGATATAGGAATTTAACGTAATAACTACAGTTATTAAAAGTAAGATAGTTGAGATCTGAAATATAACTTAAAGTATAAGGAGTCAAGAAGTGTAGCGTTTATTGTATCTGTGAAATTTGCAATCGAGTTTAGTTTTGTTTAGGTAATAAAGTTTGATTTTAACCAAGCAACCAGCGATAGTAATTTAGAAGAATTAATATAGTCGATCCTGGGACTTTGTGAATGACCTTGAGCCAGTGTGGTTATGCAAGAATATAGATAGGTTGTACACTTGGCTAGGCACTACAGCAAAGCTGCTTGTTCCACCAGTTCAGGCCGCCGGCACTGTCCGGCTACATGGCGGGTCGCCGTTCGCCAATCAGCGTCTGGGAAACTAATTGCCAGCATGTAAATGTAAACAAATTTTTTTATTCAAAATAAATTCCCCTTTATATACTAATTCATTCCAAAATGTAATTGTTGTTAAATTTTCAATAAATCCAATTGAATTATCTATACATATATATAACTGGAAATATTTTCAAACATTTTATTACTATTTAACACCCTGATTGCAGCGTGACACAACCCACACAACACTACCGTGGTAAGAAGAAAGCACAGAGTTCACATATTTAAAAATTGCACATTTTTTTGCTGCGTTTTGCAACTCTCATGCCCGGTTGCACCATCATGGTTCGAAACTGTATCCAAGATCGTATCTAAGATCAACGCAGAAAACTGTTGCACCGTTCGAGTTCAGAGCTGGACTGGAGATCGAAATGAAGTTCATTTCGAGCCGCCGAATTTGGCGGTCTGAAATCTCGGTTAAAGATCAGCAGCCATCGTCGACAAATATAGTTTGAAAATACGCCAAAGGATAGAACTACGGTAGATTTTTTTCTTGGGAAATTAAAACAACATTCTACGCACTTGAATATTATTCAGTAAAATTCATACAACAATAATTCACTTAAAAGAGATAAAATATTGCACATCTAGTTCTATCTATAGTGACAAAAACTCATATTTCCAAGACGTAATATATTTCGAACCAATAGCAAAATTTGCCTCACACTTAATATCGATCTCTCACTTTGGAACAAAGATCGACGAATCGGAGATCCAGAATCATGAAATTTCGTCGGTGCAACACGTTTACAGTGGAACCAATGTTTATTACGCTGCAAGCAACCTGGGAAATGGAAATTAAAAGAGAAACACGCAATTATGATACCAGACCACTTAATCTTCCCTTGTATTTCTTTTTGTAACTGCAGTCACTAAAAGTGAACTGTATCAAAGATTACTTGTGTCAACCACATAGGGCTGCATGTGTAAATATACAAGTGTAAGTTCGCTCAAAATTAACGCCATCTGTTAATGAAAAGCTCGATTATAATATTGTTCCAAAAATAAATAATTAAGCAAATTGTACAATGGGATGTTACTCAGAAATGAACAAAAATTACAACAGCCAAGACAGCAACCACCATCAAGCAAAAAGAACAATACAGCATCTTTAGCAGAGCGTGGTTTCGATCCACGGACCTCTGGGTTATGGGCCCAGCACGCTTCCACTGCGCCACTCTGCTCCTTGCATTAATGAGAAAAAATTAGTAAATACATGATTCAATCGTAGTCGGAAGTGCTTATATAACGGCAGCGGGTGTGAGTAACTTCAAGCTGGAAGGATCTCTGTCTAAATGTAAGGGAACCTGTGGAGTCGAATATCTGCTTAGCAACAAGGATAAAACGCCGTTATGAAACATAAATTAATATAGTTATACTATTTCAATCGTAATATGTAATCACATAAAAAGTAAGAGCAAAATATATATATATATATTACTCGAAATTTTTTAATTTAATTATGTTATGTAATATCTTATCATGCCTAATCTGGGGACAGAGCTGTTGTATAACTTATTTTAGAAACAAAATAATACCCACTAATTATGATTGTTTTTCAGTGAAAACCTATTTGTGACAAGCAGTACACAAAAATATTTGCAATGTTGACATCTTAAATTTAATGCTTAAGCATAAGTTACGCAAAATTTTTTTTAAGCTACCAATAAGATTCGTTCGATCAGGACCACAAGTAGCCGCAGTACAGACAAGCAAAGTATTTATCTTCTCACTCGCTCACTCCCTCAAAGTCTAAGACCCAGGAACCGCATGAGGTGGCCTCTTCCTTTTAGCTACAGTGAACTTTTCTTCCTTGTTAGCTTTTAACTGTATCCTGTCCTTTTCAATAATTCGTCATTTACGTTTTGCTTTTACGTCTGCTGCTTTTCCTTTCAGTCCAATGCATTGTTAATGGTTAGAAGGAAATTTTGTTTCTTTTTCATTTCTTTCTTTATGTTTTGTTTTGCTATTGCAATTGGCAAGTCTCTGTCTCTGGAAATAACGTACGAAATGCGGACGCTTTTATACTATTTTGTAAGGTGCATGCGGAATCTATTGACATTGTGAAAGACAGGAAAATTTCAAATTGTGATAATTTTCACTTTAATTTTAGTGCCATTATTTTCCGCAGTGCCCTTATAGAGATCCGAAATATTTAAAATATACAATGAAATATCATGCATCAGACGGAAAATCTTTCCTCGTGAAAATGTTGAAAATATTCATAATTGAGGACCAAAAACCTGTTCTTTCGAAGTTCTTCAGAGGATTCATCACAGCTGCTGCGATTGTAAACTGTAAGACCTCCCAGCTTGCGCGATGGCGTGCATAAGAAATAATATAATTTTAATGTTCACTGATTTTTATATTTATCAGAAACCACAATTTCCCAAGCTAATTATACTACTTTTTCTACGGATGATACTTACATTTAGTTTATTCTAAGCATTGTTATAGCACTCATCAAAGTATTACTCTTTTCGTCTGCCCATCATAATCGCTAAAATTGATGACAGAACTACTAATACGAAGACACTGCATACATTGCAGAAGAGTACTGAAATGTGTATGAAATGAGGGAAATACATGATGCGAGCCATTCTCACTGGAAAGATTGATGATGGGGGGGGGGGGAGGGAGAATTAAATTGACAGCTCTCGTAGTTTTGTTGTTCTTGATCGTAACATACGTATGGTAATGCCACGTCGTTCGTGTAGTTCGGCGCCGAGAGCAGTAGGAGTTTCCTGTGCACAATGAATCATCTTAATGTGTGCTCTCATTACCGCCATGTTAACCACGAGTGGTCCCAAAATATCTTTAAGTTGAAATAGGATACGAAATTATCGACAAGTCTTCAAAAATTTCACTATATAAAATATATGAACCATATCAGAAAAACTCAAACGATATACAGTCTAAAAAAAAATAATGTTGTTACAGGCATGATGAAAAGTACTGCAGAAGAACTTGCTTTTGCCGTAATTGATTCACGTATTTCAGGTGTTGATATTAGCTTTATTTGTCACTAGCAGTGATACCAGGCTATCATTATCAAAGATTTAGGAAACTTAGTCCGTCGATTATTTCCGCCAGAAGTTTAAATTTCTGTTCGAAAAAAGCGCATTGTTCAAGCGCCGGGCGTCGATTTATGCTCTCATATTCAAAATTATAATTTAATGTGATTCCTTGTAGCCATTCCCTTTATCAGTGCTCCTAAACTCACCAGTGCGGAAGACTCCGATGCTCAGAAAGAAGATATGTCTAAGTAAACGCCACTTTCTGAAGCGTTCAGTTACCTTTCTCGTCAGCGAAGAAGCGTTATTATGGCTGTACAATAAGAAATGAATGCAGTGTCGACTCTCATTTTTCTCAAAGAATAATATAAACGGAAATAGTGTTTTTGTATGTGGATGAAGAACAGCATCAATACTACAAATGTTGTTGAAACTCTCACTGTACTCGTAAGAAATTTGTTCTTTATTAATTTGCAGTTTGTAAACGTACTGCCAATGTGTTTACGCCAGAGCATACACAGCAACAAAATAGTAAATGCATGGTTTCATGAAAATCACAAAACAACCAATAAACGCAATTATTGTCAACTTTAATTATATATAAGTTATTTGCTTTTACCCGTTGCTTCGCTCGTGGTCCCATCATTGGGTGATCTAGCCACTGGGTTACTGCGGCTCCACTATTACGTTTTCTATAACCTCTAAGTTTCTGCGGCCCCACTATTAGGTTCTCTAGCCACTGAGCTACTGCGGCCCCACTATTAGGTTCTCTAGCCACTGAGCTACTGCGGCCACACTATTGGGTTCTCTAGCTCCTGACATGCTAAAGACCCACTATTGGGTTCTCTAGCCACTGAGCTACTGCGGCCACACTATTGGGTTCTCTAGCTCCTGACCTGATACGGACCCACAATTGGGTTCTCTAGCCACTGAGCTACTGCGGCCCCACTATTGGGTCTCTAGCCACTGAGCTACTGCGGCCCCCACTATTGCGATCTCTACCCACTGAGCTACTGCGGCCACACTACTGTGTTCTCTACCCACTGAGCTATTGCGGCCACACTATTGGGTTCTCTAGCCACTGAGCTAATGCGGACCCACTATGGGTTCTCTACCCACTGAGCTATTGCGGCCACACTATTGGGTTCTCTAGCCACTGAGCTAATGCGGACCCACTATTGGGTCTCTAGCCACTGAGCTACTGCGGCCCCACTATTGCGATCTCTACCCACTGAGCTACTGCGGCCACACTACTGTGTTCTCTACCCACTGAGCTATTGCGGCCACACTATTGGGTTCTCTAGCCACTGAGCTAATGCGGACCCACTATTGGGTCTCTAGCCACTGAGCTACTGCGGCCCCACTATTGCGATCTCTACCCACTGAGCTACTGCGGCCACACTACTGTGTTCTCTACCCACTGAGCTATTGCGGCCACACTATTGGGTTCTCTAGCCACTGAGCTAATGCGGACCCACTATTGGGTCTCTAGCCACTGAGCTACTGCGGCCCCACTATTGCGATCTCTACCCACTGAGCTACTGCGGCCACACTACTGTGTTCTCTACCCACTGAGCTATTGCGGCCACACTATTGGGTTCTCTAGCCACTGAGCTAATGCGGACCCACTATGGGTTCTCTACCCACTGAGCTATTGCGGCCACACTATTGGGTTCTCTAGCCACTGAGCTAATGCGGACCCACTATGGGTTCTCTACCCACTGAGCTATTGCGGCCTCACTATTGGGTTCTCTAGCCACTGAGCTAATGCGGACCCACTATTGGGTCTCTAGCCACTGAGCTACTGCGGCCCCACTATTGCGATCTCTACCCACTGAGCTACTGCGGCCACACTACTGTGTTCTCTACCCACTGAGCTATTGCGGCCACACTATTGGGTTCTCTAGCCACTGAGCTAATGCGGACCCACTATGGGTTCTCTAGCCACTTTGCTACTGCGGACCCACTATTGGGTTCTCTTGCCACTGAGCTACTGCGTCCACACTATTGTGTTCTCTACCCACTTAGCTACTGCGGTCCCACTATTGTGTACTCTAGCCACTGAGCTACTGCGGCCCCACTATTGGGTTATCTAGCCACTGAGCTACTGCGGCCACACTATGGGTTCTCTAGCTCCTGACCTGCTACGGACCCACTACTGGGTTCTCTTGCCACTGAGCTACTGCGGCCACACTATTGGGTTTCTCTAGCCACTGAGCTACTGCGGCCACACTATTGGGTTCTCTAGCCACTGAGCTAATGCGGACCCACTATTGGGTCTCTAGCCACTGAGCTACTGCGGCCCCACTATTGCGATCTCTACCCACTGAGCTACTGCGGCCACACTACTGTGTTCTCTACCCACTGAGCTATTGCGGCCACACTATTGGGTTCTCTAGCCACTGAGCTAATGCGGACCCACTATGGGTTCTCTAGCCACTTTGCTACTGCGGACCCACTATTGGGTTCTCTTGCCACTGAGCTACTGCGTCCACACTATTGTGTTCTCTACCCACTTAGCTACTGCGGTCCCACTATTGTGTACTCTAGCCACTGAGCTACTGCGGCCCCACTATTGGGTTATCTAGCCACTGAGCTACTGCGGCCACACTATGGGTTCTCTAGCTCCTGACCTGCTACGGACCCACTACTGGGTTCTCTTGCCACTGAGCTACTGCGGCCACACTATTGGGTTTCTCTAGCCACTGAGCTACTGCGGCCACACTATTGGGTTCTCGAGCCACTGAGCTACTGCGGCCCCACTATTGTGTTCTCTACCCACTGAGCTGCTGCGGCCCCACTATTGGGTTTTCTAACTTCTGACCTACTACGGACCCGCTATTGGGTTCTCTAGCCACTGAGCTACTGCGGCCACATTATTCGGTTCTCTAACCACTGGCTACTGTGGTCCCACTATTGTGTTCTCTACCCACTGAGCTACTGCGGCTCGAATATATGGTTCTCTACCCATTGAGCTACTGCGGTCCCACTATTGTGTTTTCTACCCACTGAGCTATAGAGGCCCCACTATTGTGTTCTCTAGCCACTGAGCTACTGCGGCCACACTATTGGGTTCTCAAGTCACTGAGCTACTGCTGCCACACAATTGGGTTATCTACCCACTGAGCTCCTGCGGCCCCACTATTGTGTTCTCTACTCACTTATCTACTGCGGCCCCACGATTTGGTTCTCTACCCACTGAGGTACTGCGGCACTTACTATAGGATGCTCTTCTCACTGAGCTACTGCGGCTCTTGGGAAGGATTGTAATTTAGCGTATAGCCTAAAAAGGAAAGAGAAATGAAGGAATGCTTTTTAAACAAAAAATTTTTTATGCAGTAATCCTAAGAAAAGTTTAATCCTGTACCTATGTACATCCCTAATCATTATTTTTTGGAACCGTTTGAGGTATTTTCCCGGGATAAAATGCAGCCTATGTCACTCTCTGGACCTCCAACTATCCCTGTACAAAGAAATCCCGTCGTTTCATTGCCCCATTTTGATGTTAAAGAAGGACAAACAAACACAATGGGATAATGGGACAATGGGATTATGGGAAAATGGTGAAAGGGTTCCTTAGAGATAAGAAGTATATTTTAAGTAAAATTTATATTAATTATTGAAGTAAGAAATGCAATTTTTCTAGGTTTAGATGTTACAATAGCAAATAAGAATGACCTTTTATAAAAATTGTTAAAATATTATGAATGTAATTTAAATGATCCATAGAGGAAAGACTTGTGAAAGATATAACATGTAAATACATTAAAAATTTACTATCAGTGTGATATAGAGACAGTAACAGCTATAAAACAAATTGTATTTAATGTATGCAACATAATGTATTTACTGAAACTTTTTTAGTCTTTTCAGTCTCACTTTTTTTTTCATCACCCTTCGTTAGGTTGCAGCTCGAAGTGTGGAAGCATCAGTGTTTAACTACACATTTGTAGTATTTTTAGTATTTTTAGTCTCATTAATTATTTTTATTATTACTATGTAGGTAGCCAATTTTTACATTCACAGACTCGCCCGTCATCGGGATCGCAAGCGATACCTATGACAGACGAGTCTGTAAATCTATAAATAGTTTATATTTATAATAAAAAAAATTGGTGATACCAAAAAGTGAAAAATAAATTAACTCTAAAATCCTTTTAAAACCAATATTTTATTTATAAATGCACTAAAAACAGAAAAATAATTATAGCAGTAGTGCAGTAATATGTGTAGAAATTATAAGACGTGGACGAACAGCCGTAATAAACTTCACTACAAATTAATATTTTTGCATTCATTTATATTTAGTGTATAAAAGATTGGCGCAATATACAAGCTTTTAACTATTCTCAATATAGAAGGTGTACGTCATTTGTGTAAGCATAGTAAACGCATGTCTTGCATATGTCTCTTAACTATTCGCGCCAGGCTTTTATATATTAAATATAAATGTATATAATAATTTTAATTTGTAGTAATGTTTATTAAGGCGTTTCGTCCACGTCTTATAATTGTTACACATTATGTAACTACTACTATAATCGTTTTTCTCTACTTAGTACATTTATAAATACAAGATTGGTTTTAAAACGTTTTTACAGATAATTAATTTTTATTCTGGAAACAATTACTTTTTTACTGTTGAATTATGACTTCTGAAAGTTCCCCTTAAATATTTCTTTCTTCACGTTGATTATCCTCTCGCTGTATTTACGTGGAACTAATCATTTACACCCATGTATACACTTAGTGGCACTATGAAGTAGTTGGTAACAAAGGCACTTCAATATTACACAGTTCTTACTGTAAGATATTATACTTTAATCTACTAAAATACTTGTCCTTATTAAGTATAAAGGAACTCCACTGGGTTTAGTATCATGATAGTAAACCACTGGAATCATATTAGGGAGAACACGGGTTTCTATTGCCTGTCCGGACATACGTTACTCCAGGCCATGGCCTACACCTGCCCATTCCTGTATCACCGAGGAACATGCCCTTCTCTTGTGACCATGCTGTCGACGAGATGGTAAGCCCAACGTAACTACATACCTAAAGCCTGTTTACGATAAAGTGAGCATATTGAGATTAACCTTAGAAAAAATTCACTGCACCTAACTGCATATATTTTAACGGGCGCTCTGATTGACTTGCACCTGGTAAAGTTGGTACCGATGGATGGAAAGCAGTTCCATATCTAAAGTCACAAAAAAGTGTTAGGTGACCAGTTTTTATGACTTAATTTTTTTCCTTCACTTTCTGTTCTTTTTTTTAATGCATAGAAGTATAGAAACGAGAGCAATTTTGCAAAATATTTACTTTTCTAATAATTTCACAGTTACACTTGACCGACGCATGAATAAAGGGTTGAGGTCCATGACAATGCAACTTTACATAAGGTGGAAGAACACACCGTGTGTATACAAGTAGATCTTAAGCAGTGCTTTCAAAAGTGCTCATTTCAAGATATGCATTGTCTTCTTTTCAGGATGTTTCTTGTGTTGAATTCCCTGGATAAATCCTAAACATAGTTGGTAACTTATTTACAAAACTAATAAGATATGTAATTAAAGTTCTCTCGGTTTCTCGAACTGGCAGTTATCAGGAGCCGAGCAGTATTGAAGATGGTTAACAGCACCATATGAGGTAAATCTTTGTTGGGACATACGTATTTACCTCCTTTTCCAACAGGACTGCATAGCATAACGTAAGAGTGGACAAAATAGATTTGTCAATATGAAAGTATTACATTCTCTTATAATTTATTTATCTTTGTCATGTAAACTAATTTCAGGAAAACCAGATATAACCCAGTATTTTACATTCAAGATAACCAAACTGGGCTTTCCGCCTCGGCGTGTTACTTTCATGTTGCAGCTCTTTTCTGGCAGTTACATAACTTATGCCTAAGCTACCAGTGACGCTAGAAACGAGCGCGATTTCTATTAATTGTTATTGACGTGACATTGTTCACTGAAGAGCGAATATCTAAAAACCCGACATTTAAATCATTATCCACATTAGTGCTACCTTTGTTAAATAAAGAAATAAAGTCTGCGCGTTTAAATGACCCGACGGTGTCTACTCAGTTATGTTTACAACAAATCGCCACTTACAAATAAGGGTTTTTAAGATGCCGTAGTTTCAAAATTAGAATTTCTCGTTCATGTTTGCAAACTCTAAGATGAAACAAAACAAGTGTTAGTTGCGATATACTCCACTCCTCAAAGCCCAAATAATTAAAACATATGGAGTTCATACATCTATTTACACTTTTTCATCACTCAGTGCACTGAGAAGAAATATTTAGACACTGTCTTACCTCTCCAGCCAATGTGGTCAACGAAAATTAAGATACACTGTCTATGATGACATCACACGAAGTAAGTATCCCCTACATCAATTTTAAACTGCAGTCACCAAGAATCAAAAATTCATCCTCTGAGGCTCTGTGTGTTTAAATGCCATTGTGTGTGTTCATGTGTTCGTATACTTTCGCTATACCTAAAAATAAACATTGAAATGTGTTGACGTGTTAGCTTGAACTAAGATATACGTAGAGCGCTCGTAAGAGTAAAATGAGGTGGGGATGGAGCTACGACGGATTGCAGTGTTGGAAGGAGTGGGAGCACCTTGAGGCAACTCGATGAACAACTGCAAAGTCGTTCACATTTCTCACACGCGAAAATCAGCCAGGCTTCGCCAGCAATGGAACTCTGACTGGGTTGGTAGGACACAGTGCACCACATCTCGGCTCTTCAACCACGCGAGGTTGTATACGCGGTAAATTCGCGTGTGTTACCTAAAATCACGTCTTTTACTGACAAACCTTTATAATTAACACTGAGCAACTAATGCATTTAACTGTATATACTTAGTTTTTAAACATAAAATTACATGTTTATTAAGAACAGGGGCGGATCCACAGAGGGGGGAAAAAGAGGAAATCCTCCTCTTAAAATGTCAGGCTGTTTAGTGATTAATTATCACCAAAAACATTTTTAGCTAAACATATAAATCAGTAGGCCATGATCTACTTTGAAACGATTAGTGTCGCTGTTTCTTTCCAAAAAGATATCGTGCAGCTGTTGGAACATTGTAACGAATTGAGTTTTAAATACTGCTCCCAAAGTTATTGGTTATGACATTTGTCTAGAAAAAGATGATGACACGAAATGTATTCTTCTAGAGAGTCCTTGGGAGCCACCCGAAAGTTATTCTTAACCATTCTCTACTCATTCTCTTTTCGTAAAACATGCAAGGCATTTTGTGAGGGAAAGTCACTTACTGGCTCATAAAGATTGGCTTGTATTGTCTCATGTGACAAAGGGTTTTGTTTTGTAAATATTTCCCCTGGTTTACAAATCGCAATGAAGGTGGTTATTGCAAAAATTATCCTCTCAGAACTCTTGTTACAGAGCTTCTCACGAACTTCAAAGATATGGTGGGTTCTAAAGGTTCACTTGAAAACCATAGAAACCATCATTATCATTGGAATGCTGTGTCTGACGGAAAATATTTCCTGAGAACATACTATCACCATGATGAGGAAACTTAAATCTTGTATGTAAACGACAATTATCTCAGGCTCAAGGAAACCATAGGTGGCATTTCCGATTGTTAAAACCATCCTCATGTTTGGAAGGCAAAACATTCCCTTTCGAAGCCACAGGGATGACGGTCCTTTCTCAGCTCAAGACATAGTAGCCACCAATAAAGGAAACTTACGATCTATGTTGCATTACAGATTGGATGCTGGAGACAAAATTCTTGAACAACGTTTGCAGTATTCCTTCTCTAGGGCTACAAATGCTAGCAAAACAACCCAAAACCTTATTATCGAATGCTGCATAATGGAGATTACATCATCATTGTAGAGAGGGTTGCCAAGGCTCGATTTTATTCTATTTTTTTTTTAATGAATCTCCTGATTTGACAAACAAGGCACTAGTGTGATTGATCCTTCAGTATGTTCATTTTGGCGACAGCAGTGATCTAAGGGAAGCTTTTATCACTTTAATAAATGCATTTGGAAAAATTTTGTGAAGCTGTAAATCACCCTACAGAAATTCAAGATAATATCATCCAGCCGGAATCGAGGTTTCTCTAACTGGAGAGACATTAGGAAGTATTATACTACGAAAATTAAAATCATTGGAATTGTCTCAGAACTGATAGATGCTCTGTTATGATTTCTGAAAAAAAGAGCTGTCAAAGAAATTTAGACGGAAGCATAAAATGCTCCCATGACTCCCTGCTACAGTCAAAAACTGAACAATGTTATTTTACAGTAATCTAAATTTAAGATAATTGAAAACACAGTTGATGTAATGAAAGAGACTATCTCTTTCTTCTCTTTTCCAAATCATAGTAAAGTTTTTCGTCAATTTTTGGGGCATAAACTTGCGCAGCTTTGCAACACAAGATGGGTTAAACGACATGATGGGGTTCTCCAATTTACCACTGACACGCCCGAAATTGTTGAAGCTTTGTAGAAAATATCTGATTGGAAATATAAGGTTTAGAGCTGGAAAGGCGAAAGTTGTGATTGCTGCTGTGCTGGAGACACAGTTTATTGTGGGATTATTCTGTCTCAGTGACGTACTTTCTTTAACACTTCCAGTGAGTCAGCCTTTGGAAAAAGAATCTCTTGCCCTCACAAGTACCAGTGAAACAATTACGCATCTTCTTTCAGCTCTTGGAAGCATGGGATGCTGATTCTGAGCCACATTTTCAGGTTTTGTTTAGTCAAATAGTTGAAATGGCAAGAAAACTGGACGTTGAGCTCTGAAAACCTAAGATTTGTGGGTGGCAAGAGCATCGTCCAAATTATGCAGTTTCTTCTATTGAGGACTATTACAGGATTTGTGTGTGCATTCCTCTTTTAGATCACATTGTAGGTAATCTAAAAGCAAGATTTTCATCTGAGGTACTTGACGTGTTTAAGCTACAAGTTTTACTCCCGGAATTAATTGTTAGTATGGAATTTTCGCAAATCAACAGTGCTGTTGAGGGTGTTATCAGCTGTTTGACACATTTTCTCGATAGAAGTAGAGAATTGCAACTGCTTAAGATCAAGGGAGATCGCAATGCAGTGCTTCCAACAACAGCAATGACTGCTCTCGAAGCATGCGACAAAGATTTATATTCTCTCATTCATACTCTTTTGCAAATTGCTCTGTACTCTTTCTGTTAATAATTCCAGTGGAGAAAGTAGTTTCTCAACTATGCACCTTACCAAAACTTGGCTTTGAAGTACAATGCTGGAATATCGACTTCTTCACATTTATTATGAAATACAGGTAGAACCTCAACAAGTAATGGAAAGGTTCTCAAAAATGAGTAAACTCTGTATGATTATGTAATTAAATGGGCCGTAGCACTTTCCACAGTCCTGTTTTCAGGGTAAGTTGTTGCATTTCTAAGAGTTATCTTTCAATTGCATTGTTTATGTAATATCATGTATACTAATAGTGAGATGGAAAGTGTGACTTTCTATTCATTAATATAGACAATTCTGAGTTATCAAAGAACTTAACATGTGATATATGGCATGGGACACATGGAAGCCCGCGTTTCTAAAGAATTTAAAGAATTCTTTTATGATGTGCCAAACATTGATGGTAAATTTCGCACATAAACATTATAAATGTAACTTACGGTAGTTTATATTCACAGAGACCATAGTTTTCATGTATACAGAAAATATGATATTTTATGGCAGAGAATTGTTCTGTTGTTCCTGTACGAGCATCATGCTGACTTGATAGGTAGTATTATGAAAAGTGTTGTAATTAGGTTTGTTTCCATATAGTACACTCGCCTTAGTATTTTGTTATTGTAACATGACAATTATGATTTCTTTTAGTTCATTTTTATTTTGAGAGTAATTTGTGAGATATCAAAACAGAGGTTTGTGATGTGAATTGCACCATTCTTTTAATACAAGCTGTCATTGCGAATTTTGTAACATTGATAAATATTGTGGTTAAGAATTGTGTACATAATATTCAGTTATTGTCGTTATTAATTCTCTTTCTTACATTGTTAAAAAGCCTTTCAGTTATATATATATGTGTGTGTGTGTGTACGTATATATATATACACGCACACAAACACACCAGTAGTGTAGCCAAGGGGGGAGGGTTAGTTGTGGTTAGATAAGAAACCACCCTCATTTATTTACTCAAACAAATTTGATCTTAAAAAATATTAATAATTCTAATAGCAGTATGTTCTATGTTTAGTTATGAAAACTGCCGAAAAAGCACAATTTTGCACATTGAAATCCAAATTTTTGCCGAGGGAGGACACCGGACCACCGCTTTATTGATGGAATCGGTGTTCTTTATAAATAGTTACGTTTCTCCCTCCACCCCCTCCCCAGAAATTGCTTTCTGGATCCGCCCCTGATTAAAAAAGAGGTGCGTATTTCAGTCATCTAATTGAAACAAAAAAAAACCGACTTAGCAGAGCGTGGTTTCGATCCACGGACCTCTGGGTTATGGGCCCAGCACGCTTCCACTGCGCCACTCTGCTTACTTATATGTAAGGTAAAATTACTAGTATCTGTTTTTTTTGTGTTGCAATGTTGTACAGGCTGTATGTGTATAGGAACTGCGAGAGCACTTGCGTACAGCTATTGCCGACCTACAAACACACACACACACACACACGTACCCACATACTTACATGACTATCGCAGGTCGTCTATGTCATTACTGGCGAGTGGACGGGTGTTCTCTGGGTTCTCCTGCTTCCCCGCTGCAGTGTTTCATACTTACAGTACGGAATACGCCGTTGTCATACTTTATACACAACTATGTTATATAGCCACACTGAATAAAACTTATACTTAATATACAAGTATACAACTAGTCTAAACTCCAGGTGTAAACGCTGCGAGCTAATTCCCTACAGAGAGTGAAGAACGAAGATGTACTGCCAATATGACATAAAATAATTGGCAAGGGAACTACTCATCTCTAACTCACACACTTTAATGCCTTTATAGAAATAAATAACTACTTTAAATAAAAAATACTGCATCGGCAATATAGTTATTATTTGAAAAATATTTCTTTTTTGACAATGTAGTGATAAATATTGTTCCTTTCAATTATGCAAATACTGTAAAAATCTGGCGGACAGTAAGTTGATAGCGGGCAGGACAAATGACCGCACAATTTCCAATATTTGTAGCTATTTTACTTTTCGGGAACCATTCGTTTGGGAGTGTTACTAAATATATATATATATATATATATATAAATTTTGATTTGAACGTGACAATTTTGTATTTTTATTACAACTTCTACCGCAGCCCGGATTTTCAATAATTTATACAATAATAAAGACACGCCTCCAACTTATAAATAAAGTGAAATGATTAAAATAAAATTTAATGGATTATATATATATATATATATATATATATATATATATATATATATATATATATATATATATAGAAGAGGCACACGCACACAAATAAATTTTTGTTGTTTCATATCACTCGGTTAATAATATTCGGAAATAATATTATTTCAAATATACTATTTTTAATTTAAAATATTTTGTAAATGATCATTTTTTTGTGTTTTCTTTCTCAATTTGAATAAGGAATAGTTTTAGACTATTTTGACACTGAGAGCTAAGAATAATCCTGTATATTTTCACAGTTATTTGCTCTTAACAAGAAAACTAATATTTACATATGTTTGTATATGTATTATTCTTGTCGGTATGTGATCATATAATCTTAGCTTGGAGCTGTTCACGCTCTGCCATTCCGATGGCCCAGAGGCCATCTTGAAACCCTGGGAGCATTGACCTTTGAGCATTAATCCCCCCAAAAGAAGTCCAATAATTAGATGTATGTATTTAAAAAGTATTATCAAAAATTATATTCTAATTATTTTCTAAAGCATTTAAGAAATATTTAAAATTATTTTACAATTCGTAAAAAAATTATTTAAAGGTTATAAAAAACTTTTAAAAATTGACAGTCCCTCGACGACCTTTGCCCTTAACAGGCAAATTTTTTTCCCAAAAAATTTCCCTTTTTCACTTACAATTTCCTATTTTCCTTTAAAATGCTATTCTTTTCCATAAAACATTCCAAAAAATCGCAATATATTCATAAAAATCTAAGATAATATTATGTTACTGACTGCTACCATCATATTGGGCACAGCAGGTGGCTTTGACCTTGACCCCAAGATGTAGATTGACCTTGGAAACAAAAACTCGAGAAAAAATTCATAAAATTCTACACGCATATTATGTTACTGACTACTACCAACATATTGGGTGCAGCTGATCTTCACATTGACTCCGAAATCTTTCGTGATTTTCAAAACAAACACGCGAAATAATTCATAAGTCAGCAATCATATTATGTTACTGACTTCTACCGCCATATTGGCAGCCGGTGATGACACCTAATGGCATTCAAAAAATCGAGAAAATACATAAAAGTTAGCACTCATATTACATTAGTGAGTACTACCGTCATATTGGATGCAGTTGATCCCGACCCTGACCCTGTGACCTCGATTGACCTAGAAAACAAAAACTCAAGAAAAAATTCATAAGTCAGCACGCATCATTTGTAACTGACTACTACCGCCATATTGGATGCAAGTGACCTTGACCCTGACCCCGTGATCTTGAATGACCCCGAAAACAAAAAAACTCGAGAAAAAATTGAACATATTCATAACAGTCAGCAAGCATATTACACTACCGTCTACTAGCACCATCTCGATTTTTCAAGTTTTCATTTATTTATACATTAATGGAGTTTCTCTCTCGCCATTGTTCGACTATCATCTTGGTTTTTTGTCTGTCATTTGTTTTCATCACCAAGGTGGCTCTAGTGTACTAATTCACCCACCAGTAAGCAGCCATATATGTATATGTTTTTAAAGTTCAAGTTGCTCTGTTGGTGCTCTTCATATTGGATTCTGTTTCGAACTCACATGTAATGTTCATTTACGATTTCACAGCCAAGCAAGCTGTCGACACACACACGTGTGTATATATATATATATATATATATATATATATATATATATATATATATATATATATATATATATATAACCGTAATTTCCCATCCTAAATATAAGAAATGGTTATTTCCAATCAGCGGTATACCTACTGGCATGATGCGGGACTTTGACTACCTGCATAATTTATTAAATATATATTTTTTGTTAAACATTTAATGTTGTTCAATTTTCAAAATATAATTTTACATATAGTGGAATGGTACTTTATTCAATAGTTTTTAATTAAATGTATTTTATTCATGAGCCTTTTAAAATTTTAATTATATTCTGGCAAATGAGGTAAACATTAAATAAAAGCACAATTTTAATCGTAAACATTATTGATTAAATTAAAATACTACAGTCGTTCATAGCCTCAAAGAATTACAATAATTTTTTAATATATATATATATATATGCATCTCAGTATGTGCATCTTTTCTGTAGGTTATAGTCTGTTATGCATATCGCTATTCACACTCGTGTACACCTTGTGCGAAAATATGGGGAAAATTTATTACACCGACCACTATGCAGGACAGTTTATGTATGTAACAACACTTTTGTGAACATTGTAACTTATGGAATATTGGTTATGTCTTTTTTCTCTTGTACGTGTTATTTTAACGCATATTAACTATATATTTTTATTATCTTTCTGGCCAACATGTTTATTTAATATTAATATCGCATCGCATTTGCTGTTAGTTATTTGCATTTCTAAAAATTGTTGTTCATTTGAAATTTTTCTTTCATGAATTTTTCTCTTTGCCAGTGAGACAGTTTTACGAAATATATTTTGTGTAAGATATTGTTATTTTTAAAGATATGTCATTCTCTGCTTTAGAGTTTTTTTTTTTTTATGGAAGACACTATTCTTGCCAATCACAGCTTAGAATTTTTAAACCGTTTTCTGTTGAAAAAATGTTTACTGTTAGGTATGTTTACTGTTAGGTATGTTTTTCGAACGTAATAAGGTACATATTTCTTTAATGATGGCTGAAGACCAGACTTGGAGTCTGACGTTAGCGTGTCTGATCCACTAGGATTTTAGTATATTTACGTATTACGATCCCGAACAGATAATCCCAGCCTAGAGAGTGAAGCACCAAGACGTGTGCGATATATCGAAGAGAACAAGACGCTTAAGGAAGACGACTCCGCGTATAAATTAATTTAGTCAGTCTCCCGCGGAATGAACGTACGTTATGGTGTGCTATGAACTGAAGTAAGCACGTAATAAAGCTCGTATGCTTATATGTGGGGGAAGATTCCATACGAAAGGGCTGGAGCCAGCCCGTATCCAACTGAAAGAGAGGGATATGTTTCTCGTCATGAGCAGAACGGAATGCTACAATCTCCAGACTACACTATTGAGTCATCAACGCTACACATATACATATAAGTTGCACTGAATTATAGCTGAACGTAAAGTAGCTATAAAAGTGCTTACAGTAATTTTATTTGATCAATAATTATCCAAACAGGGTTTTGACATAAAGAAATAATTTTAATTGATCGCACTATTTTACACCTACAAAAGTCCCTGAGATGATTTCGAATTTAATCATTGTAAAAACCAAGAATTTTAATGAAAACTGTAACTACGCGACTAGTGTCGTTCCTCATCTTACGTTGGAATAATTCGAAGTAATTTGGGCAATAGTTTGCAAGCATTTTCCTTTGCTCGTAAAATATTTTATACTTCACTATCTTATATTAATTTAGAGTAACTGTAAAGTTGACCAGATTTGTGCTTCTTGGTGTTATTTCCATTGATACACATTGTAATTATGATATTAATATCATACTAGAAAAAAAAAACATTTTTGTTTATTATTAAGATGTCAAATCCCAAAATCTGCTGATTTTTTCTGTTGGTAGTGCTGTGTTAGTTGGTAGTAATGTGGTAGTGAGTAGAAAAGTCTTTCATAATTTTTCTGTGTGTGTGTAATGTCTGTTTTCAGTTGCTATTCAAACATCTCAGTTATTGGCTTTTCGGTGATCGAATAATGTTTTAATGGTACAATATGATTGGTTTAGTGTCGATATAAAGACGTAAGGCTTGCATACGCATATAATATAAGCAGCTGGGAGGTAAGCTGAGAGGTTTAGTTTGACAACGGCAGTGGTGAAAGTGAAAGGCTAGGTTCTGCAGCTAGGCATCTAAGTTTTATTCTGTATCTGCGATGTCTTCGGGTACTCCAGAGCTAATGGCAGCTATGAATGTTGTCATCGTCTTCTTCGGGAGTGGTACCAACAGTACCATTTATGTCTTCCCACGGGCTCCCTACAGAAGCGTTGTCATCGTCTTCTTCGGGAGTGGTACTAACAGTACCATCGATGTCTTCTCACGGGCTCCCTACAGTAGTGTTGTCATCGTCTTCTTCGGGAGTGGTACTAACAGTACCATCGATGTCTTCTCACGGGCTCCCTACAGAAGTGTTGTCATCGTCTTCTTCGGGAGTGGTACTAACAGTACCATCGATGTCTTCTCACGGGCTCCTTACAGTAGTATTGTCATCGTCTTCTTCGGGAGTGGTACCAACAGTACCATCGATGTCTTCTCACGGGCTCCCTACAGTAGTGTTGTCATTGGCTTCTTCATCTGTTATGTTTAAGATATATTTAATAGAGCCATCGAAATTTTCGACTGAGTTACCTATAACACCAATTCCGACGTTACCCATTTATTTAGCTCCAGCACCTGCATCTCCAACAGCGCCATCCGAGTCTTTGCCTGAACCACTACGTCGTCATCATTGTCACATTTGTGATAAGACAGATACTTTCAGCGACATTGTACGGAGACATGAGATCACTAAGTATGCCGAGAATCCTTGTTGCATGTTATATTTGTGTGCTAGGCGCGGTAAGTAGTTCAGGTTTACAGACAATTTACTTAGACATGCAAAGACCTGTAAATGCGGAGTGCATTTCTCATCACTACCTCGGTACCGAGTTAGCAGAAAGCAGAGCTCTTGTGACTTTGGTACATGCCCTCAAAAGTATAGTTACCTATATAGTCAGTCCTGCATAGTTTGTCGGTGTAATAAAAGTCACAATATTTTCGCTCAAGGACAACAGGAGTGCGAATAGCTAGATGCATAGAACACATACCCTAAAACAAAGTTGCTTATATTGAGATGCATATATATTGAAGAACATTGTAGTTATTTGAGGGAATAAGCAACTACAATAGATTAATTTATTTAAAAAATGCATATGATTAAAATTGTCTCTTATTTCACGTTTACCTAATTTACATTAATATAATTGAAATTTAAAAAAGATGCAGAAATAAAATAAATTTCGTTAAAATGTATTATATGTGCAATTGTACTATGTGTACAATTATATATTTAAAAAAAACTACTTTAAATAATTGAGCGACTTTAGATTTTTAATAAAAAATATATATTTAATAAATTTTGCAGTTAGTCAAAGCCCCGTATCATGCTTAGAGTGAACTTATTTTCTTTTAAATATACGATGGAAAATTACAGTTATTGTATGACTATGCATATAAGTGGCGAGCAAATGTTTGGTAGTTAAATCACGAAATTAACGTTTCCTACGTGTTGAAAACAGAATCCATTATGAAAAAAAAACATAAACATATATGTCTGCTGCCCGGTGGGTGAATTAATACACTAGTACCACATACGTGATGAAAATAAAACTAATCCAATATTGCAGTCGAACGAAAGTTAGAAAAAAACTTCAGCAATGTTTAAACATATGGCAGACGAAAAAACCAAGATGGCAGTCGAACGACGGCGAGACACAAACTTCAGCAATGTATAAATAAATTACACGAAAATAACGAGATGGTGCTAGTAGTCAGTAATGTAATATACTTGCTGACTTTGAAAATTTATTAAATTTTCCTTGAGGTTTTGTTTTTCAAAGTAATTGAAGGGCACGGGTTCAAGTTCAAGGTCACATGAATCTAATATGATGGTAGTAGCCAGTAACATAATGTGCTTACTGACTTTAAATTTTTCCCTCAAGGTCATGGGGTAAAGGTTAAGGTCACCTTCACCCAATATGGTGGGAGTAATTAGTAACATAATATACTCGTTGGCTTTTATGAATTTATTGTGATTTTTTGGAATTTTTTAGAGAAAATACCAGAAAAAGTAACGGGAATAAATGGAATTTGATAGGGGAAATAGTCGTCGGGAACGTAATTTTTAAATTGTTCTTTTAATAATTTTTAAAAATTTTTTATTATTTTCCAAGAATTATTTAATAATTTATAATAATAATTTAATAAGTATTTTAAAGTAATTTTTTTGGAAATTTCTGTAATATTTTTGAATTTTTGGGTCAAAGGTCAATGGTCAAAGTTTAAAGGTCAACGTTCAATAGTGACTGGCTTCCATTATGGCCGCCCCGGGGCTTCGGAATGACAGAGTACAAACAGTTCCGAGCTCCGATCCCGGATCCCGTTGTGCCATAAGGAAAATATCCCTTCTCCTAATATCTTGTCATATGTTTCAAACTAGAGTCAAAACTACCCAAAAAAAATAACGCTATACATATGGTGGAGCAACATTTGCTGACGACCAAAATTAGATAGAGCAGCTCATAAATATTTCATCAAGGTTAGAATTTTGAAAAAATTGGCAGCTTTAAAATAAAACGACCTCAATTTAAGAAAATTGTATTTATAGAGAATGGCAGAGTGGATCCGTAGTAATTAATTTTCCAATATTGTGTCTTCAAAAAACCATTTTCTCTCACACTTTATTAAAAATGAACAAATAAATAAAATTTTGTTAGCTCAGTTTCTTGTCGGTAGAACATGACTACTTTTGACACTGAGAGATGTGTAGGCGGATGACGGAACAAAATTTAAATAGCTTACTAGAGATCGCCAGTGAATAATTATAAGATATTTGATAATTAACAAAATCAGGTCGAAACTATCAGGAATTCTCTCTTGGCAACATCAAATAAAGATAGTATGTCTGTAGAAACATAAGGTCTGTAGCCGGGACATGTCGAACCAGCGCGGAATCTTGAGGTAGGTACCAGCCCTGGGTACCAAGTCTTCTGTAGCCCTCTTCGTTTGTTCCACGGACACTGCTGGTGATATTAAAAATCCATTTTGGCACCCCAGTCATCAAAAAAATCTTTTTCCTGCTACGTGTAAAACATTCACTAAAACAATGGGAATAGTTATTTCATTTTCAATCAATCAATTTGAAATTCGTCACACATATATGTAAATGGAAATATTTTCAAATATTGTATCGCTATTTAACACTCTGATTGCCGCCTGACGGATCCCACAAAACAGTACCGTAGTAAGAAAAACAACACAGAGTTCACACATTTTCTAAGTGCACATGTTTTGCCGCATTTTCCAACTCCCCGTGCACTCTAAATTGGGGAAAATGGCGAAGTTAAAAACGTTTATTCCCGCTGCAAGAAACCTGGAAAGGGAAATGAAAAAGAAACACACAATTGTTAACAGACAACTTACCATGCCCTTGTATTCTTTGCAACTGTAGCCACTAAAAGTAAACTACATCAAAGATAATTTGTCAACCACATAGGTTTGCATTGAAAATAAAATGAATGTAAGTTCGCTCAAAATTAACGGTACCCACTAGAGAAATTTTCGTTTAAATATGTTCCATAACTACATAAATAAGTAAACTTGTACATTGCGATGTTACACAGAAATGAACAACATTACAACAGATATGACAGCCACTATCATCACAAACAAAAACCAAACAACGTTATTTAGCAGAGCGCGATCACGATCCACGGACCTCTGCGCCACTATCAACCGTGCTTTAGTTAGGGGAAATTAGAAGCAGATTTTGCAGTCGTAAGTCGGAAGTGCGGTTGTAGCAGCAGCGAGCATGAGTGCCTCAAACTCTAAGGATCGCTGTCCAAATATAAGGGAACCAATGGAGTCGAATATCTCCTTCGCAACAAGGTTACAACAGCGTTATGAAACATAAATACATTTATTTATACTATTTTATCATAATATATAAAAACATCAAAAGAAAGAGCATAAAATAAATATATATTTTACTCGAAATTTTAAAAATTCAAATATGTTATGTAAGAGCTTATCATGCCTCATCTGGTGACAGAGCTGTTGTGTGACTTAATCTAGAAATAAAATAAGAATACCTACTAATTATAATAATTTCCAGTGAAAAATGCTTATTTTGTGACAAGCAGTACACAAAGAGAATTACAATCTTGACATCTTCACTTTAACGCTTGTGCACAAGTTACGCGACATATTTTTGAGCTCCACGCAAGATTCGTTCGATCAGGACCGCAAGTAGCCGCAGTATAGACAAGCACTCTCTCACTCACTCACTCAAAAGTCCAACACCGAGGAACCGCATTTACGCCTCTTATTTTTAGCTACAGTCCACTATTCTTCCTTGTTAGCTTATAACTGTACCTCGTCCTTCAAATAATTGGCCATTTACGTTTTTTTTTCTTCAGGCAAATGTGTTATTAATGGCCTTCCAAACTTGCTGTGCATGGAGATCATGTTAGAAGGCATTTTTCTTTATTTTTCAACTCTTTTTCTATATTTCGTTTTGCTATTGTAATTTACAAGTCTGTCTCTGGTAATAACGTACGGAATGCAGACACTTTGATACAAATCGGTAATGTGCATCTGGTATCGATGGACATTGTGAACGGACAGGAATATCTCAAATTGTGAAGATTTTCACTTTAATTTTAGTAGCCAGTATTTTCCGTAGTGCCTTTGTAAAGATCCGAAAGTCTGATTTTAAGCAATGAAATATCATGTATCTGAGAAAATCTTCCATCGTGAAAATGTTGAAAATATTTATATTTGGAGGCTAAGTTTCTGTTCATTCGAAGTACTTAAGAGTATTCTTCACAGCTGATACAATTGTATACTGCAGGCCGTTCCAGCTTGTGCGATGGCGTGCACAGTAAATCATTAATTTTTATGTTCATCTACTTATATTTCTATCAGAATCATCAATTATACAAGCAAATTATACTTTTTTTTTTTCTTACGAATTTCGGTGCGATGCTAATTACATTTAGTTCATTAAAAGCGTTGCTACACTCATAAAAATCTTTCTCTTTTTAACTCCCCATCATCGTCGATAAAATTGTTGGATAAAACTGTTATTACGAAGTCACTGCGCACATGTAGTGAGGTGTGTATGAAATGAGGGAACTACAGATAACAGCTTTAGAAGTAGTGGGGGAGAAAGGAACTGATAGCTCTTGTGGTTTTCCTGTCCTTGATCGCAACATACGCAATATAACGCCATGCAGTTCGTATAATCCAGCGCCGAGAACAAGTAAGAAGTTCCTGTGTGCAATCAATCTGCTTATATCCTGTTCTCATTGCCGCCATATTGACCACGAGCAGTCCCAAAATAGCTGAAGTTGAAACAGGTTATAAAAGTTTTGGCAAGTGTTAAAAAAATTTTACCATATCAAAATTTTAATCGTATCAAACACAACTCAAACGTTATCCATTCAAAAACTAAAAGTTGTATGCTACATGACAGAACGTACTGCAGAAGAACTTATTTTTGCCGTAATTGTTTCACGTATTTCGGATGTTGATATCATCTTTACTGATCGCTTGCCTTTTGTGGCTGGACAGTGATACCAGTCTAGACTATCGCTATCAAAGATATAACAAACGGCGTCCGTTGATGATTTACATCAGAAGTTTAAATTTATATTCGAAAGATGCAAGATTCTCATAGTGCCGGTCGTTGATTTATGCTCCCATACTATAAATTTGAATTTTATGAGCTTGTTTGAAACCAATCTGTAACCTTGATCGTCAGCGAAGATGCGTTATTATGACTGTACAATAAGAGATGAATAAAGTTTTAATATTTTTTTTCTCAAAGAATAATATAAACGGCCATAGTGTTTGCATAAGTATATGAAGTACAGAATGAAGATTACAAATGCTTTTGAAACTCCCATTGGACTCTTAAGAAATATGTTCATTATTAATTTGCAGTTTGTTAACATACTGCTAATGTCTGTACGCCCGGAGCATACACAGCAACGAAATAGTAAATGCATGATATTATGAAAAATATAAAATAGCTAATAAACGCAATTAATGTAAACTCTTCTTATATATCAGTTATTTTTATTCTGGAAACAGTAGCTTGTTTACTGTTGAATGAAGACTTCTGAAATTACTCCTTAAATTTCTCTTACTTTACGTTGGTTATTCTCTCGCTGTATTCACGTGGAACTAATCATTAGCAACCATGTATACACTTAGTGGCATTATGAAGTAGTTGTGTGACAAAGGTACTTCGCTATTACACAGTTCTTACTGCAAGATATTATACTTCAATATACATATATATACTTTTCCTTGTTCACTACAAAGGAACTCCACTGAGTGTGCTGTCATGATAGTAAACCACTGGAGTCACATTAGGGAGAACACGGGTTTGTATTCCCTGTCCGGACATACGTTACTCCAGGCCATGGCCGACTCCTGCCCATTCCTGCGTCTCTGAGAAAATAGCTCCTCTCTTATGACCTCGCTGTCGGCGAGATGGTAAGACCAACCTAACTACCTAACTTTAAGTACCCCAGCAGAGGCTCTCATCGGGAATAAACACACGCAATATATTTTATTAAGGATGTTTATTGAGTGCAATTTCTTGGATAAATCCTAAACATGTTTGGTAACCTATTTGTAAAACTCCCAAGATCTGTTATTACCTTCATCCCACCTTCTCGAACTGGCAGTCCTCAAGGGCTGAGCCATATTGAAGAGGATTTGCAGCACCATGTGAGGCAAATCTTTGTTGGGACAGACGTATTTACCTCATTTCCAGCGGGACTGCCTTCCATAACGTAAGAGTGGACGGAACAAATTTGCCAATAAGAAAGTATTACATTCTCTTCTAATTTATTTATCTTTGTCATGTAAACAAATTTCAAAAATAACCAAACTGGGATTTCCTCCTCGGCACGTTGCTTTCATGTTGGCAATAGCGACCAGTAGGCCACTATCTATGATGAGTTCACACGAAGTAAGTGTCCTTTACATCCATTTTTAAACTGCAGTCACCAAGAACAAAAAATTCGTCCTCTGAAGCTCTGCGTGTTAACATGTAAGCTTAAACTAAGATATACGTAGGCCTGTTCGTGGGGGTGAAATGAGGTGGGGATGGAGGAGCGATGGAATGCGGGAGTACCACGAGATAACTCGATGCTCAATCACAACGCCGTCCACATTTCCCACACGTGAGAATCAGCCAGGATTCGCCGGCAATGGAGCCCTGTCTGGATTGGTAGGACACAGTGCGCTACACCTCGGCCCTTCAACCATGTGAGGTTGTATACGTGATAAAATACGCGCGTGTTACCTAAAATTACGTCCTGAACTGACATACCATTATAAACCAATGCTGAACCAATAATACATTTAACTGACATATACCCAGCTTTTAAATATAAAATTACATGCTTATTAAGAAAGAGGCCAGTGATTTCAGTCACCCAATTGAGACAAAAACTACCGACTTAGCAGAGCGTGGTTTCGATCCACGGACATCTGGGTTATGGGCCCAGCACGCTTCCACTGCGCCACTCTGCTTCATTGACTCAGAAGGAAAATTGCTATAATATGTTTGTCAGATGCAATGTTATACGGGATGTGTGTGTATAGGAACTGCGAGAGCGCTTACCTACAGCTACTAGCGACCTAACACACACATACACACACACATACATACATACATGCCTGTCGCAGGTCGTCTGTGACCTTACTGGTGAGCGGTCGGGTTTTCTATGGGTTCTCCTGCTTCCCCGCCGCAGTGTTCCATACTGGCACGGGATGCGCAAACTATGTTATATCGACACACTGAAAAAAACTTATACTTAAAATACAAGTGCTTTTACCACTGACATGCACAATTAAAACCACTCTCTATTACTCCTTGTAGTTTAAAATCACTCTCTATTACTCCTTGTAGTTTAAAATCACTCTCTATTACTCCTTGTAGTTTAAAACTGGCGACTTCTTCTTCGTAATATAAGTTAAGATTACTGCATTCTCAGTTAGCGGCAACCCGGCTATTCTAAACTTCAGATAAAAACACTACGAGATATTTCCCTATGGAAAGTGAACACTGAGGACTTACTACCAATTATAACATAAAACACTACGAGATATTTCCCTATGGAAAGTGAACACTGAGGACTTACTACCAATTATAACATAAAACACTACGAGATATTTCCCTATGGAAAGTGAACACTGAGGACTTACTACCAATTATAACATAAAACACTACGAGATATTTTCCTATGGAAAGTGAACACTGAGGACTTACTACCAATTATAACATAAAACACTACGAGATATTTCCCTATGGAAAGTGAACACTGAGGACTTACTACCAATTATAACATAAAACACTACGAGATATTTCCCTATGGAAAGTGAACACTGAGGACTTACTACCAATTATAACATAAAACACTACGAGATATTTCCCTATGGAAAGTGAACACTGAGGACTTACTACCAATTATAACATAAAACACTACGAGATATTTTCCTATGGAAAGTGAACACTGAGGACTTACTACCAATTATAACATAAAATAATTAGTAAGCAAAGTATGCATCTGCAAGCCACAATCTTCAATGCCTTTCTGGAAATAAATAATTAGCTACTTGAAATATAATAATCTGCGTCGATATAATAATTATTATTTGAAGAAATAAAATGTAATTTCGTGACAATTTAGTGAAAATAAATAATTTCCTTTAATTATGAAAATACTACGAAACGCTGCGGCGGACAAGTTGATAGCGAGTAGGTCAAATGCCCGGACAATTCAAACCATTTGTAGTTGTTTTTATTTTCGGAAACGATTCGTTTGGGAGATTTCTAATCTTAAAAAACAAATATTTATTTCGATTTGAATGTGATATTTTGTAATTTTATAACAACTTTTATCTTAGCCCAGAGTTTAAATTTTTATACCATAATAATGACTCGGCTCTAACTTTCAATAAAGTGAAGTGATTTTAATAAAGTTTCATAGATTATATATATGTATGTTTATATATAAATAAATATATACGTATATATAAATGAATAAATAATATAATTATATATATATAGACACACACAAACAAAATTTATTGCTTCATATCGTTTGGTTTATAACATTCAGAAATAAAATAATTTCAAATGTTATATTTTTAATTAAGTATATTTTCTTAATACTCGTTAGTGTTTTCTTTCTGATTTTGTATAAGTAATCATTTTCTACTGTTTTGACCATTAGAGCTCAGAACTATCCTGTATTTCTACACAGAATTTTGTTCTACGGAAGAAAATTAATATCTACTTACATTTACGTATGTATGTATTTATCTTGTCGGTACGTGATCATGTAATATTAGCATTCATGACTATATTATTATTATTTATATTTCCCGGTTTAGTCATAGGAAATATGTCTTAGAATTCTATGTAATTGAGATAATATTGTTTATGTCCAGTAAGCTAAACTGTCCTTGAATGTTACTGAGACGGGTTTCATTGCTATACATAGAATTAAAGAAAATGTGTGAATCAAAGTTTAATATATTTTGCGCTTCAAGTATTAATATAATTATCATTTCTTTCTGAAAATTGTTTACTAACAATTTTGTTGTTTTCAATTACGGTCTGCTTATCATTGAAACGGGAAATGGCTGTGTTAGAAGGGCCCCACGGGAGGGTGAAGGGGAGAGATATCAAGGCATGTCTCTACAGTAAGACAAATTTAATCTCACTCCTTGAAGAAGAATTATTCATGATAAATAATACGTTTTATATATTTTTTTCTCTACCGTAGATAAGTTTGAATGGCTTTCATTGCTGGGTACTTTATATTGTTTACCTTCATTTGTACTGCACAAAATCTGAGATTAAAAAATATTTATAACCATAGAATTTGTGTTGTTATTTTCGAATGATTTAACCTAATATAATCCAAGTGTTATTACTTTAGGTGTCATATACTACTAATATGAAACTTGAATCTTTACTAATGATGATCATGATATATTAATTTTCAGTCACACATCATGTAGTGATTATAACAAATCTTTGAATGCCTCAAGTACACTAAAAATGTTTTCCCCTCAGCAAAAATTTTTCAACTTTTCATTAAATTAGTTATTCAAGTTATTAATCTCATGCAGGTTTAAACTCAGACCATTTTATACCAAACACACAAAATTAATTTTGCTATCAGAAGCTAGATAAAGTAAATGCATTTTGACAAAAATGCCTTGTTTCGTTACGCTCGTAGCAAAGTATTCGGCCACAAGATTAATGCAATCTTATGAAATTAATTATCATTGTAGCGAACAAATCTTGTATAAAAAAATTGTGTACTTTTGGTAGACATTCTTAAATGCTTTCCTCTACCCAATGTTTAAACTTACACTGCATTTACATATTAATACTTCCCCAGACGTAATGCTAGAACACTTATGCGAGGGCTGTTCACGATTGACTGAGTAAACCTCATTGCCCTGGTTGGTAAAGTGAGGCTGATTCACTTTATTTGTGTGCCATCTAAATAAAATCGTGGAATTGTAAGACAATTAAATGTGTTACTATATACAAATTCCAACTGAAAAGCGTGTAAAGCAAAACAAAATAACATTATTAAACATCGTTTCTAACACTACGCTTATAAGTAGAGAAATGAAAAAATCGCTGATGCATTTAGGGAAAAGCTAGAATTCAACAACTCTTACGTTCGTGATTCTTTTGCAATTGTTTTACCTGCAATTTGACACCTCACGGTGAATCCTGAACCAATAACAAATACGCAAATAAAATTCAGGCCCAATCACAGCCCCCCGCTCTGATAGCTGACAACCAATAGGCCTAACTAATTTTGATTGGATTGGAAAGGGCTTATTAACGTTCCTCGGTGTTATGCCAGAAGGCTTAGCAGGGGACGGCTTACGAATTAACTCACGGCCTAAGTTTAACTAATGATTGTACACAAGACTGTGGAGTCCAGCCTACAAGTCGCCGAACTTGTGAATTCTTTTCGTGTCTATGTATAAGACAATGTTAAGTCCCGTAAATATTTATGTTAATTTTGTTGCAATCTAAGCGGGAACCTGCATACCACTTATAGCGAATTATTGTTATCAAAGGTTTAACTCAAAAATGTTTACTCGGCCACGATTTTAGTGTTGCTATCTCGTGAAGATCAAAATTAACTAGGATCATCTGAAAATTTCTACCATACAGTGAAGTAAATATATGTTAAATGCATTAATTGGAAAAGTTTTAAGAAACACATGCCACATATATTTTCATATTAACGTAATATGCAACACCTCTAAGACTACCTTAAAGAGATGCCTTACCACATAAAGTCAATTACGAGTAACTGTCGTTTTAGCTGTCATTGTCATGAATATGCTCGCTGTGACTGTAGTCGAGAAAGCCAAAGTTACGGAACAGGTCCTCAGGTAGGGCAGCCGGCTTCGTATAGCCCCAGCCTTGACTTAGCCATGTTGACTCTACCCGAAGTCGAGGGCAGCCGGCTTCGTATAGCCCCAGCCTTGTCTTAGCCATGTTGACTCTACCCGAAGTCGAGGGCAGCCGGCTTCGTATAGCCCCAGCCTTGTCTTAGCCATGTTGACTCTACCCGAAGTCGAGGGCAGCCGGCTTCGTATAGCCCCAGCCTTGTCTTAGCCATGTTGACTCTACCCGAAGTCGAGGACAGCCGGCTTCGTATAGCCCCAGCCTTGTCTTAGCCATGTTGACTCTACCCGAAGTCGAGGACAGCCGGCTTCGTATAGCCCCAGCCTTGTCTTAGCCATGTTGACTCTACCCGAAGTCGAGGGCAGCCGGCTTCGTATAGCCCCAGCCTTGTCTTAGCCATGTTGACTCTACCCGAAGTCGAGGGCAGCCGGCTTCGTATAGCCCCAGCCTTGTCTTAGCCATGTCGACTCTACCCGAAGTCGAGGGCAGCCGGCTTCGTATAGCCCCAGCCTTGTCTTAGCCATGTTGACTCTACCCGAAGTCGAGGGCAGCCGGCTTCGTATAGCCCCAGCCTTGTCTAAGCCGTGTTGACTCTACCCGAAGTCGAGGGCAGCCGGCTTCGTATAGCCCCAGTCTTGTCTTAGCCATGTTGACTCTACCCGAAGTCGAGGACAACCGGCTTCGTATAGCCCCAGCCTTGTCTTAGTCATGTTGACTCTACCCGAAGTCGAGGGCAGCCGGCTTCGTATAGCCCCAGCCTTGTCTTAGCCATGTTGACTCTACCCGAAGTCGAGGGCAGCCGGCTTCGTATAGCCCCAGCCTTGTCTTAGCCATGTTGACTCTACCCGAAGTCGAGGACAGCCGGCTTCGTATAGCCCCAGCCTTGTCTTAGCCATGTTGACTCTACCCGAAGTCGAGGGCAGCCGGCTTCGTATAGCCCCAGCCTTGTCTTAGCCATGTTTACTCTACCCGAAGTCGAGGACCGTGTGCATTATTTACATTTATGTGGAAAACAATGAAAAGGAATTGTGCAAGACACTTCCTATGTTTGTAGTCAATAACGTGACGACTGTGTTGAATGAGCAACTGTGCAGTTATACTCCATTCACAGTTACTTACAACTTTTCTGAAGTCCTGCTTAGGTACTAATTCCAGGATAATCCTCCTCCTCATGCAAACAAAGCTTAACAGGGTCTAGAAAATATTCACCAAATGAACAATGCACCGCATTCATTTTAATAATATTTTGCGTGAGAACTATTTCTTAGCAGGTGTTACCAACACACTTGTTTTATCCCTTTTTAAAATTCATATTAAAAAACCAATGAATAATTACAATTTGTGTGTATAAAAAATACGTAAAAGTTCAATGTAATCAAGAATACGATCCTTTTTGTTAACAGACATATAAACACACATGTGATAGGTGACATGATTAGGAAACGAGCAAACATGTCGTCCACGGGGTGATTTTTCAATGGTTTGATTCTAAAATTGCGAAGAAACCGCGAATAGACTATACGTATAGTGTTATATGGAATAAATATATATAATCTCTTAGTGGGTTCTACGGTCTGTCCAAGACAGTTTCAGTAATACCCTCATCAGACTGCAAATGTGAGGATAGCACCCTGGCGGGGTGCAAAAGGTCTGTTTATTATGGGCAAGGACATTGGAACAGCTTGGGTTCGGTCAACTGTCGTGTAAGCTGTAGGAGTCATATAAACAGTTAATTTGAATTCGAATCGGAGTATGGCCTTTCGCTTAGAATAATTTTCAAACATATGTTGTACGGAGAGCTGAAAAAAATAAATGTTTTGCATTACTGATTATTGAAATGGTTCGGTTTTATGAAGAATTGTTAGATAGGTTCGGAAACAAATATGTAAGGTCGGGGAGTGAGATGCGGGTGAACGACCTCTGGAGGCGGCTTTCTTGTGACGTCACTACTGTCAAAATATCCCAGCCCACACCAAAACCACTTCATAATGGGGAAAAAAGAACTTGCAATCAGGCTCTATTATTTTTTCAAAAACGATGTAGAACTTTTTTTTAGGTGTTTCTCTACTAATTTTTTTATTCCTCAAGATTATGTTGCACTTTAATGTGCGTTGTTATGGCTCGGCCTTTAAAACACACATGCCTGCAAAAAATACTCTTAACAAGAAGAAAAAAAACAGTAAAAGGGTTAGGATGTTTTTGGCACAATGGGATCGGGGATCGGAGCTCAGAGATTTTCATAGGGTCATTCCAACGCCCCGGAGGCTATCTTGGAAGCCAGTAACTGTTGACCTTCGACCTTTGATATCTGACCATTGACATTTGAATGTTGACTACAAAAATACCAAAAATCCCAAAACTTTACAAAAAATTTCAGTATTTTTTTAATTATTAAAATTTATTTTTATGAAAATAAATAAAAATAAAGTTTAAATCAATTGAAATTTGATAACAATTATTTTAAAAAAATTTAAAACTAAAATATTTTATTTTCAAAATTATTAAAGAATTATAAAAAAATTATTAGAAACTATTTAAAACTGAAAGTCCCCCACTAACCATTTTCCCTAACAATTTCCCATTTTCGCTAAAAATTTATCATTTTTAATTTCCTTTTTTCGTTTAAAATTTCACTTTTTCCCCTAAAATTCCAGAAAATCGAATTAAATTCATACATGTTAACTAGCATATTGTGTTATTGACTACTACCACCTTATTGGGTAGTAGTATGGTAGAATAACCTCGAAAACAAAAACTCGAGAAAAAATTAATAAACGTGAGCAAGCATATTACATTACTGTCTACTAACCCCCCCCCCCCTTAATTGGGTGCAGGAAACTCTGACCTTTACTCTGTGACCTTAAATGATCTTGATAACAAAAACTCGAAAAAAAACTCATAGATGTGAGCAAACATATTACACCACTGACAACTACCCCCATATTTGGTGCAGGTGACCTTTACCTTGAACTCATGACCTTAAATGACCTCGAATACCGAAACTCGAGAAAAATTCATACACATTAATGAGAATATGATGTTATTGACTACTACCATATTGGGTATAGGTGACCTTAACCATTGACCCTGTGACATTGAATGACCTTAAAAACAAAAACCCGAGAAATTTTTTTATGAAAGTGAACAAGCATATTACATTACAGACCATTACCCCTATATTGGGTGCAGGAGACCTTCACCTTGACCCTGTGACTTTGAATGACCTTGATAACCAAAACTCAAAAAAATTTATGTAAGTCGGCTAATGTATTATATTACTGACTACTACCAAAATATTATACACAGGTGACCTTGGCCTAGAACACATTACCTCGAATGACCTTGAAAATAAAAACTCAAGAGAAAAATGGAATAAATCCATAAAAGTCAGCAAGCATATTACATTACTGACTACTACCACCATATCGATCTTTTCGTCTGTCATTTGTGTATACATTGCTGGAGTTTGTCTGTCACATTCGTTCGACTGCCATTTTTGTTTTTTCGTCTTCATTTGTTATTCATTCCGGGAGTTCGTTTCTCACCTTCGTCCGGCTGCCATATTGAAATTCATATATCTTCATCACATAGGTTTTGCTAGTGTATTAATTCACCCACCAGGCAGCAGCCATTTTAATTTAGGTTTTTAAAGTATAGGTTGAACGGTCGGTGCCCTTCATGTAGGATTCTTTTTCCAACACATAGGTAACATTAATTTCTCGATTTCACGGCCAAGCAAGCTATCAGCACATATATTTACAGACATGAAAATGGCAATTTTCCATCATATTTAAAAAAATAGTTTTAATCAGTGGTATACCTACAAGCATGATGCGGGATTTTGACTACATACGTAATTTATTAAATACGTATATTTTATTACAAAATTAAAGTTGTTAAATTACAAAAATTAATTATATAACTGAACATATAGTACGATAGTAATATACATACAGTTATATAATGTAAACATGTAAATTTTAATGGTATGCTTGCAAATTAGGTAAACATGAAAAAAACACTAATTTAATCATATGCAAATTTTATTCAATTAGTTTATTACAATCGCTCATTCCCTTAAAATGAATACAATATTATTCATATAAATTCATCTCAATATATGCAACTTCGTTGTAGGTTATAGTCGTTATTTCATCTCACTATTCACTGTGCGAAAATAATGTGACATTTATTATTAAACCGAAACACTATGCAGGACAGGTTATGTAGGTAACTACACTTTTGAAGACACAAGCGACCTGATTGCAGCAAACCAGGTACTGTGGTACTTATGAGAAATGAACTTCGCCTTTACAGGTCTTTGCTTGTCGAAGTAAACTATTGGTACGGCTGATCTGCTTACTGCACCTATCACACAAATATGACATGCAGCATGGATTCTTGGCACGATTGAAGTTTTCATGTCGCCGTACTTTGTGGCCGAAAGTGAATATCTCGTTACAAAAGTGACACTAATAGCTATGTGGTGGTTTAGGCAAAGACTCGAATTGACCTGTTGGAGATGCTGGTGTTGGAGCTAAAGAAGCGGGAAACATCTGCATTGGTGTTCTAGGTATCTCAGCAAAAAAGTTATAGGGCTCCATTGGATACTTCGTAGGCATAACAGCTGAAGAAGTCGATGGCACTACATCTATCTGAAACGATGGTACTTCACATGTGGCAGTAGATTCTGGTAGTGGTGTAGGTGTCACAGCTCAAGAGGTCGATGGCAACAGTGCTTTAGGTAACCCGTCCGAGGAGATCGATGAAATTGCTAGTATAGGAATGCTGCTCGAAGTAGTCGGGGGCACTGCTATAACTACCATTAGCTCTAAAGAGCCTGAAGACATCGCAGATGCAGAATAATACGTAGATGCAAAGCTGCAAAAGCCAGCCGAAACGTTCCACCTTTCACAGCAGCCATTGTCAAATTAAACATCTTAGCTGACCTCTCAACTGCTTATAGTATACGCGTATGCAAACCCTATGACGTCATATTGACATTGAACCAATCTTATTGCACCATAAATACATTGTTCGGACACCGTTTAGCAAATCACCGATTTGCAACATGATTGCTGCTGACCAATCGCAGGAGGGCAATGAGACATCACATGCTGGAGTCAGTCGGGACGAGTCAGTCTTGGTTGGAGCGAGTCTTGGATGGAGTGAGTCTTGGGTGAGCGAGTCTTGGGGAGAGCGAGTCTTGGGGGAAGCGACCCTTGAGGGGAGTGAGTCTTGGGGGGAGCGAGTTTTGGGTGGAGTGAGTCTTGGGTGGAGTGAGTCTTGGTGGAGCGAGTCTTGGATGGAGTGAGTCTTGGGAGGAGTGAGTCTTGGGTGGAGTGAGTCTTGGTGGAGCGAGTCATGAGGAAGCTAGTCTTCGGGGGAGCGAGTCTTGGATGGAGTGAGTCTTGGGTGGAGTGAGTCTTGGGTGGAGTGAGTCTTGGGTGGAGTGAGTCTTGGGTGGAGTAAGTCTTGGGTGGAGTGAGTCTTGGGTGGAGTGAGTCTTGGGTGGAGTGAGTCTTGGGTAAAGCAACACTTGAGTGGAGAGAGTCTGTAGCAGTCAGTCTGCAGGAGTCAGTCTGCAGGAGTCAGTCGGCAGGAGTCAATTGCCTGCTTTAAGTGTGGCTACGAGTTCAAGATGAACGAAGATAACATGAGGACTAAATATATTTGCACATAAAAAATCGGACAGTTCAGCCATCATGAGTCGGTGGCTGGCGAGAAGGACAGGAGTTTATTCAACATATCTGGTAGGGTTCTTCTCTGGCCAGACCTTCATGTTCACAAATTATCTTCGTGGTATGGGAAAACTCTGAGGAAACCTAAATACTAGTTCGCCCCAGAAGAAAACATGCAGGTACAAAATTTATTCTATACATAGTTATATACATATATAGCTCTTTTATATGAATACATATGTAAATGTATATATACATATATATATTTTAAAAATCTATTCCTATCATATTTAATCATAATAGTCCCTTTGTGTTTTCGTCTGGGCCGAACAAGTATTTGGGGTTTTCTCTAACTGCTCCCATACCACGAATATGAATTGTGAGTACAAAGGTGTGGTCCAGGAAGGACCCTACCAGATGACTTGAATAAACTTCTGACCGACTCGCTAGCTGCTAACTTATAATCGCTGCTCTGTATGAAAACAGTTTTTTTAAAATGTGAAAATATATTTCGTCCGTGCATTATATTTGCTCAGCTCTTATGCATGGTCACACCTAAAACAGCCGACTGACTCCTGCTGACTGACTCCTGCCAACTGACTCCACCAGACTGACTACTGCAGACTAACTCCTACAGACTGACTCCACTCAAGACTCGCTCTACCCAAGACTAACTCCTGCCAACTGGCTCCAGCATGTGATTTCTCAATGCCTTCCAGCGATTGGGCATCTGCAATCACGTGGCGACTCAGTGATTCACTGGTCAGTGTCCGAACAATGTATTAATGATGCAACGTGATTGGTTCGATGTCAATATGACGAGATAATGCTCGAATTCGTGTATATTATAAGCATTTGGGAGGTCACCTGAGAAACTTAATTTCACAATGGCTGTCGTGAATGGTGGGCCATCTCGGCTAGCATCTGCAGCTTTGCATCTAAGACTTATTTTTCATCTGCGAAATCTTCTTGCACGAGAAAGATAATGGTAGCTATATCAGTGCCATCGGCATCTTTGGGAGTGGTACCAGCAGTGCCATATACATCTTCGAGCTGCATTCTTATAGTAGATTTGCCATTCACCTCTTCGTATGGGCTGCCTACAGTAGTCTTGTTATCGACTTCTTCAGCTGTCACAACTACATCTCTACCAGAATCAACTGCCACCAGTGCAGTACCATCATTTCAGATTGATATAGTGCCATCGACCTCTTCAGCTGTTACGCCTAAGAAGTTTTCAATGGAGCCATAGAACTATTCGGTAGAGTTTCCTAGAACACCAATGCCTATGTTTCCCGCTTCTTTAGCTCCACCACCAGCATATAAAACATGTCCACATGAGTCTCTGCCTAAACCACTATGACAGTTGAGACAGTGCGGCCGTTCTGGCCCACATTAGGATGACATGAGGATGGAAAGAATAATCGATTGTTCAATATATAGATTAGTAGATGATTAATTAATCATACTAATTAGTGAAATTAATTAAATAAATTAAAGAATCTTTTGATATCAATTTTTTTATTGTTGGATATAAAATGTCTTTGTTTTCATTGTTGTTATATATATATATATAGTTGCAACCCAACTATATATGAGTTGGTGTTGGTGTAAGAATGATATAAGTAACACTTTTATTTTTGACTGGTGCAACACATACATGTGGTGACATTCTGGCCCACTACGCAAGTGAGGTGTGGATGGAGTGAGAGACAGCAGGGCCATTCTGGCCAACCTCTAGAATGACATGAGGATAGAGGGGATACTAGATTGTTCGATACATTGATATATCTAATATTCTATATATCGTTATATCGATTAGTAGCTGAATAATTAATAAAATTAATTAGTGTGATTAATCTAATCAATTAATGTTTTTATATCAATTTTTTGTTGGAAATGAAATTTCTTTTCTTTTTCATTGTTGTTGAAATGATGATATTGTCAGAGCATGTTCGGTATGGAGTCTGTGAGGTCCTGGGGCCGAATGAGCAGAGGGGTTGGGTTGTAATTGTGTGTGTGTGTATATATATATATATATATATATATAATATATATATATATATATATATATATATATATATATATATATATATATATCTATATATATGATGGAGCGAGAGCCAGCTGGGGAGTTCTGGTCCACAAAGCAAGTGAGGTGTAGATGGAGCAAGAACATTCTGGTGCATTCTGGCCCAACTAGCTAGTGAAGAGCAGATAATCGATTGTCCCATTAATCAATTATGAGTGAGGGCACGTATGTCAGTTCTGGACCACTAAAATTTATGTTCAATTAGCCAACTGAAATAAGTACGAATAATTAAAAAAATAGCTTTAATCATGTGATTACCAAATGCTTCATTAAATCGAATTAATATAGATACAAGATATTAAAAATTTCTTTAACCATTTGATAATGACGAGACAAGTTCATTTAAACGACTTACCCCGAAAACATCGCATATGACAGAACGGAGCACACAATAAATAAATAAATAAATAAACCAAATACAAAGAATTAAATCATAAATTAAATGTAAAAGATTACAACCCAAACAATAAATTGTACATCCATTCACCATCAATATTGATAGGTTTATTAAATAAATTACACATTAAATATTTTTTAAAAATTTTATTTAGTATAATAACCATTTACAAACTATTGTAATTCAATCTTTTAAAATCTTGATTCTTCACCCACGAGTTATGTGCTTTTTAGTAACCTCTCAATGGAACCGAGAACATATATTTTTTCTTTTAATGATTTTATCAATCAAATATTCATTTGCCGAACTGACTTTTTGCAATTCATGTTCCTAAAAACCATATATTATGGGCTGACCATCATAGGTTTCAAGGTAATATGCTCTGGGAAATGAATTTCTAAATGTAATAATTTTAAATATTTCAAATGACCAATTAACAGTAAATTTTTTCTCAAAGATTCCTTTCTGCATCGAGATATGTATCAATTCCCTGACTTAAAACTTTGGTTTTCTTTCTTCGATTACTTTAACAATATTATGCACAGTTTTCATCAAACTACTATCTATAACTTTTTTGGGAGCCATCTTTACATTCTATAATATCTGGATTTATAAAATTTAAGTATTTAAGCCAAAACGTCAACCCTATTATAGGCACCTTTCAACATGAAATTATTGTATATTAATTGCTTAATCGATTTATTCAATCATTTCACAACACTGGTATTAAGCTCTGCTTATGTTGTGTAGTGATTAATATCATATTCAGTCATTAGTTTCCGGAAAGGTGCACAAAAAATACAGATTCTCTGTCGGTTTGGAGCGAATTTGGCATCCTCTCTTCCAAAACGATCTTTTTGCATTGGTAACCTGTTTCCCTGTCTTGTTTTTCAAATGTATACCCCAACCAAATTTTGAATAAACGTCTATTCTGGTTAAAATATATTTGTATGCCTTATTGTATTTCGGAAGCAATGTCATTTCACACAAATCTGCCTGAAAAATATAATTTAAGCCTTTAGTAATAACTGGTTATTCTAGGATATCCTATCCTTGCAGGAGCATGAAGCTCTTGAGCAAACTTACTAAACTTCATTGGTAGTATAGCCGTCTTATTTCAACTATTCAATAATATAAAATATTTCATTAGTATGTGAATTATCCCAGACTGTCTCAATGTGATATACAGGACAAAACCGATTGTCAATTTCATCTTTATATATTACACTTCCAACAATATCGCTTAATAAATATGGTTTCAGATAATTTTCATCATAACCTAAACAATTATTTGCATTTGTGCGACGAACAATATCCTTATTTTTTTTTCAAATCGATGTCGAAATAACCATTCAGAACTTTTTAAAATAATAATAGAAACAATCCTTCACTAATATCAGTTACATAATCATCTATTTGAATTATATTTTCAGGCAATAACTTAATTACCGAATCTCCCAGAAGCCATATATTTCCATGAGGATATACACCAAATAGCGTATTGCGAATAGGCGAAGATTGTTTTATAGCTAAACATCGTTGTGTTAATTGAGACAACTTTATCTTCTTTATAGGTTATTCCGATTTATTTTCCACTGGTGTTTCATTAAACACATTTAGTGCGGAGTGTAATTAATTCATTCTACTCATAACAGGTTTAAATATTTCTCCATTCAAAACATTCTGTTCCATTAGAGCAGAGTCAGACATTTGTCCTTGTTTTAATTAACTTTCAACTATTTATATATGATTAAGTCGATGATTTTCTCGCCAGTGTATTAGGTAAATTAGTTTATACTTATTCAATCTTATCGACTTTACTAAAATGTATGTCTAATTTACTCATAGTTTTAACTCTTAAATTGTTACTAAAATAGTTTAATCGAGATTTAAAATCATCAATTAGCTGTTTCGAGTCCTTTTGCATAGTTAAAGCATAGTTTCAATTATGTTTATTAATTTCTCTTGCATATTGGCTGACAGCAATTTAAATATGTTTAATGTAATGGTGTTTAAGTCACCCATGTAACGTTTATTTACTGCATTGGTATCTTTCACAGCTATACTCACATTACGTTATATATGTCTGTTCAAATGACAGTTCCCATGGCAATGTCTTGCTGAACAGGTATTGTAGTGGTTGTGTTTTTACTATGTCCAAAATTTGAAATACTAATTATTCTTTGCCAGGAAAAAAAAAACTGTCTAATCCAGACCATTATATTCCTTTATTTAGGGGAAGAGGTGGTATAATTACAACAACACCATATTTGTTTTTCCAACAGTAAAAACACATATCTTTTATCTGTAATTGCCATATTGCCTAAGATGTGATCATTGTAAATATGTTGTAGATTCATATGGTTAATTTTAAACACAATTACCATATTTGCATTATATTGCAAATTATATTTTGGAATATGTGCATAACTTTGCGATAGATAAAAACAATCAATATTTGAATGTCGACCAAAATTGAGGTATTGTTGTATTTCACCCTGCAATTCGCGCCAAACTTTGTCAAATATAAATACAGGATGGGGAAATGCTTCATTTGGAGACACTGTATCTTCTTTATTTGTAAAAGGGAAATATCACATTCATTCAATTAATCACAAAATACTTGCTAATCATTGATATTTCTCTTGTATTGTTTTAGAGAACACATATATGTTTTCAAATTTAAGTCCATTTGGATGCTCCAACAGTGGCATAATAACACAAGTTTTTCCACATAAAGAAGGAACGCGTATTTGCAACGTATATTTGGAGGTAATAGAACACCAAGTTTCTGTTCAATTACGTTTTATTTAGTATTTACAATTACCAGCAGATGTACATTTTGTTTTATAACCTTCATTTCTACAGCATGTAATAACTATAAATGTAGGTTAAAGTATAGATTCGCATTCAGTTGAAAACATTGACCCATAATAAATGTAAAAAAATAGGATGCAGAGTATTGAATACATTGATTAACAAATTACCATTTGACTTGCATTTACCAAAATAAAATTATTACATACCCAGAACTAAGCTTGCAAAATGTTTGGCACAAAACGATCAAGGAATAAATGCTTTGGATAATGCTTGTAATGAACACAATATAGTATATGATCAAACAAACAATTTGAAGAAAGACATATAATGGATACCATTCTAGCCAATAAAGTAGAAAATATAAGGAAGAATCCATCAACATCTACAGGCGCAAAGTTAGGCACCTGGGTAGTTGACAAAGTTATGTGGGCGAAGGTGAAAAGAGGCGTGGGCATAAAAAGCAAGACAATACAAAAAACCAAGAAAGGAGGCATATTAACATTCATACTTCCAGCATTATCAGCTCTTCGAGCTTTAATCAGGGGTGTTTCAGCTCATGCTAAACCAAATAAATCAAGTAGCAAAGGAATGTATTTGAAACCATATAAATTCAGTCAAGGACGAAAAAACTCCAAATGTGGAAAGAAACATAGAAAATCCTAGATAGTTTTCCAAAATGTGCATTAACTAACAAAGACATTAACATATTATAAAAAAGAAACTGGATATTCCCTATTTCCGTGGTGTGCATATGAGAGATGTATTACCAGAGAAACCAAACTTTTGCAAATGTATGATTGTTAATTTAGATTCGGAAAAAAACGAAGGAACACACTGGGTTGCATTAATTAAAACTGTAAATCAATCGTTGTATTATGACAGTTTTGTCAATTTACATCCTCCAATTGAAATCTGTAATTATTTGAAAAATATACAATTAAGGCACAATTACAAAATGAACAATTACCAATTACACTCAATTGTGGTAATTTATGTTTATGTTTTTTGAGTATAAATAAGATATATAAGTAAATGCCATAGTAAAACCATTCAGTAATATGTCAATTACATTGATATTAAGTGTAAACTCATCGCAATTGTGGTTGGTATATTTCGCAGCTTTGGAATTAGATGGAGACTGGCAAATAAGTCTAATCGAATTCGTTACTTACAACAAAACACCAAACACCGATATTGAGAATCAATCATTTACATTCAACAACTGTGAAGAAACATATAAGATTGCGATACCTGTAGGATCTTATGAGTTGGATGACAGAAATGTTCATAAGTGACATTTCCTGAAAATGTATAATTCCAATTACTTGGAAATCCAAATACGTTAACTAGTGTGATGTATAGTAATGTAGATATCGATTTAATGGAAGACAATATAATTGCAAATATGTTAGGTTATGAAAGGAGAGTACATCCAGCTAATCAATTACACTAATCATCAAAACAGGTTGATATATTGTCAGTTTATGTATGCTGTATAAATGTTAATATTGTAGGCAGATCATATTTGAAAGGAAAACCGAGAGATACTCTACATGAATTCACGTGTGCAGTGGCTCCAGGTTACAAGATAATTAAAAAACCGAATTCCTTGATATTTCTAGCAGTAATAGTTAATTGTGTTGATGAATTAGTTGTTACAATTCTCGATCATGATCGCAAACTGATTAATTTTAGAAACAATGAAATTATGATTCGATTACATTTAAAAAAAGATTATATTTCAAACAAGATGCCTGTAAAGTTAACACAGGGCAACAAATTGTTTAAAAGTAATTAGGATATACCATTAATAGAAATGGAAGATATAATTAATGTTAAAGAACCAATAAGTTATGAAGTTGAAATCAACAATATGGAATTACATGTATATGAACCATTCCGAGCTGTTCTGTACACCTTACCATTGGAAATAAGGATAACTATACAAAATCATGATACTTACTTATTATCTTCGAAATCAAGTTTAAGGAATAGTGAGAAATTGAATACTTTATTTAATCGACAGAATTGCATATTTGTTCAATGGTGTTGAAATTGCTCAAACACATGATGTTGGAATTACTGCCATGATAAAGTAATATCTCTCAGGAACTGTAAACAATCTTTATACAGGGCTAATGGCTGGGTGGAGAAATTCTAATAATTTCACACTTAAAATTAACCCAGGCAGAAAATACGAAGCTGTTATAACATTAAGTATGGTTTTGGGCTTTGCTGAGGAATATAAACTTGTAATATTAAATCCTAAACAATAATTAGATATTTTATTTGGTAATGCACATTTGAATACTATATACAACATGGCTAATAACTAGGAAGAAATAACATTTGAATTAAACAGTGTTAAATGGATTATGCCACAAATTGAAATTAACACTCATTAATGTGTAAAATTTTTAAAATATATCAAAGAAGGGAAGAATATAGATATTGCATTCTGATTGTGGGCTTTGGAAACATTTCCAGCTCTACCGACATCACAAAAAGTCATTTGGAATGTAAAACAAAGTTTTTCATCTGAGAAACTATGATTTGTCATTATTTGTTTTCAAATAAATCGACAAAACAATTTAAAAGTTGATAGATCAATATACGATAATTATGACATAAAAAATTTTAACTGTATCCAAACAGTCAAGCTTATCCCTATACCGATTTAAATGCAAACTTTGGAAATGGGGAATTCCTTATTTGCTACAATATGTACTCAAGGTTCCAGGCAATGTATTATAACAAAATCAGCTCACCGATCATAGAACCTGAATAATTTAAAACCAGAGGAACATTATTTGGCATTTGATATAAGCAAACAAGATGATACAATTACCAATAGCATAAATGATTCCCTAATCGAAATTGTTGCAAATACACCAATTCTGGTAAATATGCAAGCTTATGCTTATATAATTTACAATAGAATGGTGAGCTACACTGTAAGAGATATGCTGGTGAAGATAGTGACTTGAGTGAGTATACAATGAGACATGGCACTATCGACTTGTTTTGCAATGAGCAAGGATTACACTCACCAGAAAAATTTACAATTAATGAATTAGCTATCACTGAAATGGAAGAACACACAATGGTATTCAGATTCAAATCACCATTCCACTGGACATATCTAAGCCCTAAATACAAGAAAACAAATATATGGGTAACCAAACACCGCCATAGTTTAACCTGGTGAAGTGGGTGTATGTAGTATGAGAATATTGAAGAGATTTTCAAGCAATATTTAATAATTGTAAAATATATGTAGGTGGAGTCGAGAAACATTACATTTTGCAAAGTATGTTGAATGGAAAATTAACAGATATACAAAAGAATACAATTGACCATCATTCAAACAATTATATAAAACATGCAGATGTAGTTCAAAATTCTTCTTTGCAGGGGAAAACTCAAAATTAATGCTAAAATGGAAATTTAGGACTGACTGGGGTGAAACAGATTATGATGATTCTCCCCCTGAGTAACCAGTGTATATTATATGAGTGATATGGCATTATTTGGGTTGAGTGTAATTTAGTATATAAATGTATTTGGTTTGTGCAAGCCAATACTTTGTAAAGATGGAGCAAGATGAGAAAAAGGTCACATACTCATGCATACAGAAATCTAAGTGAAAATTGAATATTACCAAGTTAATTGCACATTTAAATAAACTTTTTAGAAAATGTTTTGGAAAGTAACAGATTTAGTGGTTTTTTCCCACTCAACTTCAATTTGTATCTCTGGAAACTCTTGTTGGTTTCTTTTGAAAAATATCCAATGTTCATTAGAAGCTGAAAAATATTATTGAATTAATATCTTGTCCAGATATGACAAAATGTCCTGTTTACAAATACAACTCTAGCATCATAGAAATGAATTCACACTTTTACCAGAATGTATAATACTACAAATATTTTCAAAGGGAAGGAATGGCGTAAATGTGTCTTTCTGTGAACATCTAATTTTGTCAATATGTACTTTGTAGCAAAATAAATGGTTTAAAATTTTTTTTGTGTTTTAATGATTTTACAAAAGTGGTAATTGTAATAGCCACATATAAACTATTTCTGACTACATAACATTTGATTATGTTGATTTAAATAATCAAATCTGAATGTGATTGTAAATAAAGGTTTGTGGGCGGGATATCGATTAAACAATAGTAAATTTGTAATGATTTTTACATTTCAAATGAATAATGTAATCCAATTGCTTTCTACAATTTACTTATAACAAGTGTGTAACCTTAAAGTTCCAATATAGACTCGGAAGAGTAGAGATGCAATGATGGCTTTGAAGTGTTAATTCTGTGGGAATGAATTTACAACTATGCGCAGCCTTCGTCGACATGAAAGAATGAGCTGCAAGATGAACACTTCGACTGAGAATTTTGAATGCAAATTCTGCCAGAGACAGTTTTAGGATTGATAATTTGATTAGACATGATAGATTTTGTATCATTTCACCCCATGTAGCACCTATCACAGCACCTCAGTCAACAGCTCATGTAGCACCTCACACAGCACCTCATGCAGCACCTCACACTGCACCTCACTGAGCACCTCACATAGCACCTCACACAGCACTTCACTCAGCAACTCACATAACACCTCACACCGCACCTCACTCAGCATTTAATGTAGCAACTCACAAAGCACATTACACAGCACCTTACACAGCACCTCACATAGCACCTTACTCAGCACTCACATAGAACCTCACACAGCTCTGTAGGCTCCACAATCGGCTCCAAAACCTCAGACATTACCACAATCTGCACCACATGCTATACAATCAGTTCAACAGACTATACCACATTAAAAATTTAATCCTGTACTCACTGTATTTCCTTCAAAACATCGCAAAACTTATACAGGATTGGGAAGTAAATCGCTTACCGCTTTGCCCCAGGTCAGTTATGAAAAATTAAGCACAGCTTTTGCAGGCAGACTGAATTATGCTAGGATATGTAACGACCAAACAGATACTGATATAGACTTTCAAAGATTCATTTCAGGTATAGGAAGCCTCTGCTAGAACTAACTACATCCCCCTGACTAATATCTCTTAGTTTAAATATATTCTGTAAATATCTGAAATCCATTACAGCAGAGGAATCCTCTACAGAAACTTTCTACTTTCAAACTCAAGCTCTCCCCAGTCTACATTCCACAGATATTGAAGACCTCTATATCTCTACCATCTGGCCTTACTTGACTTCCACACTTGAAGAATTTAGTTCTCATGGAAATGGATGGACTTTACAACTAATAACAAAAATGGATGTCCACATCTCCCAATACCGACAGTTCACCGCTGGTTGGAAGTAAATACAACTTAGTGTCTATAAGAAGATATGTAATACAATGCTGTTCCATCACTTGCTTCACCCTCATCAGCTCTCAATACCTCTCAAGCCATCAAATTCTTTTCACTCGCTCCGACTTACTCTGTATCATAATAAATTCAGTTAAGCCACCTTCAAGGAGTGAATCAAGCTTCCATTCACCTCAAGAATGTGCGAGTGAGTCATCTAATAAAACAGTCAGTGAATCACTGATTCTCTGTAAATAAAACTATTTCGCATAATTTGAGACAAATTCCGAGTTTGTCTTCCTGCATCATTAACTAAAATGTTAATGTCAGCATCGTCTTTAGATATGAACTTCACTACATCAAAGTGTAATGCTTAAATGAATAAAGAAGATTGCTTGTATATGTAAATAAATATTGTAAGAAGATATGTGATTTTTGTATATGTAAATAACTGTTATGTTTGTTTGAAAAAATTGAATATAATAAATTATACTTCAAACTGAAACTTTGTTTCATTTAACAAACTATATCATTGAGAGAAATGAATGAATTATTGTTTACATAAAATATATTACTCTATCAATCCATGGTCATAACTTTACCAAATGTTTGTGCGAGGAAGATGTAATTTGTTTAGGGTGTAACTTTTTTTTTTTTACATATTTATCTTGAACAAACATATCAATCTAACAAAAAAAATTACTTGGTATTTATTCCGTGACAAAAATACGTAATTTTCATTCACTCAGTCTAGTGACCGACATAATATTTTGTTCGATCATATCAGAAACCACTACTGTTATAAATGATATTCATACAAATGGCTTTCACAGCAAAATTGTTAATATTTAATGCAGTAAATACTTGTGTAAATGGAGAATAGTTTACAGCATGAGAGGGCTTTTCCCATAGTGCGCGCTAAACCATGACAAAGCAGGGCATGTCTACAGAATAGAACCGGAGTGTAGACGACGAGGTAGGGAGGAAACCATGTCGAGGCATGATTGTATACTGCTTAGAGGGAGAGGTTTTCGCATTGAAGCAAGGCAGATGGAAATATTTGAACCGAGTCTTGAAACGAAACAATGTACGAAAGAGATGAGTCGAGGATGAACAGTGGGTGATAAATAAGATTCGTTGCCCGCAGACCGTTCAAACCTCCAGCTAGCCGGCACGCAAAGAGTGACATTTCAACCAGTAAGTAGAGCTGGGAAATATGATTCTTTTTTGTGTCTACTGAAAGCAGTGTTCCAAGCCACTACTTTCTTTCCTGCTGTGTCGTCAAAGTGTCGCCAACAAGGCTTCGTCAAGGACTGCGTGGGAATCCTTGTCTACGCCTAACACCGACAGTAACTTTTCACAACTTCCCGTTCCCATCCTTCCCCTTCACATTGACCTGGAATGAGTCTCGCTTTGTTAGGTGTTTAACTGAGAGTTTGAAAATTCTTATAAATAGGGTTTTAACCTTTGCATTCTTACACTGTTTGACTTTAGTGTTTGTGGAAGTGGTATCGTTTCAAATATACCTCACTTTTATCAGGAATATTTCGTGGGTTTGCCTACCCAAGTCCTTGAAAGAGAGCTTCTGGAATCCGATTTGTCAGAGCTTGATGCTGTTGTGCTAAGTCCATTGGCGCCTCCAGCACCAACCAGCGTACCCAACACTGCTTCCAGGGAGAGCAATGATGTTGGATCCATCAAGAGTGATGATGCTGGCTCCATCGAGATCACAGCCTCCAGGGACACTGGCATCTCCAGCTTCAGTGACACTGCCTCCAGCTACATCGCCACCTCCAGCGACACTGGCGTCTCCATCTCCGATGATGCTGCCGCTAGCTACACCTGCTTTGGCGAGTACGTCCAGGTATGAAGAAGTACTCAATTTGTGTGTGAGGAAGACAAAAGGTGAAAAATATGTAGAGACACACAGGAAATGTTGTTGTAAACCAGTGAACTTGAGCAGTTGTAAGATACCTATTCGTGAGCCTTCTTTAGTGGGGGAACTCTCAGAATTTTTTAATGTTTTTAATTATGTTAAATCACTGCATCCCCTAGCTTTCACATTGTCTCCCTCACCAATATCTTACAGCCCTGTTACTCCTCCTCGCAATCGAACTCCCTCTCCCTCTCAAACCCCCGCACCTTTACCTGTCTCTCGCCCTCCTGTCCCAAAAAGGCAGAGATTGTCTTTAAGTAAGTATAAAAACAATTGAAAGAAGACTTTGAAAATTGTGAATATGATAATATTTTTGATAGTTTGTGTAAAGTTGTAAATATACTTTTTGAGTATGTTTATTGAAAAAAAAATTAAATGATAAAAGGGAATAATGTAACTTGTTATTTCATAGTTTGAATTCATTTTTGTCACAGTGATCTTATGATAATTATTGTCTTTTTACATAGTGTTTATGTCTATATTTTAACACTAGCAAGTCTGGAAACGAATGACCTCCGAGAAGTAATGGGATGAGGGAAAATCTCGAAATGAAAGGAATGAGGTGGAGTTTGAAAGGCTAGCTGAACTTGCAAACACACAATGGTGGAACAGGGGGCTAGGTTGTTGGAAATGAAAGTGGGATGAGACAACTTAACGTAAACGAACTCTTGTCCCGAGAACTCTTGAATGGCGAGAATTACTAGCTGGCAATGACTTTGTCTTACAACAAACAAAAATATTAAATTTAACAAGTTACCAAAGAAATACAAATTATGATTTTTACATACAAAAGAAATAAATTACTACAGCTGTGAATCAACACATTGATGTTTGCTGTGAAGGAATGTTATTCTTCAAATATGTGCTAAAATGCATGGTATACACAAATTCTGTAATAATTCTCACACATAATTAAACACAAATATTTAAAAAAAATGAAATTTTGATAGAAGTTTCTGAAACAGTTTCACAGTGTAAACTAACGTCAATTTTATAACATGAAATGAGAGAATCTTGAGAAATCCTTTAAAAAAGTATGTTGAATATCCTGTTAGGGGTAAACCGCAACACTGAACACTCTGGCTGTTGGAAAATGTATTTTAAACACCAGTTTACAGTAATAGAAATATTTACTATATAAGAAAGATGTTTACATATTATATTAAACATTTGCATTTGAAAGTTATTCGGCGTGGCAGGCCTGTCTCGACAGGTGAGTTTGCTCCTCGCAGTATCGACTCCTCCAGCTATCTTGAGATGTGAAATATTGAATCGACTCCTTTGACACAGCTAACAGCATGGTCGGAGGGGTGACTCTCGCTCTGTAAGGGAGAGTTTGTTACCATCGAATAGCCGAGCTGGCTGCAAGGCCTGGAGCATTAAAACCAATTCATATACAACATTCTACTTTTTTTTGCATGTTCGGATAAATGCTTAGGTTTTTATTTATTGATGAGAGCGTTGAGAGTTACACTGCTATCGGAAAACATTTTGTAAGAACAGGATCGCGGCAGCACATTTTTAAAGTGTGACATAACGAAGTACGTTCGTCGGGTTTTCGCAGTAGGCTTTCGCAATTTATATTTACGTTCTTTGATGCATGTTTTGAGAGCGGATGAGGGTGAACTATGTGTGACTTAGTGTACGTGTATGCCAGTATTGGAGGGGATTTTTGTCAGTAGGAAATGTTTATGAGACCTGTAGATTTAGAATGCATGGATTAGTGTGGGAGGTCATTAAATTAGGGGGAGATATTTAGTTTGTCTGGGCTTGTACTTGTATTTTTGAATGTAAATCATATATTTTTATCGATTTGTGAAGTGTGACATCGTGGTTATGTAGGCGATAAGTGAGTAATTTAGTGGGCGATGGATATTTCATTCCTGAGCAGGTGTAAAATATATTTTTCCTGTGTTAATATTTAAATAGTTTATTGTAGGATTTTGTGTGTTCAATCTAATCATTAACAATTTTACATATTTGAACGTGTGAAATTCATTTGGCATGATTAACTTTGTTTTGTGTCATTTATTGAGGTGTTTGAAATATTGTTAAATATTCTTCATATTTTGTTAGGATATCAATATAAATTTTGTGTTCTGTTCTGTTGTGTGCGACGTTATTAGGGTAAGTGGTTTTAATGAATTTGCCTCGTGATTATCGCATGATTTAAGTAATTTTTAATATTTCATGTTTATATTAATTTGATTTAATATTGCATTAGGTAATCGCATGATTAAAATAATTTAAATGATTCTTACTTATTTCAGTTGGATAATAGAACGTAAATCGTAGTGGTCCAGAAGTGACATGCATGCCCTCGCTCATAATTGATTAATGGAACAATCGATTTTCCACCCCTCACTCGCTAAGTAGGCCAGAATCCCCCTGTGTGTTCTTGCTCCATCCACACCTCACTCGCTTAGTGGGTCAGAATGCCCCTGCTGACTCTCACTGCATCCACACCTCACTCACCTAATGGGACAGAATGCACCCACGTGTATGCGTTACACCAGTCACAAATAAAAATGTTACTTATACCATTCTTACACTAACACCAACTCATATATGTACAGTTACAATCGAACCCCTCTGCTCAGTCGGCCCAGGACCTCACAAAGTTCACACCGAATCAGCTTCGCCAAAATCATACTTTCAACAACAATGAAAAACAAATAAATTCCATATCCAACACTAAAATTTATTTTGATATCAAAACTTACTGTAAATTACTTGATTAATTACACTAATTAATTTAATTAATTAATCAGCTGTTAGTCGATATATCTAATATTCTATATATCTATATACCGAACAACCGATTATCCGTTCCATCCTCTTGCCATTCTAGAGGTGGGCCAGAACGGCCCCACTGTCTCTTCTTACGTCGTCTTCATTCTCATTTTTGTGATAAGATATTTAATTTCGGCCACAATGTACGGCGACATGAGCGCTTTAATTGTGTCAAGAATCCTTGTTGCATCTCACATTTGTGTGACAGGTGCGGTAAGCAGTTCAGCCATACGGACAGTTTACTTAGACATGCAAAGACCTGTAATGGCGAAGTGCATTTCTCAACACTACTTCGGTACCTGGTTTGTTGCAAACAGCAGGTCTCTTGTGAATTTGGTACATGTCCTCAAAAGTGTAGTTACCTATGTAACGTGTCCTATATAATGTTTCAGTGTAATAAATGTCCCGATATTTTTGTACTTGAACAACACAAGTGTGAAGAGGGAGCTGCATCAAAGATTATAAACTACAACGAAGTTGCATATATTGAGATCTATGTCTACTGGAAAATATTGTAATTTTTTTGAGGGCATGAGCGACTGTAATTAATTAATTGAATAAAAATGCCTATGATTAAACTTTTTTTTTGTTCCATGTTAGGTTAAGTTTCCAGAAAATAAATAAAATTTGACAATGCACAGAAATAATATAGATTTAGTTAAATATTGTATAAATACCATTGTATTTTACGTTCAATTATAAAATAAAATAAAAAATACCATTTATAATTTGACAACTTGGAATTTTTAATAGAAAGTATATATTTAGTAAATTATGCAGGTAATCAAAATCACGCACCATGCTTGTAGATATACTGTTGGTTGGAAACATGAAATTTTTTTTAATAGGATAGAAAATTACATTTTTTTATGTCTATTAATATAAGTGCCGACACTCGGTTGGCAGTGAAATCAAGAAATTAATATTACGTTTGTGTTGAAAATAGAACCCAAAATGGAGGGCGCTGACAGTGCAACATATACTTTAAAAACATAAACATATAAGACTGCTGCCTGGTGGGTGTATTTATATACCAGAACCACATAGAATATTAAAACGTATTAAATCCAATGTGGCAGTTGAACTACAGTGAGAGAAAAACCCTAGCAAAGTATACATAAGACAAATTAAAAACCAAGATGGCAGTCGAACATAGGTAAGAGAAAACCGCCAGCAATATATAAACAAATAACAGACTAAAAAAAAAAAACAGATATGGCGGTAGTAGTCACTAATGTAATATGATTGCTGACTTTAAAAAAAATTCGTTTTTTTCTCGACTTTTCGATTTCAAGGTCATTTAATGTCACACGGTCAAGGTCACGGTCACCTTTATCCAATATGTTGGCAGTAATAAGTATTGTAATATGCTTGCTGACTTTTACGAATTTTTATCGAGTTTTTTTTCTCAAGATAATTCGGGGTCATGTGGTCAAGGTCCACTTCACGTGCACATAATATGGTGGTAGTAGTCAGTTACATTATATGGTTGCTGACTGTTATGAGTTCTATCAAAAGTTTTTGTTTTCAAGGTCATTTATGGTCACAATGTAAAGGTCAAGGTCACCTGCAGCCAATATGGTGGTAGTGGTCAGTTACACGACATGTTCGTTGATTTTTTATGAATTTGTTCTCAAGTTTTTGTTTGAAGAACATTCAAGGTCACAGGGCCAAAATGGTGGTAGTAGTCAATAACTTCATATGCTTGTTGACTTAAATGAGTTTTTCTATATTTTTTTGTTTTTCAAGGTAATTCGAGGTCAAGTTCAAAGTCACTTGCAACCAATATAATTTTAGTAGTCAGTAACATAATATACATGTGGACTTTTGCGAATTTATTACGATTTTTCATAATATTTTAATGGAAAAAAGGGAAATTTTAAGTGAAAAAAGGAAAATTGTTAGGGCTACTAATCGCCTGGGACTAGAATTTTTAAATAGTGGATTAATAATTTTAAAATAGTTTTATATAATATTTTGTATGATTTTGATATATTATTTTATTATTTTTTCAATAGTAATTTTAACATTTTTTAAGATATATTTTGTTGAAATTTTTTGAATCTTTGGGATCAGAGGTCAAAGGTCAATGGTCGAATGTCAATGGTCGAAACCCAAAAATCAATGGTCAAAGGTCATTGTTTTCAAGACGGCCACCAGGGAGTCTGAATGACAGAGCATGAACATCTCTGTGTTCCGATCACAGATCCTGTTGTGCCAGAAGGAACATATCCCTTCTACTAATACCATTCTCATATGTCTTAAACTACAGTCCAAATTACCAAAAAAATTACACGACACATATGGTGAAGTAACATTAACTGATGACCAAAATTAGGTAGAGCAGATTTCAAAATATATAATGATGGTTAGTATGAAAAAAAAAAAAAAAAAAAAAAAAAAGATGCAAAATCCAATCTAAACTAGCAGGAATTCTCTCTTAGTTACCAAAAATAAACTTTATTGGTCTGTAGAAACATAAGGTCTGTAGCCGGGATATGCCGAACCAGCTCGGAATCTTCAGGTAGGTACCAGCCCTGGGTACCAAGACTTCTGTAGGCCGAAATACAAAATTGGAATTTGCAGAGTTTTAATTAAATATCACCAGTGGTTCAATTCTTTTGGTCTACGAACACTGCTGACGAAATTAAAAACCATTTTGACATACAAGTCATCTAAGAAAATCTTCTTAGAGCTACATGTAAAACATTCTTTAATGCCAATTTGAATAGTTACATAATTTTCAATAAATCAAATCGAAATTCATCACACATATATGTAACTGGAAATATTTACACATATAGTATCATTATTTAACACCATGATTGCAGCGTGCCACATCCCACACAACAGTACTATGGTAAGAAAAGATTACAGACTTCACACATTTACTAAGTGCACGTATTTGCCGCGTTTTAAGATCACCGTGCACTGAAAGGTGGGGGAATAGGCGAAGTTAAAAAAGGTTTATTCCGCTGCAAGAAACCTGCGAAATAAAAATGGAAAAAATAGAAACACTTAATTATTATAACAGACCACTTAATTTCCCCTTATATTTTTTTTGCAACTGCAGTCACTAAGAGTAAACTGTATCAAAGATTACTTCTGCCAAGCACATAGGGCAGCATGTGCAATAAAATAAACGTAAGTTCGCTCATCATTAACGCCATCCATTAATGAAAAGTTCGCTTATATTAATGTTCGATAAATACATAATTAAGTAAGTTGTACATGGTGATGTTACATAGTAATTAACAAACATTACAACATACAAGAACGCACACAAATATATATGTCAAACAATGTTCTTAGCAGAGCGTGATCTCGATCCACGGACCTCTGGGTAATGGGTCCAGCACGCTTCCACTACGCCACTCTGCTTCGTGCACAAGTGAGGAAGAATTATGATATAGAATATGATATGAAACGTAGTCAGAAGTGCGTGTGTATCGACGACAAGTGTGAGTTCCTCAAGCAGTAAGGATCTCTGTCTAAATGTAAGGGAACCCGCGGAGTCGAGTATTTACTTCACAACAAGGTTACAACGGCGTTATGAAACATACATTAATATATTTACACTGTTTCAATCATAACATCAAAAGAAAGAGCAAATAATAAATATATAGTTTATTCAACAATTTTTAATTTAAATGTGTTATGGAAGACCTTACCATGCCTCATCTCGGAACAGAGATGTTGTATGACTTAGCTTAGAAACAAATTAAGAATACCTACTAATTATGATTGTTTATAGTAAAAAAAATGCTTATTTGTGAAAAGCAGTACACTATATGCATTAAAACCTTGAGGAGTATTCCCCGTAATTCTCTTATGAGGGTCCGAAAGATTGATTTTAAGCAATGAAATATCATGCATCTGACAAAAATCTTTCCTCGTGAAAATGCTGAAAACATTCATATTTGGAGTCCAAATTCCTGTTCATTCGAAGTCCTTAAGACGATACATCACAGCTGCTACAATGTGATTGTATACTGTAGGGCTTTCCAGCTCGCGCGATGGTGCTCATATTAAATTGTATATTTTTTTATGTACACTAATGTTTATTTTTTATCCGAAACAGCAGTTTTCAATCAAATTATAGAATTTTTTCTACGAATTTCGGAGCGATGCTACTTACATTTAGTTCAGTCAAAGTATTGTTAAACTCATAAAAATCTTTCTCTTTTGATACTTCATATCATCATCGCAAAATTGTCGAGAAAAACTATTATTACGAAGACTGTACACATTACAGAAGTGTAGTGAAGTGTGTATGAAATGAGGGAACTGCATGATGCGAGGAATAGAGGAAGTGGTTGAGAGAGGAAATGATAGCTCTTATGGTTTTGATGTCCTTGATCATGAAATCTCCATGATAACGTCATGTCTTTCGTATAGTCCGGTGCCGAGAGCAAGTAGGAATTTCCTGTATTCAAAAAACAATCTTAATGTCTGTTCTCATTGCCGCCATATTGACCACGAGCAGTTACAAAATAGCTGAAGTTGAAAGAGGATACGAAATTATTGGCAAGTCTTTAAAAATGTCAATAAATAACAAATATAAACCGTATCAAAAAAAAACTCAAACGTTATCCAGTCTAACAAAGGAATGTTGTTTAAGGCATGATGAAACATACTGCAGCAAAAATAATTTTCGCCGTAATAGTTCGACGTATTTCAGGTGTTGATATTGCCCTTAATTGTTGCTTGCATTTGAGGCTAAACAGTGATACTAGTCTCAGGCTATCACTATCAAAGATTTAAGAAACGGTGTTCGTCCATGATTTCCGTCATAAGTTTGAATGTCTGTTCGAAACAATCGCATTGCTCTAGAGCCGGGCGTTGACTTATGCTCCCAAACTTAAAATTACAGTTTTATGTGCTTCCTTGAACTAAATCCATGTATAAGTCCACCTAAACTCTACAGTACGGCAGACTTAGAAGCTCAGAAAGAAGATATGCCTAAGTAAACGCCACTTGTTGAAGCAATCAGTTACCTTGATCGTCAGCGAATATGCGTTATTATGATTGTACAATGAGAGAGGAAAAGGTTTAATTCTTATTTTTCTCAAATAATAATATAAACGGCCATAGTGTTTGTGTAAGTGTATGAAGTACATGATCAAAATTACAAGTACTATTGAAACTATCATTGTGTATTTAAGAGAAATTGTTTATTAATAATTTGCCGTTTTTAAACTTACTGTTAATGCGTGTATGTTCAGAGCATAAACACCAACAAAATAGTAAACGCATGATTTTATGAAAAGCTGGAAACAGCTAATAAACGCAAATATTGCAAACTTTTATAATAAATCAGTTTATTCTTATTCCAGATACCATTGCTTCTTTACTGTGGAATGATTACTTCTGAATGTTCACATACAATATTTCTTCCTTCTGTTGTTCATCCTCTCGCTATATTTACTTTGATATAATCATGAGCACCGGTGTATCACTGTACCAAATAACCTTGTGTTACAATGAACTCTACTCGATTATGCATACGTACTAATTTCCTGTCCCTCGTCAATACTTTCGTAAGTTTGCATATTGTTTCACCTACTGTTTCTTTGTCTATCCTGTATGTGTTTCAAGTTATGATTTACTTTATTTATACGTTCTGTTTACTGTCACTTTTGAGGTCTTGGTTAATCTCCTCACATCTTACAAAGTATTTCGCTTGTTAGAGTTGTTATTACCGATCCGCCCGTTATTTGTGTTCAATTATCAACAGGAGAGTCACATAAAAAGGACTCGCATTACCTAAATAATGGTCTTTTTTTTGTACATTTATTGGTTTTACTTTGTAAACTTTTCCGTTACTAAACATGCATGATACAAATCAAATATATTAACCACTTTTTCAGCTACTCCTAGCACGACGCAGTTCCCAACACAAGCCTCCTGCCTGCATGTCAATCCATCATCATGAAAGTATAAATTATAGTCTATTCGGGGTTTCTTCACACTTTTTGACTCTAACCTTTGCTAAAAACACCTTATACGTGATGTGCTTGGTTGTTTCCAGTATCACGAGTGTTTTATATTTGTGTTACCATTAAATTACACAATTGTTGGATAAATTAAACGTTTAATTATATTTTTCATAACACATGTCACTAAAAAGAGGGAGAACATAGGTGTGTTGGTAATGCCTAGTAAGAAATGGTTCTTATTAAGGATATTACTTCACAGAGTGCGCACGAATGCAGTGTGTAGTACTTCTCGTTTAACTTTCTAGACTTCGTTAAGCTTTGTTTGTATAGGAGGAATACACTGTAAGTAGAACTTTAGCAGGGCTCCAGAAAAGTTGTAATTAACCGTGAATAGACTATAGACTACTACCTCTATCAGGGGTGCAGAGGAGGGGATAAAGAACCCCAGACTCCGTTCTCTGGTACAGAAAGAGGTATTGCAGTCGGATTCTAATTCGGAACGGCCCGGGTTTCTCTATGCGGCGTCACTATCCTGGTTTCCGTTTCCGGTTGTTTCTCGAAATCTCTCTAGGCGAGTGTTTGTAATCAGTTATTTACGAAACGCGGAATATTTTATTCTGTATGTTTTGAACTGACACTGTTTAAGCACCAACGAGTACATATTTTTCAGTAACCGAAGCTACACGAAGTTATCCAGCGATCTCGCATTCCATGAGGGACTGCACCTGCCAGGTGATGAGTTTGGTTTTTCGCTTTAAGCTCATAATAGAGAAATTACTATTTATAAAAAGTTGCATTGCTTCTATTTTTCAAATGATTACTGTATCAGCGTCTTGGCTGTAACATTTTCAAAACATCTTGGCTACATCAGGCACAGGATAATGTTAGCTGACATTCCCAAGATAGGCTTCATAAATAATAAAAACAAAAAATACACTAGGCTTTTAGTAACTTTTTTGATAGGAAAGGAGGGATGATGGCGGCAGTCTCTGTTATCTACCTCCCTACCCTCTTTCCTATTCCTTTTTAAACCCCCTCCCATTTTTGGCTAACAGCCGAGATGAACACGTTTGTATTTCAAACCTCACATTTGTGCAGCCAACTATTGATGTAGGAAACACTGCTATGGGAAATAAGCAGAAGAATGTTGAGAAAATCGTGCCAGCCATCGGCAAGATACAACTCAGTCTGTGATATCAACATGCTCGTGTAGAGTGCGCTAAGAGCACGCGCACTTGATGCTAATGTAAACTTGCAGCCACGTTATGTTGCGACATTTGGAGTGAAATTAATACATATTCCCCACTTCAACTAAATCGTGAAGCAGAGTGGCGCAGTGGAAGCGTGCTGGGCCCATAACCCAGAGGTCCGTGGATCGAAACCACGCTCTGCTAATGTTTCTAAGTTTTCTATTATTTATTAATTTTAGATTGCGTTGCGTTTTTCAAATACAAGTTATTTTTTGTTTACCTTTCCAATACATAATTACATAGACGTTAATATTTGGCAAAATATAAGTTAATTTTATTATACATATGACACCTCTTGGACGACACGTTTTCCTCAAAGATTCCAGTTCGATGCTCAGCCACAGCACTTATGATAATATCGATATCCTTGTCCTGTTATCGGCTGTTGCTTTTTTAATTCAGCTCTTCAAGTAGGCTGTAGCTGCATTAAAGAGTTCAATTATGTTTTTATCTTCTTACAGTATCCGAGGAGAAATAAGTACAATATATAAAGTTCAACTTTTAAGTAGGCTACGCGAAGACCACATATTGTTCTTATTATAGCTTTGGTACATTGGGTGTGTCACACTACGCTTGTTATGTTATAATTGGTGTCCATTAAATGTTATTATCAAATTTGGATATGTTTTTTTATGAAAAAGTAATTAATTTGTTCTCAACTTGAAACGTCACATATGAAAACAAAATAAACGAATGTAATAATATACAACTTGTAAAATTTTGGTTTTCAAAATAGGTATTTTCGGTACGTTTATGGCATTATTAGAATAATCTGTATAATTGTACATATCTCTTGTCTTGATTCAGAGAATCAGTAAACAACCAACATCGTGCTAGTCCACACTTATGGAAGATTCGCCCACTCCAGTGGCCACAGAGTTCTTACTCGCTGTATCAACGTTTGTTGAACAGTCTAGAGTTTCGAAGGGGAAAAAATGTCAGTGGCTGTTATTTAAGGAAAGTAGACAAGACATCGAAATTAGTCACGCGTTTATAATATTTAATTTAGTAGGTAAGTCCAACATAAATAAACTGCCAATTGAAAGTTTTCAGGAATACAGTACTATATTTCCCCCTTCCCCTTCACATAATTTTTACAAAAGTGCTAAATATTGTTAGTTGAATCAAGTCGATTGCCCTCTGCTAACAGGATTTTATTTAATTTAGTATATCAGTTCTTGTTACAATTCTTATGTTTTTTTGTTAAACATTGGAAAGTGTGACAAATTGGATGACAATATTTTGTAAATACATATGTAAATTGTACAGCCCTTCGGAGAGGTGACACATGGCACAGTTAATATCAAATGTCCCGATTAAAGTCTTAGCCAGGACAGTTAAGATAACGGATAACTCTGATAACCTCATGGTGTCATAATCAGCCGCTTTTTAAATTCCATTGTTGGTTTTGTCCATAGCGGAACAAAAAGGGAAAATTTTAAAATTTGATAATCTTCTGACATTATTCACGAAGGAGATTGAGCACAATAAGTAAAATGCAACTTGTAAATACGCGAATGCCACACTTAAATATTTAATTGCTTTTCGTGCGTGATGTGGACCACTGTAAGGGTTAGCGTTGAATTCGTTAAATAGCAATCTTATGTTTTGACTAGTAATACATTGAAAATAAGCAATGTTTAATCTAAACTTGATATATTACATATTAAAATATAAATAGAGTATTTGTGAAACATAGCAAAGTATACTTAGTTCCCCTTTTTTTGAAACTATATTCAAATTATACATCACAAGTTTATGACCACGCAAGTTGTAAATGAAAACTTAAACTTGACATGATATAGGACATACACCAATAACAAAAATAAGAAAACACTGTAAAATAATTCGATATAATTTTAAAAATAAAACTTTACTGAAAACTCTTGATTTTGGTGTACCACGTTATTTCGAAATCACTCCAGGTAAGTGCCGGGTTAGTTATTTAATACACGTCATGGACAAATCCTTTCCCGCTCATTATTATTACATACAACTGGCATCATCTCTGATACATACGAAATATAATCACGGAGTGTTAATTTACAAATTTTTTGCTATAGTCACGCCATTCCATTCTGTACAGTTCCAATGATGCATTCCAGCTGAAGGAAGACGCAGGACAGAGATAAGTAGTTTGTGATGTATGCTTAGCACATCTGTCACGGAATAACAAACACAGAATAAAAAACTTTCTAACTGCCATGAGAATTTCCTAATTGTGTAGGAGCCATTAACGGAATATTAGAATCTGTATTTATAATATATTTATAAACACTTATTTTTCGGTGGTTAAGCTTGTTGTGGTCATGCTGACAAATTAATGTTTGTTAACGACTGGTTCCATTCTAAAGAGGGGCCAGAGAAATTGTCAAATTCACAACTAGGTCATGGCCTTAGGGCTATATATTATTTGACACCTCAACAAAAATTTTCGCGTTCATATTTGGAGTTGCCCTATGTATTCGTTGAAGAAGCTTTTCGGACTTAACTCTCCTCCCAAGTGACAACATAAACATGTTACGGGAGACGATTTCAGTTGCACACTTCGCCGTGTTTTTACAGTTTATGGAAATGAGTTGAGACAAGATTTATAAGTATAATTTATCCAAGTTCGTTTGGTTTATACTAATACTGCATATGGTAATACTGTTGTCTCGCATTACCATGCTCCGAGACGGATACCGTCTCAAGAGAAATCAAACTAATTACAGCTATGATACTATCCATGAACATAAAATGGCAAAAAGTCATCACCTTAAGATATTTGTGAACTTCGAGCAACGAGGGAGAAAATTATTCGCTTATTATCTCGTGGGAAAATGCAGCACTGTATGGAAGATCTGTAAATTAATTGTAACGAGAGTAAATGATGCGAAGAAGTGTGTATCATTTTCTACCACAAGTTAGATTATTTAATGCTCCTAGAAATTTTATTACAGCGTATAAATACCAATGCAAACATATTATTACATCTTCTAATGGATATATAATTTAAAGACATGTTCTTATATATTGTTAATTTTATAATCTTACACATTTATACTTGTTGAAGAGGGACACGAAATTTATCGATCTAACAATTCCAAATATAATTTGGAAAAAAAATATATTTAAAATTATTTTATTAATATAATAAACTATGTTATCTCACGCATTGATTTTTCAGTCTACGGTTTTTAAAGATCAGCGTGTTAGTCTCTTGCTGCATGATAATTTTTCAGAAATTTTAGTGTGGGATACATGTATATGCTATAAAATACGCATAAAACAATGCAGCTGGAAATGTATAATTAAAAGAGGACATTTACTTCTTTAAAATAAAAGAAATGGCACTATAAAATTACATTAGAATTAATTTAGTGCCAGACAAGAGAGGTCCCACAAGGTTTAAAATTCAAAATTATATGAAAAAATATTTCCTCTCCTTCGTATCTGGATAGTAACTAATTCACTTGTTTATAAACCTCGAAGTGTTTTTCTCCTCCTCCTGCTTTATTTTTTACCGTACTGTAAAATACCCGAAGTACACAAACCTCCAAGTGCTCACACTACATCAATGTCAGTTGGTGTGAAGAGTGGTCGATGGAAGACATAACTGCTCACTGTTACCGCGAAATAAAAATACAACAAGACTTCAAGATCAGGCTGACGGGAACCAGTCCCACCCGGAGTGGTCTGCCGCTGTCACCTGGGAGAGTGTTTACACGCCTTAGCTAATGCCAAGTTCAGGGTCACCGCACCTGACAGCAGAACACTACCTGGCTGTTCAGACGTAGTCACGTGAGACTTCATGATATTGGCTTACCTTAGTATTTCCTGCTCTCTTTCTATCCTATCTGACTTAATACTACCGTAGCGAATAGTCTACACGCTTGTCCAGGCCAGCTTCCAGGAGATGACTAGTCCGCATCAATATACAACCCGCACATTTTCTTCCGCTGCACCGGCTATGAGATAGAGGACATCTATTTATCATTGACGTCAGCAGCGAAGCTCCATCGGAGCTCCCCTCCCGACAGCACGGTATTTGTGGCAATTACTCCACCAGAAACTATATAATACTGGGCAACACTTTGTACGGAGTCCGTTTGTGGACCCACACCGAGATGACGCCATCAAGATGCTGCATGGCGAATCAACACTCAGCCTCTGACGACGATACCATTCTGGTTAGTAATATATTGTAATTGATTAGGACCTCCTACTATAACTCCTATAAATTATATTATATATCAGCCCTGTCTTCACAATTAACTTCAGTTCATTCTCAATGATAGCATAAATCGTCCCTAGTCCCTGATACAATATATTATAAAACATAACACCATCAAACGTGCCTCAAACGAGTCTTCGCTAAGTGCTCTCACACGAGCCTGAACAACAAGTGTACTAATATCAATCATAGAATACAGAATAAATGACCATACAGAGGGAAATCTACCAAGGGCATAGCGAACCCCAGCTGCTCGCATCATAGAAACAGCCCAATCAGCTGCTTATCTGGCACTGCTGAAGAAAAATCACTGACATTTATTCGGATCATTCCGTGAATTAACCTGCGCTTCGTTTAATTACTTTAAAAATTATTCCGCCGGTGTAAGGAAGTAATGTTAGTCAGGCACTCGCCTCTCACCCAGGTGAACCTGGCTGGATTACTGGTGGGATCGTCCCCGGAGTTTCGCAAGTGGGAATCGTGTAGGACAATGCCTTCGATCGGAGGATTTTCCTGGGATTTCCCGTTACCCCCTGCCCTAGCATTCCGGTGCTGCTCCATTCTCACATTACTTCACTGTCATTGGCTCTCAAGAGCTTGCTGTCAAGAGTCGCCCAACTCTCTGCACTCACTCACTTAAATGTAGCAAGCAAAATAACTTACCTAAACGTACTGAGGTTTACAACAATCTGATCATATAACTTTCTCCTATTTGTTCTCGTTACTTTGAAATGTTGGTTTGAAATATATATTATCTTGCTGGGTATTTATTTTAGTAAGCATAAACAATATTAATTAATTAATTAATAAGAAATATCTATGGAAACCGTTTACGAGCACAGTATTCTTATTTCGAGAACGTGACAGTGATGCACATATATTGTTAGGTCCTCGTCTAGTTGCTGGTTCTGAAGAGGCGCTATCTTAGACAATAAACCTAAAGATCGGCATGATATCTGAACGTGTCAGTGTTCCTTGGGAAATGTCGCGTACAATATTTTTTCTTCCAAATTGCTATTTTTAAAACTGAATCATTGAGAAGGAATTTCTATAGCACTGACTCCCCATGTAAACTGAGTGGCTACGGGCTCGGTAGGCAGGCCTCATAACATATTATTCTGAGTATAGGCTGTCCACGGTAAAGTGAGCACTTTCGAAAGCCCCATCATTTGAAATAATAGTCAAAATATATATTTTATATTTTAGCCTTAGATGTTAGCTTTCGAGCACGGTGGAATATACACACTTAGTTTATTAATTACACTCCAATATTTATCTAAAATTGTAGTTAAAAAAATGTCTGTAAGGAAAAAGTAGCCACAGCCTCGAAAGCGTTCACTTTACCGTGGACAGCCTATATACTTGTTCACATCTGACATGTTGCAAAATAGCTTAAATTCATGATCGTCGCTGTGGAATATCAGAAGCTATAGCCAATATGGAGAGACCCTTTCCCTGCGGTTAATGTTATTGGTTGTTGCTGACACACACAATATTGTCATGCGGGAATCACATAGCACAGACAAACACAGAACGACACGACGAAAACCGCAACCACGACACAACATTTATATTTTCAATGTGACTGCTAGAATTTACAGCCCGCCAGTTTACTAACGCGACACGAATAGTAGCATTATTTGGATCCATTTAGAAGACGCTGGATATCTACAATGCTATTCCTAATGCATATAAAGGTAAAAATATTATTTTTAAGGTCCGAATACCGTAATTTTCAAATTTTTCTTTTCCCATATAAACTGTGTATTTGCCAATGTTGGGAATGCTTACCACACTATTTCATTTTGTAAGGTTGTACACTCTGTGTGTCGTGCCGCACGACATGAAAATATAAAAAATTACTAATCCAAAATTACTGGGCGGACGACAGAATTCGTCTGGCTTACGCCATATCTATCTTGTATTTAATTGGCTATTTAGGTAAAGTGTCGTGTCGGGGCTGTCTTGTCGCGCTTTTCGGGGCTATGTGATTCCCGCATTATAGTTTCCAAAATCTCAGTCTTAATAAGAAATACTGAAGTACTTTTCATACCCTAAAATTCCTCGTTTGCAACATTCAAAATGAAAAAATAATATGTACGTTAAGGAGGAAAGAAGAACATTCCCCCGGAATATTGGATTCTTGTTTTACTTGTTTATTTGTGTTTTAAAAAAAAGAAAATTCCGAAATCAGTTACTGACCTTGCCCAGTTGTGCAGTCACAACGTCTTCTCTAGGAAATTGTAATTATGTCAGAATATTAATCATGCCCAACTTTGGCAAAGTATATATTGAGACGTAAATACTAGTTCTTAGCTCATCCCTTATACCAGCACAACAATGAAAGGTAAGTTTCTGGCTGGGTATAAGGGCACTTTAGACGAATCTCGGTCACATTTCACAATATTGCTTCAAACAATTTGATCTATTTGAAGATAAGAAACTTGCCATAAGAGAGCAAGATGTAGTAAATGAATATGAGCCCAGAGATTTTGTGTTTTATCAGTGCACAAATCTTAATTTATGCACAGTATTCACGTCATTAAAAATCTTACAAAAATAGTAGAAATGATGCCTGAACAAAAATTAATGAAGTGTTTTTTTTTATTTTTTTTATTTATGATATATCGCGAAAGGTGACCGAGGCATGTTCACGACAAAGTGAGGACTTTTGAAATTAACTTTAAAAAAAAATTGACTGCCCCTGCCTGCATAATATATTTTTATTGCCGCATCGAGTGACATTTGCCCAGCAAAGCGGGTAACGATGGCTGGATGGTAGTTTCATATCTTAAAATCGAACAAAAATTGTTAGGTAACCATTTGTTATTACTCAAATAATTTTTTTCGTTTTCTCTTCCTCTAATGCATGATATGTGTAAAAATTACAAGATTTGTGTTTTACTTTCCTAACAATTTCACAGTTTCACTTGACCAAAGCATGAATGAAGTAATGAGGCTCATGGCAATGTTAATTTTACATAAGGTGGAAGAACCCACAACATGAATACAAGTAGAAATCAAGCAGGGCTTTGAAAAGTCTCATTTTACCATGAACAGCCTATATAAGATCACTACCTACCGGCTAGCAGCTGCGAAATTTAAATAGATATTCCCATGTTAAGGAAATTTTCCATCAGTGCGATAATTTTACACATAGGTATTTCAAACATAATGTAACCCTCACGCATTTTTTGAAGAAGTTTACTACAGCGGGGATGTTTCTATGAAATATGTAGCCTGTTTGCATGGAATTTTTTTAAATTTATGTTTTACAAAAATGGCAATATTGTCTAAGTACATTGAAAACGAACCCCCTTAGATATCTTGAGCAAAAAACAGGTGGCACAATCCATTAGACACGCCCAAGTGAGATCTGAGCTAAAACAAACTTGAAAGGAAACAAGCATCAAATACCGGGCAACCTGGTCTGAGGTAAAACTGGCTAAATGCTTTTCACGGAAAACTGGGCATTTCGACGGCCCTGCTTAAAGCATGCTTTTATTTTCAGTTCCGTCATATGTAAACTGTATGTACATTGTGCAGAAGTTATTCCAATTCTAGTTATTGATTCGATTATGTCGACTGTAGCACTGTTTTGAAAACCTAAATAATTTATCATGATAATAGTAACACTGTACGTCTTTACATTTAACAAACATAAATTCGGTGTTCTCTAATTTACAATCCTCACTTTTAATATGACCATGACACTTGAAAATACATATGTTCCCAACATCGCTGCCAAATTTACAGTATATGCTTTCTCGGTAAATTGAGTTCTTTTCAATGCCCTCTCATTTGGATAACAGTGAATAATTGTTTTTATTTAGCCTTATATGATAACTTTCGAGTACAGTGAAATATATACACTGTGTTTATTACTTACTTGGATATATTAGTTTTAAAAAGTGGCGGAAGGATAAAAAAAAAGTGGCTGATAGGAGAAAAGTAACTAGGGCATCAAATATGCTCACTTTACAGTGAATAGTCTATACTCCAGAGTATTGTGAACATGAGGTGAAACCGCCTTTTATATCGCGAGTTCCAGCCTCACACGCCTGCAAAATGGCGCACCTGGCCATAAACATGTTGCTGCCAATCAGCGCCCGGTAACTAGCTCACCAACCGCCATACCAACCTATAGCAAAGATATTGCACTATTCAGTAGCCAATTACACACTCCGCACGATGCCACGGCCACGCTCACCCAATCAGAGACATCGTTCCGCCTCTGTGTATTTATCTACTCTGTCCCGTAACCATAGGAATAACAGTAAGAATTGCATACTTCCTGTACAGTGGCGCTTGCAGCAGTAATGCGTGTCTGTACCCATAATCATTGCCAACATCTAGCTGCATGGCAAGTTGGCGAACTGTCAACTATAGTCTGCAAGAAGCTATTCGTAGCAAATCAGAATCTACTCTTATTAATACACACATCAAATGTACTTTCATAACTCTACATTTCCGGTTACGAACTAAACATACATACATATATGAATTCAATTATTATTTTTAATTTCTTTAGCAATTGTGGTTTGAGGTATAGATAACAGAAAACATCTTTTAATTATACTTCTGTAAGCATCGCTCCTGTTTAATAACGAGATGTTTACATGCATAAGTAGACTGGGCAAAAAAAGGGGGAGTAAATGATAGTCAGCCAATTTACATGCGTACAAAACAGAAATCGGAAACATTAAGCACACAGATATACAAAGTAACTACGACCCTGTTGATAAACAGTTGGAGAAATTCCAGATTGGGCAGATAAAGCATACAAGAGCCGATGTATATTACAATTTTCTGACATATTTAGTTCACATTGAAAATGTTTTAAAAATAAACACCGGATCTGAGAATGACAGATACTACAGTGTTATGAAACACAGCAAAACATTCTCGGGAGTATTTTGAAGACAGGCTGAAAATCAAGCAAGGAATGATTACAGGAATTACTGCATAAGTCTTGTCAAAAAGGACCCTCTGTAGCAAAGACGAAAATACATTTATTTGAGTTAGTTATGTGGATGAGAACTGTGAAGTCTACGAGTACAGTATGATTTGTGATTACATAATTTAGTTTCTAAATATATACAATACACAGAGATGTGTGACACCCAAAATGACAAATCCTTTCTTGAAATATTCCTTTCTTGAAATATTGCCTCATTTATCACACTTAGCCACCCATCATCCAGACAGGAAATAACTCCAGCTGTTTGCCGTTCATCCATTCATAAGCTTATTTTACATGAACTACGTCACTAGGTACACTGACTACTTTAGCATCTGCTTCCGGCATGGTGTGTTTTTGAATACGCTAGGAACAGTGTTTATTCCTCATCAATATTTATTGTTATTTTTATGTACTGCTTAATATAGATTAATTTTTTTCCTTGCCTCTAGTATTTTGAGACTTATAACTTATGAAATATTTCGTATTACACTGCACGCATTTTAACAGTCACAGTATGGTTGACAATAGACACTGTGAGTAATGCAACAGGTGGCATATGAAGACTACAGAGCTATGAACAGTGATGCTGCCAGAACATTCCTGGGCATTTATGCTTGCTGCTATTACAAGTTTTGCCCAGATCGCTTTGTTAAAATTGTATTCTGATTATGGTCAAAGAAAATATCATCATAAATTTTTCTGTATCTTACAACATTCTTTCTCTTAAATGTAACATTAATGAATATTCCTTCCGCAGTCAATCGTAACAATTAATTAATCAACTTCTCGAAAACTCTCTTTGGTCAGTTACATCTTTCGAGGTAAGAAGCACATTGGCTATCATAGCATTTCATGTCTTTGCGCAATTAAACATAAGTAACTTATTAGTTATTTATAGTTCACAATGAGATGGACTTGTGGAATTTATTTCAAAATGTTAAAAATTTTGCTGTATAATTGCTTTACCTGAAGATGTGTACGAAAGACAACACAAATGAAGAGATGATGATCATTCCTTAAATAACAATAATTTTTTATTCAACAATTGCAACATGAATATGTTGCTGTCATATTAATGTGCATATTTTTGTCCAGTATTTAAAACTTACTTTACGTACTTGAAATCATATAGAGACAAAGTGAGTTGACATATGTTTTTATTAAATTTTCGCTGCTACAACACTATGCAGTGCAAGTTAAGCATTACTATAAAGCGTTTAAAGCGACATATATGTTACCTACTTTTAATACAAAGAAAAAATATTTTTCAATCAGTTTTGCAGCTATTTTTATCTTAAGTGTGAAATTATAAAAAAAAAATGAAGTTTATTTTACAATGTCGTTACATTTTTTTAAGATTTCAACTATTTTTGTAGAAGTAGTGTTAGGAAAAATGTATCCAGTAAGTAGGTAAATGTGGAAAAAGGAAATGGGAGTTTGACAGGACTGGTGTGGGACAGTAATGATTCAGGTGCATAACGGGTCAAGCATCCAAAAGTACGTACAGAAAGAACATAACAAAATATGGTGTCAGAAGTGGGTCAATACTATATTTATATTCCTGGAGTGAGAGAGTGTTCAGTGTGCGAGTTGACGGTGTCGTAGCGCGGCAGTTATGATAACCTTAAGAAACCTATAGATCGCAGTGCGGTTGACCGACTACAACGACGTAAAGGAATTGTCGACACAATTTCAGTCGTAGCTGATCAATAGATCAGAAGAAAGCCAAGTGGATATGCTGCTTTACTGCGTGAGTGCGGGGGCAGAAGGTTCGTTAACACCGTTTGCATTGAAGGAAGAGCAGACAAGCCATTACAGTGTAGTAAAGCAGAAGTTTAGCGACTTCTTCAAGATAGAAAAAAATGCTGTGTACGAGCGCGAAAAATTCTTCAAAAAGCACCAGCAGGACTGTGAACCAGCGGACGTCTTTATCAGTAAAGCATACAAGGCAGCAGAGATATGTGAATTGAAATACTTAAAAGGAGTCAATAACGTCTATTCTGGTAATTGGAGTAGAAGACGATCAGTTGTCAAAGACAATGGGAATGGAAAGTAACCTTAACAAGACATAGACAGTTCACGGGCGACAGCAACAATTACGGGACAATCACGCGAGTGTGGACAGAATATAAAGTGGCAGAAATCAGTTGGAGTAACTAAAAGGATGCAGTTCAGAAATATCTAAACATTTGCACAGGAACAAAATAAGTATAATATGAAAGTGGGATAAGGAAACACCATAAGTACAAATTGTAGAAACTCGCCCGGAAATCATGGGTCCAGATGTCCACAAAGGAGTTTTGCATATTTTTGATGTAATCAGGTATTACATTATAGCAGGTGTTGCCAGAGTAAACCACTTAATGTGCAAGATTTACAGGACAGAGAGTTAGTATATCAAGAGTATTACTTGTGACAAGTGGCGCTGGATGTTTCTTTAAACCCATGGTACTCTCAAATACAATTGCAGTGCAAAACAACCAACTGAAATATTGATATGGATGCTGATGTAACTGTCACAGATAAATCCACAAGTGACGATTTAGGACTGTTGCTATGTAAAATTAGGAATAGACTGTATGGGGCGGACAGAAATCCAATGTAATTGGAACGCCAGCAATTAAAAGCAATATATCTAATGTCAATACTGAAAGCAGCAGAGTTATGAAAAGAAATGGAGAAAAGAGAAGAGGAAGAAAATAAATAAGCATGTTCGTGGCAAATTTCCTACCATCTTTGAAAGTCTAGGTAGGTTCCATCACAAATAGCATATTGCGATAAAGGTGATAAAGGAAGGTGTAGGGCCCTTTGTAGTACTAGCCCCGAGGCGCATAGCTTTGCCACGTTGCGACAAGATGAAAGAAAAATTAGACAGAATGGTGGCAGATGAAGTGATGGCACAAATACAGGCCCCAACGGAGTGGTGTGTGGACTGTGGAGTGTGTGTGGACTACACTAAACTGAATAATTTGTAAACAGAGAGAACAATCAGCTTCCATCAGTGAAAGAATCCCTGGCACAGTTGCAGGACATGAGTTGGTTCACAGTGTTGGATGCATGAAAAAGATTTTGGCAGATTCCATACACTAAGTGTAGTGCACCACTAATGACGTGTATGTTACTGTTCGGATGTTAGTATTTCAATGTGCTGCCAATGCCAGATGCACACCATTATCGAAGTACTGCCAGGTGCCGTCAATCAAGCAGTCGATGTATTATTATATGGTCGTACAATAAAGAGCACGATGACAGGCTACGAACAGTGCTCGAGACAATACAACCATAGGGAGTAACTCTCAACAAAGAAAAGTGTATGTTTAGATGCCAGACAGTAATGTTCCTAGGAAACATAGTGAGTGAAGGGGAAATGAGGCCATACACAAATAAAACTGATGTGGTTTCAAACATGCCACATATTATGAACATTGCTAACTCAGAAGATATGTAAGTATAATAAGTTACCGCAGGAAGTTCATACTGAAGTTTGTGGGGAAGATGCAGCCATTACAATGCTTACTACAACTACAGGTTACGGACTGGGTATGGGGAGAGGCTCAGAGAGAAACTACTAGGCAACAGAAAAGAGAGATGGTATACGACCAATACTAGCAGGTATTCTCGAACGTTGCCTTCATGGATAGTATCAGATGCTTCTTGGTATGGTCTAGGTAGGGTGTGGGAGTAGTTCCACGAAGAGATGTGAAAATCAGTAGCCCAGGCATCTGGAAGTATAAGTGATGTGGAGAGATGCTATGCGCAAATTGAAAAAGAGGTTATAGTGTTTACATGGGCATGCGAAAGATTTAAGGACTACATACTAGGAAGCAGGATAACCTTAGTGACAGACCATAAACCTCTGGATACACTGTTCTCCAGCAAGTAATTATAAGAACTTACACTGCGACTGCAGATAATGAGGATGTGCTTAATATGCTTTGACTATGGGATAGTGCATGTTTCTGCTAAAGAATTGTTCATACCCGATATGCTCTCAAGAGCTCCAGGACACAAACAGGAAGTGCACAACCAAGAATGTGCAGAGAAGGAGCTTTTTGTTGAAATGGTACTGCAGGTCACCCCATCTACTCATTCATGCCTGCTGGAAATACAGTTAGCACACAACCAGAATAAGAATTCACAGGCTCTGAAGGAAGTAATCATACATAAGTTAAATAATGGGTATGAATTTTGGCCTTATAAGAATCAGCTGACATACCAACAGGGGCTGATCATGTGTGGGACATGGAAATGATGAAGATAATACACGATGGTCACGTGGGGGTTGTGAAGTGTCGTCAGCAGGCGAACGAGTCGGTTTGGTGGGTGCACATTGCGCATGACATCAAGAAACTGGTAGAGGACTGTGAGCAATGTTTGCAGAGCAGAACACAACATGTAGTGACTCTGGTACAGACACCACTTCTGAAACGGCTTTTGACCATGGTTGGAATTGACATTATGCAATTAAAAGGAACAAATCCTAATCATACAGGAATTTTATTGAAGATACCTGGACGTGTTACATAGTAGAGTGTTTGACAACAAAGGGTGCGATCAAATGACTGCAGAGCATATTTGCCAGGTATGGCATTCCAGTGATATTATGCAGTGATGGTGGGACACTGTTCACATCAGTGAATACCAGCTATTTGCTTGATGCTATAGGTTCAGGTTCCTACTGTCCAATGAGGTTGCAGACGGCGCAGTAGGGTCATTCCAATTTAAATCAGCAAGTGTCCTTTTGCATAATCATTTTTTATGTCTATGGAATTATTTATTGAATAAGGTCATCCTTTCCGAACACAAGAATAATTTTTGTGTATTATAAAAAAACATTTTTCCTGAGATATAGGAAATATAAAGTAGAAGGACAATGTATGTTCATGACAAGGGTCCAGAGTCCCAACTCGCGTCTCTAGTCCACCATCTTATGATTTTATATTTTTCTCAAGAAATCGCATGTTTAACCCAAAAATCCTTAAAAATTCCCTTTTTTCCTCAAAAATTTCCAGTTTTTCTCTAAAAATTTTCCATTCTTCACTAAAAAAAAACTATGTGCCAGATTATGCAGTAGCGAGTCGCATTTGTGCAAAAAAAAAAGCCACTTCAGGTAGTTTGTGGAACTCACTATTGGTTTTAGACAAAACACTGAGGTGTCTGATAAGCCGACACAATAAAATTATTTAAATAATTATTTTTTATAAAATCTGTATATATTTTTACAATTTAACGATTTAAAGACATAAGTATTAGGTGTTATACATCACCGGACTAGTATTTTCAAGGCACATACGATTAGGTGTCGTACCACAATTCTTGTTTGTTTTTTCAAGCTCTTACATTCCATGTTGTCTCTCCCTTTCTCTTTGTCTCTCTCTCTCTCATTCCATCTCTTTTTTATTGTCTCTCTTATTCCATCTCTTGCCTTTCTCTCTTGGCTCTCTTTCATTGCATAGATTTTCTCCGATTCCACTTGTTTTTCTTTCGTTCTCTCGCATGCATTTTATCTTGTCTTTCTCTGTTGTCTCTCAGATTCGTTCGACACCCACATCTTTGCAGTTCCTTCACTACGTTCTAGAGTGCGCGAATCGCCAGTGTTCATATTTATTTACGAATTGAAATATGAAATCTTCCATACAGGAGAAGGTATATAAAATTTATTTTAAAGTACATTCCAGCCAGGGCTTTGCAAAACAATTAAAAATCAACACAATCAAAGCTTATTTAAAGAATCAATATATTTTTTAAATATTTAATTTTGTCTATTTGTTCTACTGATGTACGAAAATTAAATCGCCTACCGTAGTAACCACATATGCACGCATGTGCCGATATTCCCGCGAGGCAGACGCACATGTTGTGACATGCGAAGTGTGCAGTGATGTCTATAAGAACTGCGCGTGGAAGAGGCGGCAAGTGTCAATGACCCCCAAAACAAGTGCGCGTGAATTGACCGTGATCGCACGTCAGCAGTCCTGTCAAATAAAAAGACCATACGTCTATGATTCGATGCATTTATAGATAATTAGAATTACTTAATAATTATTGTATTACCATTTGGAAACGGGCTGTGAAATCTACAATTAAAAATACAGTCAAATATGTCTAAATGAATATTAAAACGAAAATCTGTTTAAAAAAAAAACTTAAATTATGTAAATTTCACACTCTGCCATGACAACTGGTAACATTTGAAAAAGACCAAATTCTCATTTACTAATAGGATTCTAGCTGCAACCTAAGAGTAGGACAAGCTGATCACTCAGCAACCAAGCTCTTGCCGATATAAGTGATTTGTAGTTATATATAAGTGTCCAAACGATGAAGCTTCATACCTCTTGTCAAATTTTATTAATGTGTTAAGCTATTTTGCTATATATTTTTTTCAATCAGCGTTTGTATAGCTTATGAACATTAATATTCTCTAGTTGTTTCGTGTTTTTTTTAAGGCATCAATGTACTGTACTACAACATCTGGTTATTTGACAGTCCAGTAAGAATATGAATAACGTTACGCGCATGTACCCACTATTAATGTATTTGTATGTATATATATTTTTAATATTTATGCATCAGAATGCATTTTTACGCAAGTCAGGCTGTAAGCATATTTATAAGCAAATGAATATAATTTGCGATCCCTTAGAGACAGACTCGTGAAATTAAGTTTGCAAGTTTAATTTCTAAACCCAGAAATTTATTTGTTTAATCCCTTTTTTTGTATTGTGATTAGCTTAAAACAATATTTGCTTCATAGCGTCTTTTTAACGAAAACAGTTTATAACAACCTGGTTATGATTAATGATTAAAATAAAAAATAAAAATCACTATTTATAATTAAAATTTATAAAAGTTATTAGACTATATATCTACAAAAGACCCAGCTACTTATATACCTGTTGAAAATGCCCCCTCACGCCACATTTTGTTTCAGGTAACCATAATACTTTTCATAGGCCAAAGGGACATGTAAAATAAAAAATTCGTTTTATTATTTAAATTATAAAATTTATTAATTTTGATTTTTTTTTAAGTTTTACTTAAATTGTATGTAGACTGCAGTAAGTATACAATAAATTACTACATTTCAGATTTCCTCTACTGAAGTCCAGTTATTACACAATGTAAACTATTCACTACATCGACGGTTTTGTACAAAATAATTATGTTCCTCGATGTTTCTTAAATATATGTAAATTTGACTAAACCAAGCTCATCTATTATATATATATATATATAAGTGGAATTCGGCAGGGTACAACACCAGAGGAAATTAAAAACAATTATAATTATGTTATATATATATATATATACACACACACTTACATTCTTCATACTATAAATATGGAAAAGAATTCTTGAATTTTCCGCTCCATTCGCACACAGTGTCTTGACAGCAACAGGGTAACTTTTCACATAGTTAATATAAACTTCTTATACGAAGCACTAAACATTCTATAGTAGCAAACATACAACCAGAACCTTTCCCATATATTCTTCTTCAAAAATGTTTTACGACTGCTACTGTCAAATAAGCTTCTTAACTGGAACCCCTGGCTGCGTATATATTCGCAAGCAGGCAACTTAACATTCAATGATCGACCCAATTAAACTCATTCATCCTAAATGATCTACCAACCAACATCAGACGTCATATACTCATCGTTCATACATCTTGCTATAACTCGAGCATACCTCATCCCTTCAGTCCACACTAACCTTACCAAAAATCTATTTACCATTCATACTTTCCGCTCTACTGGCCGACACCAGCCAAATATATATACTCGTCATTACACCAACCACCTATCCATTACAGACCACACAACAGCCCTATCTCCTATAACCAAAGAAAAGTTAAATTCAACCACACCACCCAAAACCCCAAGCACAATATTCATCATAACTCGAGCAACTATACAGCCGAGGTCAGCCCATAACATAGTACCCATTATAATTGTTCTACCAAGCAACACCGCTTATACCTACCAACTATACCATTCACTATAACTCTAGCATAACATAGCCATTTGTCCTTACGGGCCATACAAAGCAAACACAAATAGTACCAAAATTTTACTACCACTAATACCATTTGCTCTACCAACCGTCATCCCACAAAATATACTAAACGCTCATATAATCCACAATAATTCAAACATACCTCAGATACTACACACTAAATTATGCCAAAAATCATAACTCCAGTGTCTGTCATAACATCATTACTATCAGACAACAGCAAAATATCATACCACCCATCAAATAAACCACCTGATTATACCTACCATCAATACCAATAAATTGTTGATCACCACACCTCAGACATATAAAACAAAATATGAGTAACTCTGCTGACCAGGAGTACTTGGTACTATAAAATCCATAATCCCAGCATAATTCAGTCATACCACACAGATCGCACTGTAGTTATACAAGGTTGCAAAATAACAACTACACATTCATACCATCCCACAATATCTATTATCCTCACCAACCATAACATACTAGGCGAGAGCCTCCCGTATAGCAGAAATTCATATAAATTACTCTATAAGCCAACATACAAGCTAATAATGCCAGCAGTCCATGATAATAATAACGCCTACACAAAACTACCAGGAAATATAACTCCGACATACTTAACAACAATATCGAACAACGAATATTACTAAGTACCAAGACAATTATAACACTTTTCACCATTACATTAGCATGCCTCAGCCATGCAGCGTCGAAAGCCATACAACTGAAAATACCAACATACTATATCATCTGATTATACCAACGAACCAACACAGCTGATAACCATACCAACCATCATGCCTACTGACACCTATCAAAATACACTAACAGCCCATAGCAAACACTTATTACTCAAACATGGTTTAGCATTACAGAACTCACCGACACACACATACTGTTTACAACATTCGCCATACACCAACAATCGCAAGATAGATATACTGGGAAAAATATAATAACCAACATACTGTCCATGTTAACCCAAGTGTACCAAACAAATTTATAGTCCAGATCAACCCGCAACACAAGCATTCTTACCATATGTCAAGCTATCACAACTGAACATACCTTAACCTACCAAAGGTAAAAAAAAATTGGAAATAAAATAACCTATCCTAGTCCAGGTGAAAATTGTACTTATCCTTAGCACACATATGGCCTATATGTGTAGCATTATTTCAACCAGTTAAGTAAATTTGATATGTTCAACCATGAGAAAAATACATCAAACATAATGCGACTTATCATTCTTCAAGTAACATCCACCTTACTCTTACATATGAACAGTCAGCTCAAGCAGAATTATATTTGAAATCCAGTGTAGTCAAAAAAGAAAGTCAGACATCATCCTGTCTACCCAAGTAACCATATGTTAAAGGCAGATCATATCACAATAACCCTTATTATCTGTCAATGTAAGTTAATCGACTGATACCAACCACCATGTAGTGATGTCACCCAACTGCCATATTTGATTCCGGTGACCTCGACATTTAAGCGATATCTGGTGAGCTTTGACCTTGAAATCACAGAATATTTTATAAAATAAAAATAAAACTATTTAAAGACTTGTTTTCCACAAATCCACGACCTCCTCCACCACCACCTCCAGCACCAACCATCCATAAATTACACATATTGAGCCAAAAATAACACCTAAATGACCCATGAATGATGGAAAAACATATCTTCAGATAATTTCCAAATTATTTTAGGAATGTTATAAAACTTTTTGGGATTTCAGTTACAAAATTTTTATCTGACACACCTTATGTCTATGAAAAGTAATATGGCGACCGGTAACTAAAGGAAAGAGTGTAAAAAGGGGGGGGGGGGGGCAATGTCAATAGTTATACAAGTTACTGGGTTTTTAGAGTGTTTTTGTAGCAACATGTTTAATCCAATATTAAACATTTAATAATAAATACAATTTTTTTATGGTCTTGTTTTAATCCTGTTCGTAACCAGTCTGTTATGAACTATTTTCGATAGAAAAAAACGCTATGAAACAAATATTATTTTAAGGTAATCACTATGCTTACAGTGATTAAACAAATAAACTTCTGTCTTCATAAATGATGCTTACAAACTTAATTTCATAACTCTGGCCATAAGAGGTCACAAATTATATTCATCTGCTTATTATTATGCGCACGCCACAACTTGTGAAAGAAATTCATTCAGCTGCATAATTATTTCAAAAAGAATATATAAAAAAATTACTGTGGGATTATGCAAATAATTTAATTTAATATTCAGACGCCAACTGAACAAATAAACAAAAACCAGCTTCAAAATATTAGATTCCATAAACCATATATGCACTGTTTATAAATATATGTATTACAAAACAAGTAAATACATTAATTAAAATTTTAGCATGAGAGTGAATCTTCTTCATTTGGATCCTTATTTTTAAGCACTTGTAATAGTATTGGCTTTAGTGGCCGAGTGGTCAGTTCGCGTGCACTTGACTCGGGGGTCATTTACACTGGCCGCCTCTTCCCCGTGTGGTGCCTAACTACGTCACTACACTCTTATCACATGACAACAGGTGAGTCTGCCTCGTGGGCCTGCATGCGTGGTTACAAGGCTAGGCGACTTAGTTTTCGTTCGATAGTAAAAACCAACTGAATAAAGTAAATATTGAAATATTATTGATTCTATAAAAAAAATATATAGATTGAATCGAGATTTAAAAATAGGGTTTTGAAATTTTAATAGCTTTTACAAAATCCTATCAGAAATGAACTGTGCAATAACTTTTATATCCCTCCTCCTGTATGGAAAATGACAATTTTAAAATCGTAATAATATATACATTCTGGCGATTCGCGCAATCTAGCAGGCGATGAAGGAACTCTGTAGACGGTGTTCCGGAACGAATGGAGGAAACAAGAGACTAAAAGATGGAGAGAGAATGACAAGATGAAATGACAGAAGTGAACAAAAGAAAAATATGTCAGGACTCAGAGCCAACCTGTATCGAATGATAGAGAGATAAGAGAGAAATAAAAGAGATGGAATGAGAGAGACAAGAGAGAAAGAGAGACAAAACATGGAAACACAGAGCTTTTAAAAACAAGCCAGAATTTTGGTATGACAACATGATCGTATGCGACTTGAAAATACAGGTCCGGATATACAACACTTAATATTTATGACTTTAAATTGTTTAGTTATAAAGTTTATTTAACTTTGTTAAAATAATTATTAAAATAGTTCAATTTTATCGGATTCTCGGATACCTCATTGTTTCGTCTAAAAGCAGTGGCGAACTATACAAATTAACTGAATTGATTAGCTTGTTTTTGCACGAATTGGACTTGCTACTGCATTTTCTAGCACATGGATGTGTTTTAGGGAATTGCGGGTAGTTTATAAAGAAAAATTGGAAATCGTTAAAATAATAATAATGTTTAAGGAATTTTGGGTTAAAAATTGCGTTTTTTTTTTTATAAAAGCAAGTGATTCTGAGAGAAAACCGGGAAATTCCAATATAGCGGGCGAGAGCAGCGAGCCGGTACCTGGACCCTTGTCATGAATATACATTGCACACTACTAATATAATTCACTGGCGAGAAGAAAAATTTGACATTTCAGTGTTGTTTTAAGTAGTCATAACTTTTTACCTCTTGCTGGTACGAATATCCTACTATTGCTCTTTAGAAAGCTGAAAAGCAAAATATTGTATTATGTAAAAGCAATTATTACTAATATCAAGCCTAACTCAATATATCTTTGAGTGAGTAGGACCTGAAAATATAATTTATTTTATAGTATTTGGTTAGCTAAAAATTCCTGACGGTATGGCAATAACAATCTAATTTTTTAATGCATACTAGGCAAACATGAGTGCTACTAACAGATAAAATATAATGTAATTCTTTCATACCCTTCACATGATACCACCCCCAAAACCACCTATTTTCCACAATGTTACCATTTTCAAGGAAACGGGCTGTGGGAGGAGGGGTAAAAAGTATACATATTTTTAAAAGATATTATTTTTAAAAGCTTTCTTACAAAAATGTGTGTACTTACATGTGAACCATTTTTACTAATTCCTTTGTTAGATGGGTTGAAAGTGTACTCAAGTAAGTTTTGAAAATTGGGAACAGTGTTCAACAGTTGATAGAGAATAAAATTAATTCTCTGTAACTCAGCGATTATAGAAACATTTTATAACTGTGATGAATTTGAAAAGGCAATGTCAAATGAATCTCATATCTGGTTGTTTCCAGTATTCAAAGAAATGGTATTAGTCAGTGTAAACAGTGAGGATATCATGTAATACTTTTACCCATAAGACGTACTTGGCCGAGTTGAAGAGGACTGCGGAAGTTGTTTTTGTTTCAAGAAATGTTCAGGGAAATTTAATTTGCCCTCCTTAGTTCAACTGAATGCGGGATGGACTTTGATGATTTTGAAAATTTTCTTCTGAATAAATCGTTTGACACTGAATACCAGCTATTACACTGGGTTTTAGTGGGCGATGAAGTACTACGCCTCTGTTGTTTTTGTTTACAGATGATGTGATAAGAAACTAAATATTATATACCTGGTTCCATTGCAGGGGAGTGGGCTGGTTCGGATATGAAATTTGTGGACCATTTAAATAATGTGTCCCATGATAACATTTAATTCTTTGTCGTGTTTGTTTTGTTGTATCATTATTGGTCTGAAGTGTTTCCAGATGGTCTGTTTCAGGCATAACAGTATAAAATCAACCAAGTTCTATTGATGGATGATTTGGAGCTTTTATGTGTGTGGCAAGATGACATCTTATATCATTCGAAAATCGATAACACATAATTCGCTCTGCAGAAATATGGCTGATGATACACAATAGGAGAACTATTGAGACAGTCGAGATCAAGTGTGTGTGTGTGTATATGTTGATTCTACTTGGTTGAATTGATAAAAATACAGACTTGTGTAGTTTTATACGAATTGGGGCAGGGTGCATCATTAGACTTAATATAAGACATGAATAGCTGAGTAGGATGGGGAGTGGTGTGTTCTGATATGTGACTTTTTTGTTGCTGGCCAAGACCAAGAGAATAAGGGTACCATATATCTGGTTCCAATTGAGTCTGAGATGTATTAATATATAATGTAAATAATATTGATATAAATCATGAGATATAGGATACCACCCAGTTGTTTAAACACAACAGAGCTTAGGTGACATAGCCGCTTCAGAGACTTTAGCACAACGGAGTTCAAAATAACGTGTGGTTTTAAGTACTAACTCTGTTGGAGCAGGATAGAAACTAGTCGGTGATGATAATATAGGACAAACAGAGACTTTTGAAGTATTTTCTCCATTTGATTCTATGAGCTATGAGCAGTTTGCTCATTTAAGCTGTTTGTGGGCATTTTAGACATGTCATAATTCCAGTTGCATCCAAGTCTGTATAAGAATTGTATGCAATTGCCTGGATTTATAATAATGCCAGAAGATGTGATTTTTGAAATTGATTTATATCCACTATCTTTTGTCTCATTCGGCCTATTGGAAGTGTTTGTGTGGATATTTGATGTTCCAGTATTCCAGTGTTGACCAAGTGAATACAAAAATGGCTTTCTTCTCTCCGGAATCTAAATGAGAGGAGATGTGATTTTTGAGAGGTGTTTACATTCACTTTCTTTTGAGTCAGTACTGCATACATTTGTCTAATTTGCGTTGTGTGTTGGGATATTATTCATTTCAAGACTCCAATTACAACCAAGTTTGTATAAAAATGGCCTACATGTGTGGCGTGTCATTTCGAGAGGAGCGTACACAGACGCATTGGAAAGATGCTTACTGTCACTAATTTTTGAATTAGGATGACTAACTTTTGGCTGATTTGGATGTTTTGTGGGTGCATCTGATGTTTCAGGATTTTTGATACAGACATGTTTATTCGAAACTTGGTTACATGTACTTAACACAGGATGGGGACTTTCCAGAATGGAAGTAGATATCGGATGGATCCGTTTAGGGCGTCGTAGCTCTTTGCCTTCTGCTAGTATTTCTAAACCATATTCGAGTTGACTTGGAACTAGTCGTTAATGACAGTGGATTTTTTCTGTTATTAGCATTATTGTTGTCTGTGTTTCATTTCCATGTCTACTATCATGTTTTTCTTCTGTTTAGTGGAACATAAGAGAATTGTTTTCTGTTATGTATTATACATGTGATCACAATTTTTCATATCTTTTATAAGTATGAAAATACTGTATTTTTAATTTGTTGTTTCACAATCAAGATATTTTTTTCTCGCACAACATAGGACATTATTATATAACATTCACACAAATAGTATCCTTTTGCGAATTTGATTCACGCTTGAAACTTTACCACTTATTTTTAGCCAATGTACGTTTAAGAAGAGTATGATATGTATTATTTTCGTATTAAAAGATTTGACTTCTTTTCTTTAACAACTTTGTTTTTGTAATCGACTGTTATTTTCTCTGAATTTATATTTTCCGAATTTTTTTCCTACAACATGACTATATTCCTAGATTTTCAATATACAATTTCGTCAAACCTTTATACTCTATTCTGATTCATTGTTGTCCCATGTTCCTGCATAGTATATCTAAATAACATTTTACTTTATGCCCTACGTCAAGACGTCTCATGAACAGTGTATGTTATGTGCAGATATGAGTCACTAGGTTTGAAATCATGGTGGTTAGTTACTCTGCAAACGACCTATGTTCTCTGGTATAGGTTTTGATTTCAATTGTGAAATAGCAGTAGATATATTTTTATAGTATGTTTTATTTGTTTATGATTGTTATTTTTTATACATTTTCTCGTTTTTATAATTTATAAATACATAGTATTTATTTTATAGTTTTTCACCTAGGAATTTGATAGAACTATTTAGTTTGTACAAAATATTTAACAAAATGTGTCGCATTTATACATATCAGTTTTCTAATAATATATATTTCGTAAAATATAGTGTTATTCTCTATGTTTCGTATCACATATTATGTCCATAGTAGCTGTCATTAAATAATTTTAAGATAAATTAAACTAATTTCTTTGATTCTAAATTGTTTCCATTTTATTTAAATTGCGTCATAAATATCACAAACACATATACTGTAATAAAAAAAATTTAGTTCGGTCATTAACCTTTATGTATTATAATTTAAAAAAAAAGGGTTTTATTTGAAGTTTTTTTCGCATAAGTGCATTTCTCTGAAATGGGTAAATAAAAAATAAATGTTTGAAAGAAAATATGAGAGTTAACGACAAATGCGTGTGTTTTAGTTTATGACCATCAGCTAAGGAAAGTATATATTTAAAATAAATCACCATTATTTTATCATTTTTCACACTACAGTAAGAGGCTTAAATCAACGGATAATCTTCGCGAGGTGGTTCCTTATTGAAAATCAAGTGGTAAAGATATGGAACTAATTTCTACTTAAACTGAATATAAGTACTTAAAACGAATATAAGTTGCATTACTAATATATGAATGTGGTTTTATGTTAACGGGAAATGAAAATAATAAGGGTCTCCACTCTCTCCTTGAATACGACTGTTTTATCTTTAGTTTGTATGAATGATTGATGCTGTTTTATTGAATAGTATGAAATAATTAACAATAATGACCTTTCTGTCGCAACTGGGCTTTCTCGTGTACAACTGGCACAGCCAGAACTCTCAGCGACTGCGTTACAGCGCCTAGCATATAGGCAATACTACTGCGTTATTGCTACTATGCCCACTGCACAGACCATGCTGGAGCACATTTCTAACACTCAGTGTAAACAACATGTACCGTACAAGCTGACAATATTGAAGCTGCCTTTTTGTGTATAGTGGCAGTAGCAAGTCTGGTAGGAGCCTGTATATTTACAGTGAGTAACGATTGGAAATAAAACTTAGACTTTAAAAATAGTTTACTGTAAAGCGTTTTCAGAAATTATGTAACACTTGGTTTTCAAATGATTGATATTAAACTCTCAAAGAAGTGGTTAAGTCACTTTCTTCATCTAAGGAACGTCATCTTTTATACTATCTCTGACAGTGACTATAATCACTTCCACTTATTAAATGTATAGGCAATACCGAGAAACCTCGCAATGGTTCTAGTTTGGGAACTATCACAGACCATTGCTATAGGTATATCGTGTACGACGTTATGAATCACATTACATTTCAATCGTAAAGCAGCTGAACACATTTTCTTAAGCCGTGTCACATATGTTATAATGCTGTCGTAAATATGAGAGGTTTCATTACAAACTTAGAGACACGAGTTGTCTTTTTGAGTTTTTCTCATTTTTCATTGGACTGGAAACTCCTTTGTTTCAATATTTATCCCGGTTAAGTACGATACCATTCTAAATAACCTAATACATATCAACGACGAGAAATTATGTAACTTCCATACAGATTCCCCTTGAGTAAACAGGTAAATGACATCATTTCTATATTTAAATTGTTATAGACGTAATGTGTAACATCGTAAATAAAGAGATTATTATAAAAACGTGTAAAATAGTAAAATAGAAATTGATAGAAACATGTAAAAAAAAAAAATTGATTGAAATGTCACAATTATACTTTTACCAGTTTTATATATATATATATATATATAAAATTTTATATATATATATATATATATATATATATATATATAAAACTGGTAAAAATAAAATTTTGAAATATTTCGTATGCCATTATTTTTCGAATTGACTGCTGAATAATGTACTAAATTCAAACGGTATTTTTTAATGTAGTTGTATCGTGATATATATATATAACATTTAAAGGAAATATACGTAATTATTACATTTAGTTAAAAGTTAAGTAGGATTTTAGAAAATTATGAAGTTAATGTTAAAATAACATAGGCCTACTTATATTTATATCATATTTTATGTAATATTTATTTTGTTTTATTCTTATAACTTTTCTTGGGACATTATTTTAGTTAAATAATTTCTCGTATAATCGTCCCTTCAGTAAATCAATTGTGTTATAAATATAAAATATTTAGTAACAGACAGGCGTATCCATACACACAAAGTATTTCTTTTGAATCAGTGATTCCCTGGAGCAACATTTAAGAATAATGTTTCAGATCAGACTAAAAGTTTGTGCGCGAAATTATTTGGGTCTGTGTATTTCTGTGCCGTTTCTGATTACCTGCGTAATTATTGCGTGTACAATTAGGACGGTTAATTATACACTCCTTCCTCTGCAGGGAGAAAATAATTTTACCTGGTGGTACTGAGTATAACTGAAGTTCCTTATATTATGGTATCGGTTCGGGACTCTGCTTCACGTATATACAGGTTGTCTCAGACCGACCGTTCCAGTCCTTTTTCTCGAAAACATTGCTCCGAGCTTTATATGGTTAAAATGTTTTGTACGCAAACCGTAAAGGACTAATTGAATGGTGAAACCTACAGTGTCTAGAGTTCAGTAAACTGGAGGGAACGAAGGAAACTTCAGAATTTCATATGGGAACATGGTAAACAATTAGCATCGTTGATTAGAGCTCTCAGAACTGGCGTTTATGTGACCGAAAATTCGGTACGTGTCGTCTATTCGATGATGTCAAAAATCTTCCTCACGTTTGAAAGATGATGAACCTAAAAATACCTTTTAAATGTCGTAGACCTAGTAGGGAAACAAACTTGTGCTTGCACATACATTTCGAATTAAATGCAATATATGCAATTTGACAGTACAAATGTCATTAGAAATAATAATTTTAATATTACTAAAAAAAACACATTTGCTTGTTTTCTATTCACTGTGGTAGGTGTTCTAAATGTTTTCCGCCATGTTCTATGCACATTCATGCCAATCTTCTTGCACTGTGGGTACCTCTAAGTATCTCTGCAGCTGGCAGCGACCGGCAACCTATTCTAGTTCGGTCTTTCATGTCTTCTCTCGTTGTAGGACACTGTTGATACACGGTGCCTTTAATGCGTTTCCCCAAAATAAGAATCAAGGGGCGTTAATTCTGGGGACCGTGGTTGCCCAATCACTCTCCCAATCCATCGACCAGGGAAACTCTTATTTAAAGAACGCTTGGCTACCAAGGAAAAAATTGACCGGGCATCCATCTTGTTGCAGTCACAACAACCATGCTGGCGTGGAACATCTTATAACATCTCAGGAGGTGCGTGTTGCAAAAATCCAGATTACTGCTCACAATTTAATTATTCACAAAAAAAAAAAAAGGTCCGACAGCTTTATCATGGATGCGTCCTCGCCAGGCATTTAGGCTGAAAATGTGTACGATAGAAGAGAAGTTCAGATTTTGATTTAAAAACCAGTTGAAGAAGGATAAACCACTGGCATGTAGGATTATCCATATGGTACTTTTGCTCATCCGGAATCCCGTGCTATTCTTCGAGTAGAAAGATGTTGGTCTAGATTTATTGCAGCAATAATATTTGCACTTATATCGTCTCCAACACGTCTTCAGACCCGATTGTTAAGATTGCGGGTCGGTTGCACCTGGCCACTATTGAGAATCCGTGCCTACATTCGCTGACAAACACATGACCGGCGTGGGCGATCTTGATGCCTCCCTGCATAAACGCGCTCTCCTTGTCGGTAATTCTGGCGACATTCGGCGAGCATCATAAGCATGTAAAATGTTTCTTCGTTTGAATACGATATTACTGCACGAATAACATAAACGAAGTAAAAACCACGCTAGAAACCTTTTATAGTGCACGTGCCGCCAAAATGCCTCTTATTCGACATAAAGAATGCCACAAACAAATGGGAAATGCAAGTACTGCTATCTGGCGTCAACAGTTCCCGCTCGCCTCGTGTGTACTGGCGTGGCATGGCGCGATGCGATATCGAGTGTGCCATACATAAGAGTATTTCGATATCTCCAAAACAGCGAAACATACCAAAAAACTTTCCAGACCAAAGTTGTTCAGTTTCGCGAGATATATTCAACGATACTAATTTTGTACCATATTCCTTTTTGAAATTCTGAAGTTACCTTCGTTTCCTACGGTTTCCATCAGATTATAGGTATTACACGGTTCACCATTCAACTCGTCCTTATTGGTTTGCACACAACGCATTTTACACGAGAAGACGCGGACACGCCGTTCGACAGTAAAAAGGCTGATACGGTAGGTCTGAGTCATTATGTATATGAAGTGTACTTAGTATTCGACTTCATAACTTCACCTCCAGCAAATATTTTCTCATAAATTGTATATTTGGTTGGAAGACATACAAGTAAAGGCTCTGGTCCGTACAGCCATTGTAGCAGTAGTTGTGTGCATGATTTCAACTTATTTTATCTAAACGAATCTACACCAACAAAATGCCGATGCGGCCTACATTTGTCATAAAATCTGTGTGAATCAGAAATGTCGCAAATTCTGATAAAGAAATACTACATGTCAATTATGAACTATCGTAAAAAAATACCATACAGTGAAAGAAAACTGAAACTATAGATGTTTTCTAAATACAAACGATGGTAAGAAAATATATGTTTATGAAATAGAAATGTTATTTAATCTTTCTTACCATAAGAAACTTAGTATAGTTTCTCATAATTTAGGCGATCACTACAAGTAACTTTGGTCATGAAGCAATTAAATTAGTATTTCTATCATCGGTAGTGTCTATGTGTACTTCACTAGTGAATAAGATGGTTCAAGAATACTCTGAATAACGCCACAGGCAACAGTGTGTGCATATATTTATGAGAATCCGGACATGAACATAGTTACTAGCTGTTTCATTGTAACTTAGACATTGCATCTACAATCGCCCTGCAGTTACAACATATATGTAGTTTGACTATTTATTCAGCTAAATAGTTTGAGAATTTTTATTAACAGCATTCTCGTTTTTTGGTAAATACGTGAAGCATGAGTCCAGAAATATTCTAAAGTTGGTTGCTGTTTATTACAGAAAGAATAAATTTATCGACTGTAGGAAAAGTACCCAGTAGACTGCCAAATATTTCTTTTGAATAAACCAGAATATCTTCCGTTTGTAACTTGCAAGTGTCATGGAGGCACAAAGAAATGTATGCATGTGGAATATCTCTAAATAACTTCACCTGAGAAGGCGCAGATAAATCACACTGTAATTGTCTGTAATTAACTACTTCACTCCAGTAGTGGAGACTTCAAGTGGCCTGTGGTCTCGACTGTACGTTAGTAATGATGGCGTCAGTGTTGCCAGTGTGCGGTTAGTTACCCGTATTTCGGGAATTTTACATACTCGCAATTTAAAATTGTGGGAATTTACCAATTTCGGGTAAAATGTGGGTATTATGCTCTGGGAGGCATAAGAAGTCTTGACTCTAAAGGCACTTTTTCAAGAAAAAACATTTATTGAATACAGGTTATTGAACTAAAAAAATCACCTAATTTGCCTTTTAATGAATTTCATTCAGAACACTTTCAAATTTGTACATAAAAATGTATCACAAACTTTTTAATGAAGCCAGTTTAGAAATAGCAATAGTAAATTTGTATAAGTTTCTGAGACTTATGCATGACACGATAATAATTGGTTAAACCATAACAAATTTTCTTCATTTTACTCCACATTTACTTTGTTGAAAGTATGTCCTCTTATTTTGTAACGACTTGAAATGTGTACACGCAACTCTATTATTATGAGATTACTTTAATTAATATTGTCAGTAAAGCTGCGATGGGCGACTGAAATTTTGGATTCAAGGAAATATAGAACATGTACTAAACTGAAATCTTGAAGGAAAACGAGCCATTTAAGTAATTGAAAGAGGAAATGGCCTCGAATATGACGTTAATATGACGTAGTATATAGTTTTATACGGCTGAGTCAAAACGACAGTAATAAGTGGGTGGCATTGTGGTCATATACGTCATCACCAGCAAAAACTCTGCTGTTTCCTGTTTAAACCGAGCCTTTCTTTCTCTCATTTATTATACCCGGTAAGTTTAGGATATTTTAACAAGCGGGAAATGCATTTCAACTCAAAATACACATGAAGCTATTCGATTAAGTTAGGAAACCTGTTTTGTATTTTAAAAAACCAAATATTTTCTTTTCTTCTAAATATAAATTGGTAAACTTCGAATTTGGTATGATAAGTTTTCTTGTCAATGAAATTTCATTATAACAATTTGACGTAATTTGTTTGTTTTACTCCAATAGTTATTCTATAAAATTAATTTATTTCATTTTATAAACACATATTTTAATATAAAATTTGAAAGTTTCAATTAATTATTATTATTTAATCATACTTTTAATTCGTGGAATCATGGTTGTCACTGAATCCACTACGACATGTCCAGTTTCCAAGTGTTAGTTATGTTCGTTCAGTTTGAAATAAATGTCTGATTGTATTTCGGTCATAAAACTTGGAACATTCATAAGACCTTTCAATAAATATAAATGAAATTAAACATAAACGTGAACCGAAGTACTTACTTAAACATCTTGTTTTCGGAACAGGAAATATCTTTAATCTCCTTAGAATTGCTATCAAACTACTGTTTCTAAATTGCTGAAACTGGAAATAACTTACTGCTTCTTATATTCTTTAGAGTGCAAATAGGCACACTAAATAAAATAATGAAACAATTGACGGTTTAGTATTACTACTCACGAATAAAAGCATATATGTTGGTGATAACTGTGATATATGTGACGGAAATATACACATAGGGAGATGGAGTTAGAACTAACTGTTTTCAAACGTGTTTACTCGTGAACCACCACATGCGAATATCCTAACTCACTCTAACAAATTATTCTCATTATTTACCTACCAGTGTACAGGCTTAGTGAGAAAGCGGGAAGCTTAATGTTTTCAACTATACATTAATTATAGTAGTCCTACATTTCCTCAGTAAATGTCAAATGCGTAGGAAAGTTCCTAACTTTGTAAAGCAGCGATGCTAAACATTCCCACATCCGCAGCTTGATGTATAGTATTATTTACATACATTGTATAGGTTAAAAACTTCCATTACAGTTAAGGAAGTTTACTAGGAGAAGATAAATATAAATGTTGTACAAATATTGAAATATGATCGAAGAACGTGTAACTTGTGATCACCTGCCGCTTCAAAGCCGACGTGATAACAGTGTGAAACAGTTCTTTTAACTCCGTCTCCAGTTTGGCACGCATGGTTTACGTTAAGTGGTTTGTTGATGACATATAACATAATAGCTGTTTTTTTTTAATTCCAATGAGAACCAAAGAAAATTTCATACCACCTATTTCTCTGTGATATCTCGTATGTGTTTTCTATGAGTGGTGTTCCCTTTCTCTATCGCAAACTCGTGACACTTATTTTTCAGACTGGAATAAATTTTCATATACAAAATTAATTAATTAATTACATCATTAGGCTTAATAAAATCTTAGCCTCTTTTCAGTCGAGCTCAGAAACAACCATACATACAGATGCCTTAGAATCACAACACGCTAGTCATATTTTTGGCGCAAAAGAATTTTCGTTACTGTTGATTGGAAAACCAAATATCTCACCTTTTACAAAGCTCAGTATTAATAAACTGCATGTGCTTTTATTAATACGGAGTGTCATAAAATTTGAGATAGTGACGATTTCCGACCATAAGGATCAAAATGTAATTTTCGTGAAAAACATGAAATACGAGGGTTTTTATTCTAAGCCATCGATACACATATACAATCAATGGAAAACGTTATCTTGAAATATGGAGTTTTGATTTAAAACGCTGACATGAAAATAACCAAGTTTATTGAATTGTAATTTGGGCGGATATGGAGAAACTTCTTAAGAACTTTGTTGTGTAATTCCACTTGAACTATGATTCACGCGACTGTGAAGTAAAATATACGAGTAAAATCGTTTCGGGCTCTAATCATATTAGCTTAATAAGCCATATCTACGAAACTGTGTGATAAATTGTAACCTAACGTTGTACACTGGTAGTATCTGTGGCATTCATCGAATGTGCTAGTACATAACCTTTATTTATGTCCTTATTGTATGAAGATCTTCCCACGAACAAACTGAGATTTTATGCTATATCTCGAGGACAAATCAACCAATTTCCACTAAATGTTACACCTAGTAATGCTACGTATGTTATTAAAATTGATTTTTTTAAGGTGCAACAGTTTTTATGGTGTTAATGTAGATAATTAAGGTTAATATATTACATGTGTGAAGTAATTCAAAGAAATTCAAACAATATTTTGTACATTGACAGTATTCATTATTATGCATACAAAGACACGGTTTTGCTAATCTATTTTGCAAAATAGCGCCACATGAGGATATAGAACATTCAGCAATATTTTCGGAATAATTGATCTAATTTCCACCAAATTGTGGACACAATTTGTTTACAGAATGCCATGTAAACTTACATGATTTAATTGGGTCTGACAATGATGTTTAAAATTGCGGATCTATAAATTATTTAATTTAATAAGTGTGCCATGTTTATTAGACAATTGAACTAAATTCAATTAAACTTGTTATTTTTACAGTTTATATATTTGCACCAAAAAAATTGTGTTTTTATACCTTAATTTTCTACCCAACCAACCTATTTCCACCAAATTCTTTACATAAGAAGCGCTACCGTAGGTCATGAAATTTACATGTATTAAGCGTCACAGAGATTTATTTTCAAAATGACGGACCTGGAAATACTTCTGGCTAGTAAACCATATAGTTCCAAACATTTTACTGATTGCATCCGAAATTGACGCTCCGATTCCGAGCTGCGTATTGCGGTTGATTGCACGCTAGCGTATGGTACGGTGTTTTTATGGGTTCGAGTCCGGGTAAGGCACGTGTGTATTTGTAATTTCCTTACTACTGTTGCATATATTTCTGGTTTCAATTCTAATGAAATTGATTTCCACGAGACGACAAGTACTACCAGCCATATTATGTTCAAAAACTTCATTAAATATTAATTGCACATATGTGGAGGATAGTAGGCTCATTAGTCACATATGTAACTTCTTGTTTAGGTTTTACAATGCGCCCGTCCAGAATCTTCGTCTTGATCAAAATGTCTGGCTGTTTTGACCTGAGAAAAGATAGTCTTTGACTTTATATTATTTCGATAGCATTAGTTTAGTACAACATAACATGCTATAGCTGTGTTATCAACGTTCACTTTGTAAATCGTTTAAAAACGTATCTATTTTATCTTATGAATCACGTAAATAAAGTTTAATTTTTGAATTTCTTCTTTTATATTCAGATTTAAAAATACTGTTTGAGTATTTAAAGGTCTATCATTCCGCTATAGTCGCGACACTCCATGGTCCTTAACATAGGTGTGTAACTTTGCGACGTTAATTTGGAATCGTTAATTCCCGAATACATGCAGCTCTTTCTTCCGTTATCTCGACACTTCGAAGATCACACTCCGAAAAAATACTTCCTCCAAACTGGACATACGTTAACGTATATCCAGTAAGTACAGACAAGCGAGGATGTGTTAGTGTCCTTTGATGCGGACGTACCCACTGTCTGATTGGCTGCGCGAGGCTCCGGGATAGGTTCTTGTGTCTGATTAGCTAGCGCGTGCTGCGGATGAGTACCTATTGGCTGGGCTGCCATGCTGACAACTAAGTTACACGGCGCTGATTGGAGAACGGCGTTCTGACGTGGTTCTGGCCAGTGATGCCATTTCCTTGGCGTGTACAGCTGCAGTTCGTGGTATAAAGGCTGCTTAGCCTCTGAATACTCGCATGTTCTGTGCTAGAACACGACAGTCGTGACTCCACTAATACTGAAAACCAATTATTATAACTAATAATTAGATTTACATTTGATCTATAAATGGCAATGTTTAAATATGCAACCACTGAATTTATTCCCTTTTTATCTATTTCTATTCTTTCGAGTGAAAAAAGCTGCAGATACAGTTTATTTATATTATTAGAATAATAATTTGATCAGCGCTCAGCAGCCAGGTCTTGGGCGCCTGTGGAATGTAAAGGAGGGCGGAATAGGAGCGCCCCGAGAAAACCCATCAACCGACGGCAGCGCCCGCCACCATTCCCTCGCTCGAAAGTTTAGTTGACGTCGCCCGGGGATCGAACCCAGGTTTGCCTAAGTGGCACGTGGTTAGTCTCACTACTTTTCCTTTTAAATTTCAATTTATTGACCTATACGTTTGACATGTGACAATGTTTATCGCCTTATTGCCATGGAGGGCGACGCAGACGGACATACATAAGTATACATATATATATCATGTACGTAATGTTGGTTACAGTAATTAGCTACGCTTCTACTGTTACATTTTGGATTAATCCTCCTAAATGTAAATAAAATATTCAATATGGCCTTCTTAGTAAAACTGTTCTTATCAGTCTTAGATTTATCTCATGTTCCTAACGGTGTGTCAGATGACTTTACTCGGAAAAAGTATTTCTACTGAATATTCGATCTTGTCTGGTTTCATTCCGAGATGCCACTATCCAAAGTTATTCTCCTGAGAAAAATAAAGAACCACTCGAAACATTTTTGCCCTACCAGGTTAAAATGTGTCTTTTATTTCGTTGAGATATGAAAAATATATGCAAGATAGTCATAAAGATAACGCCCGCTTTCATTTGAAAATCTGACTGAGTCCATGAGAAGTTGTAAAACGTGTTTGGGACATCATTAATGTGTCATCACTGATACGAGAAATTTTATTTTCTCTGTCACCATATTCGAAACTCGTTTACACATCGAAGATGTAAGGTGGAATTTGAAAAGTGTATTTTATTTGCATTAAGCAAACAGCTTTATGATGTATTAACTCTATACTACAAATAAACATAATGGTTTAACATTTTCTATGCTCTAATTTACATCGAATCTTTTTTTCAAATATAAATATAAAACTGCAATTACTGAAAAAGATCTCAACGTATTATATACATACGTTTTACTCCATAACATCAGTTACAGTTTGGTTTTAAGATCTCTGAACATTATTCACAGCATTTGTTTAGTTGCCACAACCAAATGAACTGCAGGCTGCATGTAGCGACATGGACAGACGCGAAAGAATAAAATGTTTAAAATCTAGAAAACATCTATATCGAGTATATTTTATATACGCATGAATTAAAATCTTAAAAAAACTTCTCTATTAACTATATTTTATATATGCATGAATTAATTATAAATAAATACACGTATAAAATGAATGTTTGTAAAATGACAAAAGTTATGGCAAACTACTACTTGCTCCAATTTCTACAGCGTGAATTGTGATTTTAATTGGGCGGGGCAAATGCGATTTGATATCGAAAGTAACTTTTAAATTGCCGTAGTGAAATCTGCTTGCTCTGTCTTACTTGTGATTATTTGGTTTAATATAAATATATGATACAGTGTAAACATTAAACTAAAAACTAGCAGTAATTTTTTAACGTTATGAAAATACAAACCAAGAGAATAGTATTGAAAGATAACCGATAGCAGAAAGTTCGCAGCTGCCTTTCTCCTATACGGTTGTAATATGTCTGGAGTTCTGTACACAATAACAAGGAAATCACTAGTGGTAAAGACACAAGAAAAATATTAATTTTAATGTTTAGTCGTCATGACATATTCATAACACCCATATTTATGTAAAAATCAAATAACGTTCTCTCTTGCTAATTTATTTCCGTGCACGTCAAGAAAAATAATCAACAGACAATCGTATTACAATATTCGACGTTAAAATTATATTTTTCGTAAAAAAAAATATTTCGATTGCATCATGGGAAAAAAATATCAAAGATTTAATAGTAACATTTTCAAAACATTTGATTCGCGAGTTTTCGAATGACAACGAGTTTAGTTTGAACGTTTTCCGGCCTCACTGCCTACCAGCAAGGTGAGAACCAGTGTGCGGTATCGACCTGTACGTGGAGAACACTCGGCAACAACTGAGAGTGTGCGAGCTTGTTCCTACTACTCACACACTGCGAATGTAACAACCAGATACTTTCCACTACCTCTCATACTAGCAGAGTGGCGCAGTGGAAGCGTGCTGGGCCCATAACCCAGAGGTCCGTGGATCGAAACGACGCTCTGCTAACAAAATCTTCATTTATTATTTTAGTGATATCGGTTCCTGTTACCATAATTATGTTTTTTTTTGTGAAACATTGGATAGTGTGACAATTTGGACGGTAATGTTTAGCAAATCCATATGTAAATTGTACAGCCCTACGGATGTGATACATGACACGTTTAATATCAAAGGATCCCATTCTAGTCTTAGCCAGGACCATTTAGATAACTGGAAATTCTGATACCCTTGTGGTGTCAAAAATTAGCTGTTCTTTTAATACCAATATCTTCTTACATTATTAACGTAGGAGATATAGCACAGTAAGGAAAATACAATTTGTGAATACGCGAATGCTATACTTAAATATTAAAATATAATTTTAGCTCGATGTGCACCACTGTACGGGTTTCGCGTTGAATTCTTTAAATAGCAATCTTATGTCTAGACTATTATACATCGTGAATAAATTAATTTAATTTAAACTTGATATATTACAAATTTAAAATTAAATGTAAAACTTATGAAATATTGCAAGTAAACTTGGTCGCCTTTTTTAAAAACTATCTTCTTATTATACATCGCAAGTTTATGACTACGCAAGGCGTAAATGAAAACTTAAACTTTACACTATATAGGACAAAAATCAATACCAAAAATTACAAATCACGTTAAATAATTTTATATATCTTTAAAAAAATCTTACTGAAGATTCTTGATTTCGGGGTTCACATTTTCCCGAAATCACTCCATGTAAGTGCTGAGATAGTAGTTTAATACATGTCATGGCCGAATCCTTTCCCGCTCCTGATTATTAAACACAACTGGTTTCATATCTGACACACGCGAAATTTAAGTACTGTGTGAATTTACAGATTTTTCACAATAGTCGTGCCATTCCATTTGGTATAGTTCCAATTACACATTCCAGTAGAGAGAAGATTTAACTTTACATATAAGAAGATTTTGCTGTATTCTTGGCACTTTTGTGACAGAATAATAAACAAGGAATAAAAATAATTCTAACTGTGATGATAATTTAGTAATTGAGCAAAAGCCATTAACGGAAGACTAGCCCGTATCGTTTCCTCTAATAAGAATCAGAATTTATATTAATTTTACAAAAGTTATTTTTCTGTAATTACGCCTGTTGTTGCCACGCTGACAAATTAATGTTTGTTATGCATGGCCCCATTCTAAAGATACTCAAAATTCATAATCAAAACTGGGCCAAGGACTAGCGGGTATAAATTATTTTTCGCCTCGACAAAACCGTTCAGGCTGAAATTTGAATTGCCCAATGAATTCGTTGAATAAACCTTTCGGAATTGGCTTTCCTCCCAAGCAGCAAAATAAACGTGTTACAGGAGACGTTTTCAATTACAAACATCGATGTGCTCTTACAGTTTATGAAAATGAGTTGCACCAAGATTTCTCCCAAGTTCGTTTGGTTTATACTAGTACTGAAGATGGCAATACTGTTGTCTCTCTTTACAATGCTCCGACACAGATACCGTCTCAATGACACTCTCCAGGAACCACAAATTACAAAAGTCATTACCTTCAGATATTTGTGAACTTCGACCAATATACAGCGAGCGAGAAAACTATTCTCATATTATCTCGTAGGGAAATGCGTCGTTGCAAGGAAGAATGGCAAATGAAATGTAACGAGGGAAAATAATGTGAAGAAGAACGTATCATTTTCTACTACAAGTTGAATTTTTCAATGCTTCTAGAAATGTAATTACAGCGTATATTTTAATGAATATACAATTTGAAGATGCACCCACATTGTTACTTGTTATTTTATACGCTTTGCACATTTATACGCGTACAAGCGGTACACGAAATTAACCGACCAAAAAATTCCAATTATGTTTTGAATAATAATTTTTAACTTATTTTATTATTATGATAAACTCTTTGATGTCACGCATTTGTTTCAACCAATCACCTATCACCAATGGTAAGTGTACAGAATCTTTAGTGCTGACATACATGTTTACGATATAAAATGTATAACTATAGGGGAAAGTTAATTTCCTTCTTCAAAATAAAAGCAACGGAACTATCAAGTTACAATAGAATTAATTTGGTGCCAGACAAGGGAGGTCCCACAAGGTTTAAAATTCAAAACACATGAGCGAATTTTTCCCTCTCCTTCGTTTCTAGTGCGTAACAAATTCACTTGTTTAAACCTCGAAGTGTTTTTCTCCTCCTCCTGCTTTATTTTTGAACGTGCTGTAAAACACCAGAGGTACACAAACCTCCAAGTGCTTACACTACATCAATGTCAGTCGGTGTGAAGAGTGATTGATGGAAGACATAACTGCCCGCTGTTACCGCGAAATAAAAATACAGCAAGACTTCAAGATCAGGCTGACGGGAATCAGTCCCACCCGGAGTGGTCTGCCGCTGTCACCTGGGAGAGTGTTTACACGCCTTAGCTAATGCCAAGTTCAGGGTCACCACACCTGACAGTTACACACTCAGCAGAACTCTAACTGGCTGTTCAGACGTAGTCACGTGAGACTTCATGGCTCTGGCTTACCTTAGTATTTCTGCTCTCTTTCTATCCTATCTGACTTAATACTTCCGTAACGAATAGTCTACACGCTTGTACAGCCCAGCTTCCAGGAGATGACTAGTCCGCATCAATATACAACCCGCACATTTTCTTCCGCTGCATCGGCTATGAGATAGAGGACAACTTATTTTCATTGACATCAGCAGCGAAGCGCCATTGGAGCTCCCCTCCCGACAGCACGGTATTTGGGACAATTACTCCACCAGAAACTATATAATACTGGGCAACACTTTGTACGGGGTCCGTTTGTGGACCCACACCGAGATGACGCCATAAATATGCTGCTTGGCGCGCAGCTTGTCGCTTTCCGAATCAACACTCAGCCTCTGACGACGTTATTTAGGTTAGTAATATCTTGTAATTGATTAATACCTCCCTCGCCAATAACTTATATTTTCTGTAACTCCTAGAAATTTTATTAAATATATGATATTTGCTTACAAATAATTTCAGTTCATCCCTCATATTAGCATAAATCCTCCCTAGACCATGGTACAAAATATTATAAAATATAACATCACCAAACGTGCCTCGAACGTGATTTCACCATGTGCTCTCACACGAGCCTGAACTAGTGTGACAATATCGCTCTTAACGTACAGAATAAATGAAAATACAGAGGGAAATATACCAAAAGCATAGCGAACTCCAGCTGCACGCTTCATCAAAACAGCCCAACCAGCTGCTAATCTGACATTGCTGAAGAAACATTCCTGACAATTATCCGGATCTTTCCTTAATTACCTGCGCTTCGTTTAATAACTTTAACAATTATTCCGCCTGTGTAAGGAAGTAATGTTAGTCTTACATTCGCCTCACACATAGGTGGCCCTGGCTGGATTACTGGCAGGATCGCTCCTGGACTTCCGCAAGGAGGATTCGTGCCGGACGATGCCTCCTGTCGGGCGGGCTTTCTCAGGGATCTCCCGTTTCCCCTCACCATTGCATTCCATTCTCTCAATCCTTCACTCTCATCGGCTCTCAAGATCTTGCTGTCAAGAGACGCCCAACTCTCTGCACTCACTCACTTAAATGTAGTAAGCAAAATAACTTACGTGTACGGAACTTTCCAAAAATCTGCTCATATCATTTTTTATGCTCTCATTTCTTTGAAACGTTGTTTTGAAAATGTATATTGTCTCTTCGGGTGTTTATTTTAGTAAGTATAAACGTGACAGTGATGCACATATATTGTGAGGTCCTCGTCTAGTTGCTGGTTCTGAAGAGGCGCTGGGCGCTGTCTTAGACAATAAACCTAAAGATCGGCATGATATCTGAACGTGTCAGTGTTCCTTGCGAAATGTCGCGTACAATAATTTTTCTTCCAAATTGCTATCTTTAAAACTGAACATTGAAAAGGAATTTCTATAGCACTGACTCCCTATGTAAACTGAGTGGCTACGGGCTCGGTAGACAGGCCTCTTAACATATTATCCCAAGTATAGGGTATCCACGGTAAAGTGAACACTTTTGAAAACCCTCTCAATTGAAATAATATCCAAAATATATATTTTATAATTTAGCCTTAGACGTTAACTACTTTCTACCAGTGTGGAAATACACACTTTGTTTATTAATTACATGCTAATATTGATTTAAAATGGTGGGTAAATTAAAAAACAAATGACTGATAGGAAAAAAATAACTACGGCCTCAAAAGAGCTCACTTTAGCGTGAACAGCGTATATACTTATTCTCATCTGACATGTTGTAAAATAAGTTAATTACATTGTCGTCGCTGTGGAATGTCTGAAGCTATCATTAATATGGAGAGCGCATTTCCCTGCGGACAAAACTATTGGTTGTTGCTGACATACACACACTATTGTCATGCGAGAACAACATAACCCAGACAAACACAGCACAGCACGACACGACGAAAACCACAACCACGACAATTTTCAATGAGACTGCTCGTATTTACAGCCCGCCAGTTTACTGACGCGACACGAACAGTATGATTTTTAAGAACCATTTAGGAGGCGCTCGTTGACTACATTAGTATCAAAGACCTTGAGCAGGGGGAATATTTGGAATACTTGAGGGTGACAAAGTGTTATTGCTAATACATACAAAGGAAAAACTATTATTTTTAGAGTCAAATAAAGTAATTTCCAAAATTTAACCCCCCCCCCCCCCCACAATTTAAGCTGCGTATTTGGCATTGTAGAGATAGCTTGCCATGTAATTTTATTTTGCAAGGTGTGTAGTGCCGCACGACACGACGAAAAAATCATTTATTTCTTATCCAAAATTGCTGGTCGGACGACAGAAATCGTAGTGCTTAATTCAGATCTATCTTGTATTTCATTAGCTGTTTTGTTTAACTATTGTGTCGGAGTTGTCGTGTCGTGGTTGTCGGGGTTATGTGATTCCCGCATTATTGGTTGTTTATTGTACTGTGGCTCCACTGAAACACTCTCCATTGTTTCCAAAGTGTCAGTCGTAATAAGGAATTGTCAGGTACGTTTCATACCACCAAATTGCTGGTTTGCAACATCCATAATGAAAAATGAATATGTATATTAAGGGGGGTAAGGGGAATCTCCCCCAGGAATATTGGATTCTTGGTTTTTTTATTTATTTGTGTTTTAAAAAAGAAAGTTCCCAAATCAGTTACTGACCTTGCCCAGCTGCGCAGTCACAACGTCTGCACTAGGAACTTGTAATTATGTCGCAATATTATTTATGCCAAAATTTGGCAAAGTATATATTGAGACATAAATACTAGTTCTTAGTTCATTCCTTGCACCAATACCGGAATGAAAGGTTAGTATCTGACTGGATATAAGGGCACTTTAGGCGAATCTCGGTCACATTTCACAATATTGCTTCAAACAATTTGAGCCATTTGAAGGTAAGAACCTTGCCATAAGAGAGCAAGATGTGGTAAATGAATAAAAGTCAGAGATTTGTGTGCTGTCAGCCTACAAATATAATTTATCCGCAATTATCACGTCATTATAAGTATCTTACAAAAAAAAGGAGGAATGTTGCCTGCAAAAAAAAAACAGAGGGTTTATTTTTAAATGCTATATCGTGAAAGGTGACCGAGGCACTCCTAAAATTATTTAGCATGTGTAACTCTTTCTTTCAACTCCACTGGTTCAGCATCATGTAGTTATGTTAGGGCCTGTTCACAATAAAGTGAGCTCTTTTGAAATAAACAAGGTCACTGCCCCTTGCCTGCATATATTTTAATAGCCGCATTGAGTGACATTTGCTTAGCAAAGTTTGTAACGATGGTTGGATATTAGTTCCATATCTTAACGTCAAATAAAAAGTGTTAGGTAACCATTTTTGATTACTTAAATAATTTTTTTTCGATTTCTATTTTACAAATGTATAAGATGTGATGAAATTAGAATATTTGTAAAATATTTACTTTCTTAATGATTTGACAGTTTCACTTGATCGATGCATGAATAAAGTGATGTGGCCCGTGGCAATGTTAACTTTACATAACGAGGAGGAAACGCACAACATGCATACAAGTAGAAATAAAGCAGGTCATTCAAATGTGCTCATTTTACAGTGAACAGCCTATATTAGGCCACTACCTACCGGCTGGCGGCTGCGAAATTTGAATAGGGATTCCCATGTTAAGGAATTTTCCCCTCAGTGCGATAATTCTACACGTAGGTATTTCAAACAAAATGTAAACTTCACGAATTTTTTGAAGAAGTTAACTACAGAGGGGTTGTTTCTATGACATATGTAGCCTGTTTGCAAGGAATTTTTAAAATGTATGTTTTACAAAAAAAGGTAATACTGTCAGTGTACGTTGAAAACGAACACTCGTTGGTATCTTGTGCAAATAACAGTTGGCACTATCCATTACATACGTCCAAGTGAGCTCTGAGCTAAAAGAGACATGCAAGGAAACAAGCAACAAATACTGGGCAACATGGACTGAAGCTTACTTTATAGAAATTACGTCACTAGGTACGCTGACTACATCAGCCTCTGCTTCTGTCCTGATGTGCTTTGAATACGCTAGGAACAGTGTTTATTTTTACCATGACTATTTATTACGATTTTTGTGCACTGCTTAATATAGTTAGATTTTTTTTTTTCCAAATTCAAGTATTTTGAGACTTATATCTTATGAAATTTTTCGTATTACACTACACGCATTTTAACAGTCACAGTATGGTTGACAATAAACACTGTGAGTAATGCAGCAGGTGGCATATGAAGACTACAGAGCTATGAACAGTGATGCTGCCAGAACATTCCTGGGCATTTATGCTTGCTGCTATTACAAGTTTTGCGCAGATCGCTTTGTTAAAATTGTATTCTAATTATAGTCAAGGGAAATAACACCATAAATGTTTTTTGTATCTTACAACATTCTTTCTCTGAATGTAACAATAATGAATTTTTCTTCCACAGTCAATCGCAAATTCTCTTTAGATTGTTACATCTTTCCAGGTAAGAATCGCGTCATTTCATGCATTTACACACTGAAACGTAAGTAACTTATTAGTTTCATTTAGTTCACAATGAGATGGAATATGAAATTTATTTAAAAAATTTAAAAAATTTGCTTTACCTGAAAATGTATATGAAGGACAACACATATGAAGTAACGATGATCATTTCTTAAATAACAATACATTTTTATTAACACTTGCAACATGAATCTGTTGCTGTCATATTAATTTGCAAATTTTTCCATGCATTTAAAATTAATTCTAGATACTTGAAATCAAAGAGAGACTTTGTGAGTTTACATAGGTTTTTATTAAAGTTTTTCCACAATAACACTATGCAGTACAAGTTCAGCATTATGCTACTATAAAGTGTTTAAAGCGAGATTCACTTTACATACTTTTAATACAAATAAAATATAAACTTCCAAGCTCTTTTTACAGCAATTCTTATCTTATAAATGAGTGTAAAATCGTACATATTATAAAAAGCAGTGAAGCTTTTTTTACAACATTGTTACATTTTCATATAATTCTATTATTTCGACAGAAGTAGTGTTAGGAAAAATGTATGTACTAATGTAAAGAAATATGGAGCAAGGAAATGAGAGGTTGACAGGACTAGAGTGTGACAGAAACGGCGCAGATGCATAACGTGTAAAGCTATCAATAGTATGTAAAGAAAGAACATAACACATCATGGTGTCAGACGTGGGACAATACAATATTTATATTCCTGGAGTGAGAGAATGTTCAGTGTGCGAGGTGACGATGTCCTAGCACGGCAGTTCCGATAACCATAAGAAACCTATAGATCGTAGTGCTGTAGACCGACTACAACGACGTAACGGAAATTTCAGTGCAATTTCAGTCGTAGCTTATCAATAGATCAAAAGAAATCCAAGTGGATATGCTGCTTTACTGCGTGAGTGCGGAGGTAGATGACTCGTTAACGTCGTTCGCATTGACGGAGTAGCAGACAAGACATTACAGTGTAGTAAAGCAGAAGTTTAGCGACTTCTCCAAGGTAGAGAAAAATGTTGTATACGAGCTTGAAAAGTTCTTCAAATGACGCCAACAGGACTGTGAACCAGCGGACGTCTTTATCAATGAAGCATGCAAGGCAGCAGAGATGTGTGAATTGAAATACTTGAAAGGAGTTAATAACGACTATTCTGGTAATTGGAGCAGAACACGATCAGTTGTCAAAGACACTGGGAATAGAAAGTAACCTTAACAAGCCAGAGACAGTTCACGGGCGACAGCAACAATTACGGGACAATCACGCGAGTGTGGACAGAATATAAAGTGGCAGAAATCAGCCGGAGCAATTAATAGGATGCAGTTCATTAAGATACGAAATTTGCACAGAAACAAAATAAGAATAATATGAAACTGGGACAAGGGAACATCAAAAGAACAAAGTGTAGAAGCTCGCCTGGACATCATGGGTCCCGATGTCCACAAAGGAGTTTTGCATATTTTTGATGTAATCAGGTAGGACATTATAGCAGGAGTTGCTGGAGTAAACCACTTAATGTGCAAGATTTACAAGACGGAGAGTTAGTATATCAAGAGTATTACTTGGGACAAGTGACGCTGGATGTTTCTTTTAACCCATGGTAATCTCAAATAGAATTGCAGGGCAAAACAACAAACGGAAATCTTGATATGGATGCTGATGTAACTGCCACAGATATATCCACAAGTGACGATTTAGGACTGTTGCTATGTAAAATTAGGAACAGACAGTATGGGGCGGACAGAAATCCAATACAATTGGAATGCCAGAAATTAAAGCAATATATCTAAGTCAATATTGAAAGCAAAAGAATTGTGAAGAGAAAAAGGAGACCAGGGAAGAGGAAGAATATAAAACAAACATGTTCGTGACATATTTCCTACCATCTTTGAAAGTCTAGGTAGGTTCCATCACAAATAGCATATTGCGATAAAGGCGATAAAGGAAGGTGCAGTGCCTTTTGTAGTACTAGCCCCGATACGCATATCTTTGCCACGTTGCGACAAGATGAAAGACAAATTAGACAGAATGGTGGCATATGAAGTGATGGCACAAATACAGGACCCAACGGAGTGGTGCACGGAGATAGTTGTGGTTCCAAATAAGGATGGAATTTTCAGATTGTGTATGGACTACACTGAACTGAATAATTTGTAAACAGAGAGAAACAGCAGCTCCATCAGTGAAAGAATCGCTGGTTGAGTAGCAGGGCATGAGTTGGTTCAGGTGTTGGATGCATGAAAAGGATTTTGGCAGATTCCACACACTAAAAGTAGTGCACCACTAACGAATTTTAACATGCTGTTCGGACATTAATATTTCAATTTGCTGACGTTTTGCCCGAGTTCAGGCACTGAAAACTACAATCGCCACATGCACACAATTATAGAGTTAATGGCCAGTAGTCGTCAATCAAGCAGTCGATGTATTATTATAGGATCGTACAGAAAGGAGCCCGATGACAGGCTAAGAACAGTGCTCGAGAGAATACAGCCAAAAGGAGTAACACTCAACAAAGAAAAGTGTATGTTTATGTACTAAACAATAATGTTCCTAGGAAACATAGTGAGTGAAGGGGAAGTGATAAAATACACAAATAAAACTGATGTGTTTTCAAACATGCCACATCTTATGAACATTACTAACTCAGAAGATACTTAGGTATAATATATTACCACAGGAAGTTCATACTGAAGTTTGTGGGGAAGATGCAGCCATTACAATGCTTACTACAACTACAGGATACGGACTGGGTATGGGGAGAGACTCAGAGCGAAGCTACTAGGCAACAGAACAGAGAGATGTTATGCAACCAATTCTAGAATTGTACGTTGCCAACACGGATAGCATCTGATACTTCCTTGTATAGTCTTGGTAGTGTGCGTGAGTAGTGTCACGAATAGGAGTGTAAATCAGTAGCCTAGGCATCTCGAAGCATAAGTGGCGAGAAGAGATGCTATGCGTAAATTGAAAAAGAGGTTATAGTGGTTACATGGGCATGTGAACGATTTAAGGACTACATACTAGGAAGCAGGACAAACTTAGTTACAGGCCATAAACCTCTGGTTACACTGTTCTCCAGCAAGTAATTAGCAGAACTTACAGTGCGACTGCAGAGAATGAGGATGTGCTTTGATATGGGGACAGTGTATGTCTCTGGTAAAGCATTGTTCTGTTCATACCCGATACACTCTCAAGTGATCCAGTAGACAAACAGGAGGTGCACAACCAAGAAAGTAAAGAGGATGAGGTATGAGGGGTATTGGTTTAGTGGGGGGGGGGGGGGATCAATTCAATGGTTTTACAAGTTACTGGGTTTTTTTTTTAGTATTTTTGTAGCAATATGTTTTAATATAAATTAAACATTTAATAATAAATACCGTTTTTTAATGTTTTGTTGTAATCCTGTACCGTAACCAGTCTGTTATGAACTGTTTTCGGTAGCAAGAACACAGTACGAAACAGATATAATTTTAAGCTAATCACTATGCTTACAAAGTGCTGAAACATTAATTTCCTGTGTATATAAATGATTCTTGCAAACTTAATTTCATGAGCCTGGCCATAAGAGGTCAATAATTATATCCACAGCTTATAATTATGCTTACACCCCAACTTGTAAAATAAATAAATTCTTCTGTATAAATATTTCATAAAGAACATATATAAAATTAATGTGGGATTATGCATATAATGTAATTTAATATTCAGATGCCGACTGAAAAAATTATGCGATATTATAATACAATACATCACCTGCCTTTAAATAAACAAAAAAACTTCAAATTATTAGTTTCCATAAACCATATATGCACTTATTAAAATATATATATATATAACAAAACAAGTAAGTACATTAATTAAAATTTAGCATGTGAATGAATCTTCTTCATTTGGATCCTTATTTTTAAGCACTTGTAATAGTATTGGCTTTGTGGCCGAGTGGTCAGTTCGCGTGCACTTGTCTCGGGGGTCATTTACACTGGCCGCCTCTTCCCCGTGTGGTGCCTAACTACGTCACTACACTCTTATCACGTGACAACAGGTGAGTCTGCCTCGTGGGCCTGCATGCGTGGTTACAAGGCTAGGCGACTTAGTTTTCATTCGGTAGTAAAAACCAACTGAATAAAGTAAATATTGAAATATTATTGATTTTATTTTTAAAAAATATCGATTGGATCGAGTTTTAAAAATAGGGTTTTGAAATCTTAATAGCTTTTACAAAATAGCTGTTTGGAATTGACTGTACAATAACTTTTATATCCCTCCTCCTGTATGGAAAATGACAATTTTAAATTCGTAATAATATATACATTCTGGCGATTCGCGCAATCTAGAAGGCGATCAAGGAACTATGTAGACGGTGTTCCGGAACGAATGGAGGAGACAAGAGACTAAAAGATGGAGAAAGAAAGGCAGGATGAAATGACAGAAGTGAACGAAAGAAAAATATGTCAGGACTCAGAGGAAACCTGTATCGAATGATAGAGAGATAAGAGAGAAATAAAAGAGATGGAATGAGAGAGACAAGAGAGAAAGAGAGACAAAACATGGAAAGACAGAGCTTGTAAAAACAAGGCAGAATTTTGGTATGACAACATGATCGTATGCGCCTTGAAAATACTGGTCCGGATATACAACACTTAATATTTATGACTTTAAATTGTTTAATTATAAAGTTAATTTGGCTTTGTTAAAATAATTATTAAAATAATTCTATTTTATCGGGTTCTCAGATACCTCATTGTTTCGTCTAAAAGCAGTGGCGAACTATACAAATTAACTGAATTGATTAGCTTGTTTTTGCACAAATTGGACTTGCTACTGCATTTTCTAGCACATGGCTGTGTTTTAGGGAATTGCGGGTAGTTTTGGAAGAAAAATGGGAAAGCGTTAAAAAAATAATAATGTTTAAGGAATTTTGGGTTAAAAATAGCGTTTTTTTTTTTACAAAAGCAAGTGATTCTGAGAGAAAACCGGGAAATTCCAAGATAGCGGGCGAGATCAGCGAGCCGGACCCTGGACCCTTGTCATGAACATACATTGCACACTACTAATATAATTCACTGGCGAGAAGAAAAATTTGACATTTCAGTGTTGTTTAAGTAGTCATAACTTTTTACCTCTTGCTGCTACGAATCTCCACCATAGCTCTTTAGAAAGCTGAAAAGCAAAATATTTTATTATGCAAAAGCATTTATTACCTAATATCAAGTCTAACCCAATATATCTTTGAGTGTGTAGGAAAAAATGTAGTATTTGGTTACCCAAAATTCCTGAAGGGATGGCAATAACAATTCAATCATGAGTGCTCCTAAGGGAATAAAATGTAAAATATTTCCTTCATCCCTTTTACAATATATGACCCCCAAAATCACCAATTTTCCATAATGTTACAATTTTCAAGATCAACACACGTGGTGTTTTTGTGGCTGTGCCTTCATACCAGCGACGACCAGTAAGCTTCATCTTTTCCCCCCACTAGTGCCATGTATCGTATTGCGTCTTGTTACTTCCCGTGGGCGAACTGCAATATCCGTGGCCATGCCAAACTGTCGTAGCGTTATTTACCGTGGCCAGGACCGTGTGCTCCAAGGGAGCAGATTGAATATGCACAGAAACACAGCTCTCTGAGCCTGAGTCGTCTATAGCTATTGTAATAGTGTGATATCGTCTGATCTCCCTCTGTACCGATATGGCTTCACACTTCTTCTGCTTCTTGTAGGCAGCTTTCGTAGCCAGCTGCTCCCGCGTAGCTCTCTCTCCGGTCGACTTCCCTGCTCGTCTTCGAATAGTAGAAATTTGCTTTTTCTACATAGAAGATTCTCCGTCAATATGTAGCAAGTATTTCATTGTATAAACATTTTCCATGTATCGAGTAAATGCGTATTCTGGACACTTAAATAGACGTATAAAGTTTAAAAGTCAAGCTAAATTACATGTGGAATAATTTTTATGAATCACGACATAGTCCTGATGGTTTACAATTTACATTATCGCCAGTGTGCCCAGGTCTTCACATTCATTTCTCACTGACTACTGATTCAAAAAGCATCTAAAATTAAATAGAAAACTATCAATTAAAAAAATTAAAATAAATACAATTAAGTAATATTGACAGTCACAAAATTCTCAGAAAAATAATAAAGAGCCGAGTGCGATCAACGGGAGAACAGAGACAGAGACAGACTGGCAGGAATGTTGTAAAGTAGTACTGCATGCTTGAGAGACTGGCATGTGGAGTATGAGTTTATGTATGACAAAATGGTAAAAAAAACACATTTAATATTTACATAAAACCTGCCTATCCTATCTATGAACATTCGTAATAGCTGTCAGTGAGGGCAATGTTTATGGTAATCTAAATTATTGTTATCGTCATTTTCAGTGTCTTTATACCTACTAGCTACAGTCACAAAAACTTCACATATTAGTATTACATACATACGACCACAATGTCGCTGTACATTTACATTACACCACATGTCAGTCACTCAAGCATGCAGTCCTACTTTACAACATTCCTGCCAGTCTGTCTCTGTCTCTGTTCTCCCGTTGATCGCACTCTGCTCTTTATTATTTTTCGGAGAATTTTGTGACTTTCAATGTTACATAATTTTTTTTTTTTTATTCTGACAAATTGATTTTTTTCTTTTTAATTTTACTTGGTTTTTTAATAGTAGTCTAAAAGAAATGAATGTGAAGACCTGGCAAACCTGGCGATAATATAAATTGTAAACCCCCAGGACTGCGTCATGAATCATAGAAATTATTCCTCAAGTAATTTAGCTTAACTTTTAAACTTTATACGTCTAATTAAGTGTCCAGAATAGACATCTAATTGATACATGACATGTTTACACCAGCTGGGTTGCTTACTGTTCAGAGAATTTGTTATGGGTTTTTGTTCTGTAAAGTTCTGTGAAAAGTTCTGACTGGAATCACCCTCGCAGTTGACCATGGCGCGGTTGTTTTATGGGCTGGTCTTACCCTCGCAATGGCAGTAGTTTGTGCCTAACTCACACTTTGCAATTTAGTCTTGCAGCAGTAAGCGGAGGCAATGTGGGCACAAAACGCTGGCACGCTGTTAACTGTCCGGCCAGGCATTGTTTGTTTCCAAACAAGCCAATGTGGTCATGGCACGGAAGACGCGGGTTGCAGGAGCGTGAGCCGGGAGCAGTAGTCAGGAGCTTGCGGTTCTTGGCATGGTTCGGGTGATGGTAAGACGCGGCTGTCTCCGTTCGGCACGACGCGGTTCATGTGTCGACACGCTCAGCTGTTCGGCGGTGCGTCGGGAGCATGGGAGGGAGGACCTTCGTTTCTCCTTCTCTCCGTTCCTCGTGCCTTTCGTTTCTTCTACGGGCGGCACCGTGTGGTACGTTGTTGGGGGAGGGGGTTGGCGTTCTCACTTCCTTTGTTCCTCTGCTGCGTAGGGGTGGTGTGGCAGACAAGCTCCGCACTTCTTGTCCGCTGACCACATGTGGCTTTCTCCGGCATCCTGGAGGTGTCTGGACGGCATCCCAAGGCTCTGGTTGCACTGCTAGAATGTCCTCGTTGCTCCATCGTTGCGGGTAGTGGTCAGAGTATGCCGGGGGAAGTTTGGCAGGAATGTGGAAGCCTTTGAAATTTGGAAGATTTATCGGAAATATTTGGAAAAATATTTGATGGCGATTTGAAGCAAGGGAAATATTAGCAGAAGGATATCGCTACTGAGTTAGGCGACATTTGACGTTGTTGTGTAGGACGAAACATGGATAAGTTGGGTTTGAGGAGCTGTGAAATTATTTACCAGGAAAATTTTGTGAGGTTTGATACTATACCCGGGCGCCAGGCTACATATAGAACAATGCCAAGTTGATGCAGAGAGGTGACTCTGTTCGCTCAGGGCTGTGTGCCGGCTACCAAAGGCGGCATACTTCCGGCATTGCTGCTCTGCTGCTCCTCAGGTTAAGTTTAATTGAATATGCATTCTACATGGTGGATTCTTAGGTCTAACCACACACCCACACAGAAACACGACTCTAGAACACTTGTTGATTATAGAAAACACAGTACCTTGTTAAAGACCTGTTACATTTTTGGTGGGAAGGTGGGGTCCCAAGCCCCTGAATGCCCGGAGGCTCCCCGAATGAAAACACAGATACATTCTAGGGTAAATCAATGGGTTTATTTCATGCCTTTATAATGAAGATAACTTTACAAATGTTACCGGCTTGATCTGCCAGTAGGGTTACACTGTATAAAACAGCGCGAAGCCACAAAGAATTAAAAGGAAAAACTTAAGCCTCCCCAGGTGATGCAAACCATGGGGAGGGTGAGAGGTGGAGTATCCCGGGCGGCAGACGAAAACTATTCCAGATAAGTTTAAGCTATTGAAGTTAACATGATTGGTACAAGAAGTTGCTGGCCGCCCGGGCGCGCGAAAACGCGACAACGTCGGTTCGCATTTCCACACTATCAAGACACGAAAAACTGACTGCTGATACCACACAGCGGGCCAGCCGGCTAGGGCGGACAGGCAAGCCGCGGTATCTACCGTCTTACACCAGACAAAACTACACATGACACTTACCTTACCTAGCTGGTTTCAACACATGCACTCTAACAAAATATTCTTAACGAACATATCAAACACTGCGTGAAATGAAATGGGGGAGCACACGTGAAAATGGAAAAACACACTATTATACAAAATGCCCTTACAAAGGCCCGCGTGTGTGCGAAAACACTTTAGAATGGCACTGCATGTTATTGAGTGACATCGTATCAATGAGCATTGCTAATATTTTCAATATTAACTGCAAGCCTTTTTGGGATCTACTTCCCATATCACTGCGCACGAGTGCACGTGGTTCCTTAACCACTTGTTGGCACTCACTTTACTCTGTCTTGCACTACACTACTGCTGCACTTGACCACTCTGGTCGCATTACGATGGGCAAACGGGCTAGGGGTATGGACGGCATCATGGGCGTGTCACTGTCAGCTGTGTTGCTGCTGTACACTGTACACATTGAAATATTCCGGAAGTTAAAATTACAGTGTCCTGTTCGGTTACGCATTGCCAGTGAGTGATCCGCCTGGGATCCTCACATGTCGCTGTTTCTGAGTTACCATTTCTGCACAAGTCCTGGTGACAGACCTCTTTCTGTGATAATATCAGTGGGTTTTCTGGTCGGTTATTGGTAATAATATTTGTGTACACGTAGCGCATAAAATGTTTCGTATACTCTCGGTCAGGCACTCAGTGTGGTAAAGTTTGGTGCAGTTTACACACAGAAATGTCCCGTTCCCAACGTCTTCACACGTGATATCTTTGGCACATCATCTACTGTTCGAATTTTTCAAGGTTTATTCCTAAAATGTTTTGTGGGTGGAGGGGGTGCACACTCGCATGCGCGACTCGTGACAGGGCCGACATTGCCCTGGAACGATCGTGGTCTGGTGCAGACCGGACTCAATTGCACTCTCTTAATAACACAGGCGGAGCTCCTCGCCCATCCGACGCAATCTCGGTTGGTCCAGGGAATATCGTCGTTGAGACATCTCGCATTGCTCAACAGGGGCACTTGTGTCTCGGAATGGTTTGGACCAGAGTAAGGGCCGCACACACTTTAGGCGTAATGCTCTAATTGCTTTATTTCTGGTGCACCAATTCACGTCACATCGCCCGGGTTCCAGCTCGGCCATGCGGTTCGGCAGATGGGCTGTCGTGTTGACAGCTGTTGATGCGGCGGAAGTTAACCCACCTCCCTTTGCGCCCACAACGGGGAAGGATACCATTACGGCTTGGGGACTAGTTGTGACCATGCTCGCATGCCACCGGGTGGTGGTCCATCGCCTCACTCACCAGTGCTGGAGTGTGGGAGGGGTTGGTGCCTGCTTGCCTGGCTTGACTGGCGTCCACATTGGCGGCTCTCGGGGATGCTCCATTGTCCGGCACAGTCTCAAAATGGAATGAATGAATGTCTTAAACTGGAATTTATTGTTTGTGGGCCGAAATTGCTTTTAATTCAATTTTGCTGAAGGCTCTGAACACGTGTCCTTTATGACGAAGTATTTGACATATTAAAGTTACCCTTAAAATGTTACATGAGGTGTTCAGAAAAATAAACACAAAATAAAGTTTTATTGAAGACCAAAGTTACCTACTTTGAAATGTTACGAACGCACCTGGTTAGAGTTTATTGATGCCGTATGGCAGAAGTGATTTTATGTGAATTCCAGTATAATAGACATTAAATGGTTACAAAGTACACTGAACATTCTGTGATGTGGAAAAAGTACAAAAATTACTCTAAAACGCCATGAGATGTGAGCGTGGGGAAACAAGTTCACTTATATGTTGTGGACGTTACACGTTACACCATTTTGGTTCGCCACTCTTGTACTCACATTTTTCTGTTGAATTAGTCGTTAGGTAGCCTCCCAGGTTGGGAAAGCTAATTGACGTGGTGAAAATGGCTTATTGAAAAACTGCCCCACAAGTTGGGAAAGCCAGATGCCATGTTCGGGGTACCAGTGTTGCTGATTTGGGTCCCCACCTTACCTGGCTGACCAGGTTAAGGTGTAAAATGTTGAAATTCCACGGCACCATAACTCAATGAGTATGAGTTAGTGAGCGACGGTCGTGTGGCTGACGGCCTATGGGATCCTGGAGTCCTCTGTCTATCAGGAGGCTGGTTGTAGTTGAACTTACTAACAAACTCCATGTGTTGCGAACTTATAAAATTGGCGATGTTGTAGGCCATCTTTCACACCTTACTTTCACTAAATTGTATCTGCCATAGTGTACAGTACCCGAAATATCACAGAGGTGTATATAAATAAAAGGCCTTAACGGCTCGGTTTCCTTCAATAAGAAAACTGAACGAGAACTTGAAACAGAATAGATGTTTTAAGTTAAGTGGCTTTGAGTTGTCAATTCAGTTAAGTTAAGTCTGGTTTCCTAAAAAAGAAAAAAAAACTGAAAACTGAACATAAATGAAAAGTTTGTGTCAAAATGGAGGAACAGAGGTTGAGCAGGTTGCATGACAGTGTAGAAATTGAGCTAGAAAAGGATATACTGATTTTATTTTGGTGGATGAAGTAATAGATTATCGAAACCATGGCCGAACACCAGCAAAATGATGTAAAACACTTGTGCTGTTTGCCAAATGTCGTTTGGAATTGTTAGTAATGATTTACTTGAAAGACAAAGATACAACATTTGTACACTATTGTAGGTTAACACTTTTGCTGTTTCACTACATCCTAGAGCGGATAAAACCAGATATAGGTATTTACTGTAAAATGAGCACTTAGAAAGCACTCTAATCTGGAATAATAGTTAATAAAAATATTTTATTTAATCACAGGCGTTCACTTACGAGAGCGGTGGAATATATACTCTGGTTTATTACTTATATGGCAATATTTAGTTTTAAAAAATGGTTAAAGGAAAAAATGACTGAAAGTAAAAAGTAACTATGGCCTCAAAAGTGCTCGCTTTACCGTGAATAGCCTATATCGATGCCCTACCTTGCAACATGAACAAATATACTATAACAGCAGAAGAAACATTGTGTATAACACTAAGGTGAGTTAAATAAAACATCCCTTACATTTTAGTGGTATTTTGTAATACTGTATTTGTTGTTAGCAAGGCTACATTCATTTGTATCCAAAATGTTACAAGCACACTGGCTTTTCTATATACTCGCATATTGCCATATACAAAAAATCAACAGACAAAATATGTATATACAAATCACACAATAAATTGGTAAATGAACTAATGTAACCTAAATTATGTCTATATTTACAACAAACTAGTCGTGACATTATCTATTTTCCTAGACTTATTAATATTGCCAGATATATAATCTGGCTCTGCACTGCCTGTCTTGCTTCTTCATTTTCTGCTAGGTTAATTTTGGCAATTTCCAATTTCAGGCCTGTGTCACAGATATAATTAACAAATAACTCCACTGTTCATATCGAGTACAAATTTTTTAGAAGCTCCACTTTTGTTGCGCTCTATTGTATTGTGGGCGTGGAATGGAGAGCCACCTAAACCTCGTGAAGACAATTTTCATCTCCGCTCAGGTTCTTCCCCAGCAAACACAACTTGTCAATAAAGTGTCGGCAAATTGTCGGCCCGATACCTGTACTGTCGGCAACTGTCGTTTCAATGCCAGAAGATAGCCATCTGACAATAACGTGACATGTTTTTTTGAGACTGTATGTTTGCTGTTAGAAAGAAGACAATGGCCCACTGTATTTTTTTTGGATAACAAATGGATATCACCTAAATTATGTTGGCGTGATATCTCACAGCCAACATGTCGCCAATAGTAAAAATTATATCCTGGCCCGATTCCGATATAGCATCTTTATTCTTTTAGTAAGCTGGCTGTCATCTTATCTATTCTGGCCCGCTAACGTTTTCGAGATATGGCTCTTTATCATAATAAAGATACAAATATGTATTTTTGCCGACAAACTTTTCGAAAGTGTTTTGAATAGGCAAGATGTTATCAAGCTGTTAACGACATGGCGTCCTTTTTCAGAAAGTACATTTGCCGTTAGAAAAAAAGACAACGGTCTGCTGTATTTTTTCAGATAACAGATGGATTTCACCTAAATGATGTCGGCGTGATATGTCCCAGCCAACATTTCGCCAATAGCAAAAATAATATTCTGGCCCGATTCCGAAATAACATCTTTATTTTTTCGGTAAGCTGGCTGCCATCTTATTTATTGTGGCCTGCTAACATTTTCTTTATCACAATAAAGATACAAATATGATGTCTTTTTGCCGGTAAACTTTTGGAAAGTGTTTTTAATAGGGAAGATGTTAGCAAGCTGTTAACGGCATGATGTCATTTTTGAGACAGTATGTTTGGCGTTAGAAAAAAGACAACGGCCCGCTGTATTTTTTAGGAAAACAGATGGATATCACCAAAATTATGTCGGCGTGTTATCTCATATCCAACATGTCGCCAATAGCAAAAATAAGATTCTGGCCCGAGATTCTGATATAGCATCTTATCTTTTTCGGTAATCTGGCCATCATCTTATTTATTCCGGTCCGCTAACGTTTTCCAGACATGGCTCTTTATCACAATAAATATACAAATATGATGTATTTTTGCCAACAAACTTTTTGAAAGTGTTTTCTGAATAAACAAGATGTTAGCTATCTGTTAATGGAATGATTTCTTTTTTGAGACCATGTGTTAATCGTTAGCATGTTTTTTTCATGATTATATACGTGTCATGCCCATGGCATTTTTATTTTGAAATTTTTTCATTTGTACAACCATTCAACAGATATAATAAAAACTAACAAAAACTATTATGTTTGCGAAGGAACAGTTATTAAGTAATCAGTGTTTTAAAATGATTTGGTATATTGTCACGGAATTTATACCTTCATATATAATAATTTGGGCCATGAGAAATTTGAAATTACTGGAGAGCGTCAGCAACTTACCCAGTGGTGTGTAGGTTAGCATGCTGGACTGTCAACACAAGGGTCTTAGGTTAGAATCCTGCACTCGGCAATCAAAAAATTTACATATCATATAATGTGTTGAGAAGTAAATGAAATGAAAATATGCAAGGAAAAAATAACAATTACTAAAACTTTTAATCGAAAAGTTAAGGTTTTCATGGTTATACTGCTTATTCTTGGACATCATGCCGCTGCAGGCCCAGCATCGTAATGACATCCAGCGGTCGCTGGCCCAGCATCTTGCCGCCATCCAGCTGTCGCAGGTCCGGCGTCTTGCCGCCATCCATCGGGTCGCTTCCGGCATAAGACAGCAGGCCAGTATCATCTGGCCTGAGTTTGTCTGCTATCTTTTACCGGCCTGATTCTGGCCCGTACTTTTAGTGTATGTTGGGCCGGAATATATTTTGTATCTTGCAGTTAGTGGTACAGTGTATTTCAAGCACTGTCGGCAAACAGTCAGCCACCAGTCCATATTACCATTGGGCCGCTTCCGGCATAAGACAGCGGGACGAAATCATCTGGCCGGAGTTTGTCGGCTATCTTTTATTGGGCCTATTCCGGTCCGTACTTTTCGTGTTTGTTGGGTCCTGCACTACAGCTCTTCAAGAATTCTTATCTGTTCTGTGGAAAAGAGTAAAATTAAATGTAACATAATTTTTATACAACACAATTAATATTTTCTAACCTGATCTTTCTAATTATTCATCCACCTCCTTCCAATCACGCTGCTTCTTTTTGGCGTTTCTGTATTCTTTATGCTGTACATTGTGTAAAAGTTCATTTTGGAAAATAAAAATAAATTATCTTTCTTCTACTGTAATAACCTTGCATTTAACACGCGTTGCTTATATTTGATGCACTAGAAAGAAGAACGTAATTCTTTCAACACACAATTCATTTGCAAATTCCAGCAATAAACAACTGAACTCAACTTAACTGAAAACAAAACCACTCGCACCGATATTTTCCCCACAGAGAATTCTAGTGGAAAAATTAAAATGCTAGTGACAAACTGAAAATGTATTCATTCAATTCTCAATTACGTTCAGTCGAGTCTTGTACAGTTGCGTTTTTAGTTTGAGGAAACCGCTGCCATAAGTAATTATATATCTATTCACGGTCACGTGAGACTTTACTTATAAATGTTAAGTATTTAGTTACGATCAGTTCAGTTCAGTTCAGTTTTCAGCTTGGAGGAAACCAAGCCTTAAGCCATGAATAAATTAAGTTGAAACTACGTGTTGCATGTTACACCCTGGTTGGATTATAGGGTGGCAGAACGGTCGACCTCTAGGCAGTAGTGACGATAAGGTCCCTGTTAATTACTTGCTATTGACGATTAATATTGTTAAAGCAAAAGTTGAGATGCAGAGTGTGTCCACTCAGAGCAATACTCCCCTACTGCTAGCCGGCCCAGGTGTTGAAGTCAGACTAATTTCATGGCTTCGGCTACCACTGATGGCGGCAGAAGCCGATGCCAGAAAATTACGTGAAAATACTTATTGATGTTTTTAATGATAATGAGGATGGTACAAATTACTAATTGATTATTACATACATATTGATGACAGCACCAAGATTAATTAAGGGTTTAATTTGCTTGAGAATGTGGCGTCGAAGAATGATATTATAAATGATTGGGCCTTGATAGGCAGTCTACAGGAAAAAGAACACAATTATCTCCTTCAAAAAAATATATATAATTAGAACTTAAAAAATGTCGCGAATAACGGTTTACCACATTGAATATCATTTCCTGTTTTATCACTGTGCGTACTTTGTATTTCACCATTGGGCGAGTTCAATTGGTCTCAACCTGAGGAGTTGAGTGGCCCATTCCTGAATAGACGTGTGGTTAGCCACACTCTATTAAGCTTATTTGAAACAAATTATTTTTGCTTTGCTAATTAACATGCAATTAACACTGTGATTCCATTGGGAATAATATTCCCCACTGATTAACAACACTTGAGGCAACGTAGCATTTTTACTTGGGTCAGCCGGCCTGTCGTCATCAAGCAGAAAAGAGGGACGTCAGGAATCGCGGAGCGAGCTGCGCTGAAGTTACCTCCATCTGCTGGTGCGCCTGACGGCTGTGGCATTCGGAGGGACACCATTCTGGTCCCCAGGAGTTACCTCTTGTGGACAATAAAGCAAGATGGTCACTTGAGTTACGTAGTACATGTCGGCGAGGTGGTATAAGTGCCATTCACGTCGACCTGTACTAACGTACTCGTGGCGGAGTGTTCGCTTCGGCCCAGTGTCAGCTAGGTGGTGAAAGTGACTGCAGCGGTGCAAGAGGTTACAAGGGCACACAAGGATACTTGGTTCACGTCAACTTTGTCATATTATGAATATATTAAACATGGTCTACCACAGGGTTCAACATTACGTCCTCTGCTCTTATTAATAATTACTAATGATATCCAAGAATACACACAGTCTAATGCGGACATTGTTCTATTTGCAGATGACACTAGTCTTCTCATAATCACAATATGTAATGATAAAATGAATAAAAGTTCATAAGAAGTTCTTTTAAAACTATCCAAATGGTTATTAGCAAATAAAATTGTACTTGATAAGGAAAAGAAGAATATTTTAGAGTTCCACACGTGTCATAGAATAAACTCTGAGGCAAAAAAAAACTAAATTGATGCTTGCGAGCATCCAGGTCCTACAGACTGTTTACACAGCCACACCCACAACTGCACAGCAGCACGCATCCGGACACTACCCAGTGTAGAGTCGTGTGTTGCTGTGTGCCCTGTGCAGTTAGTGTGATGAGAGTAGTGCAATATAGCTAAGAGTGGGCTAGTGCAGTGTAGGGCGCCCAAAAGTGCTTAATTGCAAAAGCTAGGGACCTATAAACATGTGAACTGTAAAAGACGCCCATACAATATATTGCAAGTGTTTTGTTTAAAGTGATATGTATCACTTCATCTGTTCACCCACACGTCACACTCATTTTATAGCAAAGGTTTTGTTTTTGTTCTATTTAATATTGCAGAGTATTTTGTGGCATGTGTTATAGCAAAAGTTATATGTTTCCTAGATTATTAAAGTAAGTTTTAACAGGAATTAGTTCCTGGCGCGTCATATCCCGCCAACTCGGCGGAATGCGTCTCGCCGCGGAAAGTGGTAACATCCAAGACTCCGCAGCTCAAGGTCGGCGTACTCTGGTGGCACACAACATCTTCTTAACCAATCACTTAATATATTAATAGCTCTTTAGTTAACCGGAACCTCTGTATTTATTTCGCCACCGGAGACACCAGCCCCTCTTCCCCAGAGCTTGAATCGCCTAAGGAAGCTTAAGTGACTCGTTTATTTACCAGTGCAGACTTCGTGCCTTTTTGTGTGCAGTGTGACCGACCTGGTGAGTTCCTGCCAAGGCCAACTTAAGTGTGTACTAGTGAGTGCGAGTCATGTAAGTATAATGTTAAATGAACGACAGAGTTCGTAAACTGCGTGTATTATCCTGAGTACTTACTGCCTTCGGGGGTTTCGGGGTACGGGTTCCTTACAACCCGTGCCACAACTTTCTCAACCTCAGTTCAGTAATGAGTGTAATTATCTTAATAGTTCAGCTTCAGGTGTGTTGGCCAGCCTTGAATAGGCCCACTGTATGTTCACGTAAGTAATAACGGCGAGCGGTATAAATTACCGAGTGAAAGATACGTCCTGGCGAACGGCCCGCAGCACCCAAAGTACATCCAGAGTCGCCTGCTCCAACAACATCGGCACTGCCAACTAGCGATGCCTGGCGCCTAGTCGGGCAAAACCTTACTCAACAATTAGTTCACCACCCCTCAAACCTCACCTTGACCCTAATCAATTTCAACCACTCGCCGTAAAATGGCTCCCAACTTTGTGGCGTAATTCCTACGAAACTTAGCCACACGTCAAAATTATGAGGTAAATCTTACAGCTGTACAAACAACAACAAAATTTTTTGGTTTGCGGTTGGATTATAATCTGAATTGGAAAAAAACATATTACTTCAATGTCTTGCTGACAATCTCAGCACTGCGTGCTTTTCACTTAGATACCTTCCTTCTCAGGTGGCCAGGTCTTCACTTAAACAAATATACTTCTCATATTTTCATTGTATTCTTTCTTAGGGAATAATGTTTTGATGAAACGCAGGTAACATTGGTCAAGTATTCTTGCTTCAAGAAAAATCCATTAGTATGCAGACAAATATTCAAAAAAGAGAAAATTTTCACTCACAGAACAATATATCCAATTTATTCTTAGTTTTGTTCATGACAATTTGACAGTTTTAAATTAAACATTGAATTTCATTATTATAAAACCAGATACATCAGAAACCTACATTTTCCCACAACATCTCTGTACATCAAAACAAAAAAAGTTCACTTCTCTGATATAAATATTTTTAACTCCCTTCGATCTCTGCATAACAATATTCGTTTCAATGACACAAAATCATTAAAAAAATATTCTATTGTTTGCATCCCCATTATTTTTCTTCTATGACTGATAATAGTGATCAATTACTGGATCAGGTAACTGTAACAAATGATAGTCCTTACAGTTCAGTGTTTTTATTTTTGTCTTTTCTTACATGGAAAATTGTACCTATAATCCATTCACGCTTTCTTCGGCCTTTTGGAATAAAACCTTTGAAAAATCACTCTAGGCGTAACATGTCATCGTGTTGTGTTCAATCACTTGTATTACAAAATTATATAACCCAGTCAATAACGTTAAAGTACTGTGTTCTTGAATAGATTAATAGTCTACTTAATATCTTCTATTACTTGTAATATTAATTACGTATTAAATACTAATTAACAACACTGAGAACAGCGACGTGTTGGTAATGGCCGGTAAGAAATAGTTCACAGTTAAAATATTTTTTTAACTCGTTTTTATGTATACTATTTGTAAATTAAAGGTTATCAGATGATATATTTGTATTGTTAAGATAGCACTGACGGAACCACATTTTATTGCTGCAGTAAAAAATATCAGCGGAAATTACCGCGTGTAGGCTCGCTTTAGGGACATGGTAATTTTTTTTTCCGTCCAGAAGAAAAGTTTAAGCGAAGCGGATCGTGTCGCTCTCTCTCGTTCTCTCTCTTTTCTCTCTCACTCTCGGGAAGTTCGTACCACCTGTGGGGCAGGAAAAGTATAAATCTTGTTATTTATTATTTCAGCACATGTTAGACTAATCACAGCAACAATAATGATGTTCGAATTTGTAATTTACAACTGAAACTGGATTTTATTGTTTAAATACCTATTATATGTTATTTAGACGCGGTGCGATGGCGCGACGCTTACAAATCCAGCAGGTTGGCAGATGTGGCGTTGGAAGGAGAATCTAGTATCACGCGTTTGTCCCAACCCAATATGGCGGGCGATTATACCCATTGCCTTACGACTGGTAGTGATGTGGCGACGTGTCAATGACATGGCGTGTTTCTGAACGAAGCGTCAAGTTCGTACTCGTGTTTATTTAAACATCTTAGCAAGTTACAATGTTGTGATAAAATTGTGTTTCCACGACAGGGTTAAAACTGTTGTGTTGTGATCGCTGTGTTTGAAAGGGCGTGGTGGCTGCGTTGTAATCATTACGCAGGCCAGGTGTGTGTGTGTGTGTGTGTGTGTGTGTGTGTGTGTGTGTGTGTGTGTGTGTGTGTGGATTAAATGTATACGTTTTTTCCATGAACTGATGTTATGGCGAAGTTACTTATTGAAATTGACGTCTGTTTATAACAACATCGTACCTTTGCGCTAGGTGTTTAAAACATAGTTGTGTAACGAGCTTTCGTTTCTGTGATTTGAATGTCTGCCATGATCCCCTCAAAATACTAAGTCCAACCAGATAAATTTAAATAAATAATACAATAAACCTAAAAACCAGTAAGTACCAATGCATGTAAACATTAGCGGAATAAACGTTACGGTAGGCCTGTATGTTTGCATGTTCACCACTATCTTTTACGTTTGTCAATGCTACAACAATAAATACGCGACACGAGTTTCATGCCTGAATTTACTGTGTTCCTTTCGTTTTAATTTTTATTCCAAATAAACCTTCCTTTTAACGAAATAACCCAACACGTATTAATAACAACAGGTTAAATACTACTTGTTTTTTCCGCCTCAGTTGTAACAAACATGGTCGTGGCTAAATATTAATATGTATTATGTGTACCATGCTATATCGTGTGTAACAAATAGTTATAAAGCCGTCCTAAATATTGTTATAGGCCTAAATTGTAAACATTCGTAGGAAATATTACAGCATTCTTTGAACAGCAACCAACGCCTTTGACAGTTTATAAGTAGGCGTCACGTGGCAGTGTTTATGTTTACATGTGGCGGAAGGATACGTAATCAGTATCCAAAGGTAGATACTTTGCAGGGCTTCAGAAAAGGCCGAAGTAATCGTGAATCAACTATACTTGGTTGATTTTATAAATATAGTTTACTCTACTTAAAATTTACTTGGTTATAATAATATTAGTATAAGATAAAGCATAATATGTACAGATTTTTAACTTTATTGACAATTTAGATATTGCTAACAATTATATGTGTTAAGTTTGCAGTGTACCTTTCTCAAGATATCTGATATTGTTGTGTATATTTATTGTTGTGCCATCGTGAGGCCTGGTCTACCTAAAGTGTAATTAATACATGAAGTCATCTTCAATAAGCGTCTTGAAAACTTCACCCGATCTTTATAACAGCCAATAGATGGCAGTTTGTATTAAAATAATATAACTAGCTTTTTGCTAATGTTTTTCTTTATTTTTTTTTTATATAAACTAGCAGTAATGTACATAATATATGAAAACACTTTACAAAGCTAGTTTTTAGTAATCGTATTGTGTATTATGACTAATGAATCAAGTTATTATTTGTTATAATCCTGATAAACTATTTTATACTTGGTATATATCGTACGATTTGTTATGTCTGTGATACTTGAAGCCAAATAGCTCATTAGGAAACAGATTATTCACACGTAATAGCCATATACATTGGATTAATCTGTTTCCTAATGAGAAATTTGGCTTCAGGAAAAAGTATTCCACTAGCTCGCTTATTGAATCACATAACAATCACATTTATCTGGCGTCATTATAAGGTTTTCTAGATGTCGAGAAGGCATTTGACAGGTTTTGCAAGTACAGCTCCTTTGAAATTCTATCCTCTAGAAGACCCTTGGGGGGAAAAGGAGGACTAATGGAGCGAAATAAAAATAAAATAAATGAACCAACTAACACAAAGGTTACATAATCGGTTGCATTGCATTATCTACTGTGTGCACTAAGGATACAGCTTAGTAGGAAATTTATACTATCAACCAGTGTCTGTGATCTCAATGGTAAAACATCAGTCAGTACTGTTTTCAGTAGTTGTTGTTTGTGCTGATTTTAAATGTTAGGTTGGCTTCACGAAAAGGAATGTCTCTTTAAAGCACACTTTTCTTCATTACACATGTACAATTTCTTATGCACACGTCTCCTACGTACACTAAATTCAACTTAGACAGATCTTTGTTTAATATTTTTAAAGCTTTCTCTTTCTTTGCCCGTCTATTATTTTTTTGGCGGCTTGTGGGCAATAGCGGGAGTTTAGCTTGCACATGCGGGTTAAAATTAAATTCAACTTTGGCAATGATGACTATAAGTAGGCCTACCTTGAACTGATTATTGTAAGTTACACCGCATCTGCTTAAATATACAGCAAATAAATGAACATTATTTATCTGGAATCACTGCAAGAATACTGGTTAGTATGGTCACCCGAATTTGGCTAACAGAGTTCCGGTCTAATTTTAATTAAAAACACTTCTCCCTTTGCCGATTGAGTTGAGTGGTTCTACTTGCTACAAATCTAACTTGAATGTATGCAAATTACAGGCGTTCAATACCGTAGCCCAAACATACACAACTGTCAAAGTCGCATCGTCAACGATGGTCAACGTATGTGTTTATATCTTAATTTATTATTGAAAAGCACTATTATATAAATAAAACAGTTTTACCAGAGTAGTGCAGGATAATTGCACTAACATTCAAAGCAATTGTAATCAAAACAAGCAGAGTACAACATACAATAATCAGTGCACTAAGGTACTCAATTTTGGCTTGGTTTATTTGCTCAGCCCAATATGAAAATATCAAATATATCAATCCTCAAAAAGGTGACAAATATATTAAAAATTCATAGGGGCCTTGGCCAGCAATAAAACATTACATGACATAACTAGAAAATTATGAATCAAAAAATCATTAATACTCATAAACATTCTTTCATCACTCCACAGTAAATTCTTTAACTTGCTTAACTGGCACCGAGTTTGGTGCGTAAAACATGAAAGTTGTATCATTTGACACGTCAAGCGCGATGGTGCTGCAGCGCTGTCATGATTAGTACGGCCAATTTGCCACGCACATCGCTGATGATTTCGCTTCTCGCAGCTTAGTTCCGGTTCCCTACTCTTTGCCTTGCCCCTCTTCACCCCTCCCCCAACCAAACAATCGTCTATCATGTGGTTCGTTTAGGAAGAGGTTCTGAAGTAAGCTGGGTCGTGAGCCTCTAGACCTCTGACACTCTACCTTGGGCGATTACTACAAGCACTAGCTCAGAAATTACTCGTCTACATCAAGTTCTGCTAGACCGCACGTCAGACATTCGCACAGCGCGATGGAGTGCGGCTTCTAGATTCATCTAGAACACAGTGCTTTTGCTTTTCTGAGTAACCTGGTTCACGATTTATGAATGTTTTGTTGTTGTGTTAGGACATCCACGGTGGGAATTTCACTGGTGAGTTGTAGACGGCACATTATATAATTGGGCTAGTTTTTGGTACGTTTGTAGTCTGTAATCGTAGCTGGCTATTCGCCGTTGTCTTCAGCAGTGTAAACAAAGAGGACTTGTGAACACAGAAGACAAAGAGCTCAATTTGCATATAACTCCAGCCGTAAATACCAAGAAAATTGACGTCACCAGCTATCAAGATTGGTGAAATGTGCGCTGTCTGCCAATCAGTGCCTGTGTAACTTACTGGTCAAGTATCAGCCCACTAGTAGAAATGTTTTCACAGGTTGCACTAGCCAATCAGACAAAACGATCTCTTCTGGAGGGTGGGGTAGCCTATCAGGGAATGGGTATACCAACATCATAAAATTGTAACAATTGAAAAAATTCTTAAACGTCAGCGATCATATTACGTTACTGACTACTACCACAAATTATATGCTGGAAAACTAGGTAAACATGAAATAAATCACCAAATTTTATTCACAGCAATTTTTTATTCAATTAATGTATTACATTCATTCATGCTTTCGAAAAAAATTACAATATTCTTCAATATATATGCATCTTTATATATATTTCGCTGGCAGCGTACAGCCTATTTCCGTGCCCTAACATTTAACTTCTGCTCTGCCAACACGACTTGCAAAAACTGCAAGGTTTGAATTTTAGGTTAGAAAACTGATTTGTAACCAAATACTTTGAGATGATGGTAAACATTTTCTAACCAGTTTATAAGGCAGTTTGATTAAATTAAAATTGGTGCACTGACATTCAGTACTATTGTAGATCAAAACAAGCAGAGTACAACATACAATAATCTGTACACAAGGATATTCAATCTTGGCTTGGTTTATTTGCTCAGCCCAAAATAAAAATATCAAAAATAACAATACTCACAAAGGTGACAAATATATTAAAAATTCATGGGGGCCGTGGGCGGCAATAAAATATTACAACATGACAAGACTAGAAAATGATGAATCAAAAATCCTTAATACTGATAAACAATTTTTCTTCATTCTACAGTCAAATAATTTTACTTGCTTGATTGGCACAGATTTTGATGCCTAAAACATGAAAGTTTTATAATTTGACACGTCAAGAAGTGTCTGTAAAACAGTGATCCAAGGCGTGCAGCAAACAAGGCTACTGGCGATAATTATCATTACCTCCATAATAGTTCAATATGTTACCAAGCACGTATTTGACCACGCGCTAATTACGCCATTAACCATGAGCCAAGTTTAAAGTTGCCATCGGGCTGTTTTAAAATAATTTAATTAAATTAGTGCCTGAATAAGGTACACAACCAACTAACAGATTTAAAGGAAATTCAAGTAACACTTAAATACAATCAACACTTCGATAACAATTTGACAAATTGTCCAACGCCAGTGCTATATATTCAAGCATTTCCTTGAGCTTCAAAAGGCTAAATTTACATTATATATATATATAATTCAGGGGGTAGCCGTTAAAAACGTACGGGCCTAACAAAGCACCTGAATATTAAAAACCAGACAAACACATTAAATAATAAAATGATTTTCTCTACCCAGGTAGAAGTCGTGGACAAGCGACACAAATATAAAATACGGTCGGTCGACCCGAATGGGGCGGCGATCTAACTACACTACGCACTTGGGACACTCCCAAGTACGCACAGCAACTACAGAAAACATTATAAAATGCATACTAAGCTACAACAGGTATCAAAAATACAAAATGATAAAGTACTCGATCTCGCACCCAGCTACGATTACACACTACAAACGTACCAAAAACTAGCCCAATTAAATGATGTACCGTCTACAACTCACCAGTGAAATTGCCATCGTGGATGTCCTAATATAATAACAAAACATTCATAAATCGTGAACCAGGTTACTCAGAAAATCTAAAGCACTGTGCCGGTATTAATTTATATTCTAGAAGCAGCACTCCATCGCGCTGTTCGAATGTCTGACGTGCGGTCTAGCAGAACTTGATGTAGACGAGTAATTTCTGAGCTAGTGCTTGTAGTAATCGCCCAAGGTAGAGTGCCAGAGGTCTAGCGGCTCACGACCCAGCTTACTTCAGAACCCCCTCCTAAACGAACAACATGATAGACGATTGTTTGGTTGGGGGGAGGGTGAAGAGGGGCAAGGCAAAGAGTAGGGAACCTGTCAAAAGCCTTCTCGACATCTAGAAAACCTTATAATGACGCCAGATAAATGTGATTGTTATGTGATTCAATAAGCGAGATAGTGGAATACTTTTTCCTGAAGCCAAATTTCTTATTAGGAAACAGATTAATCCAATGGCTATTACGTGTGAATAATCTATTTCCTAATGAGCTATTTGGCTTCAAGTATCACAGACATAACAAATCGTACGATATATACCAAGTAGAAAATAGTTTATCAGGATTATAACAAATAATAACTTGATTCATTAGTCATAATACACAATACGATTACTAAAAACTAGCTTTGTAAAGTTTTTTTCATATATTATGTACATTACTGCTAGTTTGTATAAGAAAAAATAAAGAAAAACATGAGCAAAAAGCTAGTTATATTATTTTAATACAAACTGCCATCTATTGGCTGTTATAAAGATCGGGTGAAGTTTTCAAGACGCTTATTGAAGATGACTTCATGTATGCACATTAATTACACTTTAGGTAGACCAGGCCTCACGATGGCACAACAATAAATATACACAACAATATCAGATATCTTGAGAAAGGTACACTGCAAACTTAACACATATAATTGTTAGCAATATCTAAATTGTCAATAAAGTTAAAAATCTGTACATATTATGCTTTATCTTATACTAATATTATTATAACCAAGTAAATTTTAAGTAGAGTAAACTATATTTATAAAATCAACCAAGTATAGTTGATTCACGATTACTTCGGCCTTTTCTGAAGCCCTGCAAAATATCTACCTTTGGATACTGATTACGTATCCTTCCGCCACATGTAAACATAAACACTGCCACGTGACGCCTACTTATAAACTGTCAAAGGCGTTGGTTGCTGTTCAAAGAATGCTGTAATATTTCCTACGAATGTTTACAATTTAGGCCTATAACAATATTTAGGACGGCTTTATAACTATTTGTTACACACGATATAGCATGGTACACATAATACATATTAATATTTAGCCACGACCATGTTTGTTACAACTGTGGCGGAAAAAACAGTAGTATTTAACCTGTTGTTATTAATACGTGTTGGGTTATTTCGTTAAAAGGAAGGTTTATTTGGAATAAAAATTAAAACGAAGGGACACAGTAAATTCAGGCACGCAACTCGTGTCGCGTATTTATTGTTGTATTATCAACAAACGTAAAAGATAGTTGTGAACATGCAAACATACAGACCTACCGTAACGTTTATTCCGCTAATGTTTACATGCATTGGTACTTACTGGTTTGTAGGTTTATTGTATTAGTTATTTTAATTTATCTGGCTGGACTTAGTATTTTGAGGGGATCGTGGCAGACATTCAAATCACAGAAACGTAAGCTCGTTACACAACTATGTTTTAAACACCTAGCGCAAAGGTACGATGTTGTGATAAACAGACGTCAATTTCAATAAGTAACTTCGCCATAACATCAGTCCATGGTTAAAACGTATACATTTAATCCACACACATACACACACACACACACACACCTGGCCTGCGTAATGATTAAAACGCAGCCACCACGCCCTTTCAAACACAGCGATCACAACACAACAGTTTTAACCCTGTCATGGAAACACATTTTTTTCACAACATTGTAACTTGCTAAGATGTTTAAAAAAACACGAGTACGAACTTGACGCTTCGTTCAGAAACACGCCATGTCATTGACACGTCGCCACATCACTACCAGTCGTAAGGCAATGGGTATAATCGCCCGCCATATTGGGTTGGGTTGGGACAAACGCGTGATACTAGATTCTCCTTCCCACACCACATCTGCCAACCTGCTGGATTTGTAAGCGTCGCGCCATCGCACCGCGTCTAAATAACATATAATAGGTATTTAAACAATAAAATCCCATTTAAGTTGTAAATTGCAATTTCGAACATCATTATTGTTGCTGTGATTAGTCTAACATGTGCTGAAATAATAAATAACAAGATTTATACTTTTCCTGCCCCATAGGTGGTACGAACTTCCCGAGAGTGAGAGAGAAAAGAGAGAGAACGAGAGAGAGCGACACGATCCGCTTCGCTTAAACTTTTCTTCTGGACGGAAAAAAAAATTACCATGTCCCTAAAGCGAGCCTACACGCTGTAATTTCCGCTGATATTTTTTACTGCAGCAATAAAATGTGGTTGCGTCAGTGCTATCTTAAGAATACAAATATATCATCTGGTAACCTTTAATTTACAACTAGTATACATAAAAACGAGGTTAAAAAATATTGTAACTGTGAACTATTTCTTATCGGCGATTACCAACACGTCGCTGTTCTCAGTGTTGTTAATTCGTATTTAATACGAAATTAATATTACAAGTTATAGAAGATATTAAGTAGACTATTAATCTATTCAAGAACACAGTACTTTAACGTTATTCACTGGGTTATATAATTTTGGAATACAAGTGATTGAACACAACACGATGACATGTTACGCCTAGGGTGCTTTTTCAAAGGTTTTATTCCAAAAGGCCGAAGAAAGCGTGAATGGACTATACAAACTTCTTTTCTTATGGTGTATATAATAACAAATATCTTCGATTCTAAAACGACGAGTGTACTTGTCACCTGGGGGTTTAAATACAAATAATTATGCATCTTGTGTCTTGTCACTGGATGCGGCATTTCCTTTTCATACTCTGCTGTGCATACGTCCACCTTAATTAAATAATACTTTACAAATAATAGCTCCCAAATAAAGTTATTTGACACGGGAATGTCAACTCTTTCGAAGCTGTTTGCTAAAAATGACGCGTCATAGAGGCCATCATCTTGCATTATGTAACTGTCTTATACAGATGTCAGCAATTTCTCATAAGCCCTCAACGCTGATAAATTAAACTTCCTAGAATCTCACCGGTGTTAGGATGCTTCAACTTTTAGCAGTTCATGTGAGTTACTTTCGACACGACAAGGGTCCCTCAAATAATGAAAATAACTTCTTTGTTTTGTGTTCCCATTGCTTACTTACATTCACAGCTCTGTTTAGAACGAGTAGTCCAGAGAGAAAACTTAATAACTTTAGCGAGTTTCTTGTTTTTACTCCTTCTCTCTGCGGCCAAAATCAGATGAATTTTAACGAATTTAATCATTTATTCACTTTGCTCCTCTGCAGATGCAGTAGCTTCCTCTGTGTTGATTGGTGGTGAGGGTAACTTGTTCAGGTCGAACATCTCTGATCGCTTTCCTGTCAACACTTCTCATGGGGTTAGCGAGGTAGACTGGTGGACTGTATTATTCATAACAAACTCGATTAATTTCAACTGGTCTCTCCAGTTTTGCTGAGCGGCATGTTAAAACTTACGTAGTGTGTTGCCTAGTGTACAAATTCTTCGCTCGTCAGGGTTACTTTGGGGATGTCGAATCGCTGCAGTAGTGGGTACTATATTCATATGTCGTGCTCCTTCCTGCCAAACACGGCCGGTAAACTGTGTTTCCTTGTCAGACAGAATGCACACGTGTAGGCCAACCTTTTCCACAAACAATTTCAAATATTTACTACTGTGCGCACATTTGCCAGTACAATGGCATACCACTTGGTGTATTTGGAAAACACATCCATTAGCACGAATGCATAACAGACAGCAACTTTTGCTCTTGGAAAAGGGCCAGACAAATCGACAGACACTAGCACTAATGATCTGCTGGGAAGAATAGCTAAAAGTTCTCCCGTAAAGTTATCTTGCGGATGCTTCGAATGTTGACATAAATCACAGAACCGTACTGCACGAGTTACTAGCTGTTTCATACTTTTCCAATACAACTCTCGGCGTAAAGCCTCGTATACTTTCTTGCAACCAATATGTCCCAACATCTCATGAGTGTCAATTATTAATGGCAATTGTAACTGTGTAGGCGCCATTATTTTCTAAACTTCATCTAACGGAGGCTTCAGTTTTACTTGCATTAGTAAAATTCCTTCCTGATTCACACAAAAATTATCCCTTAGTGGGTGGGTGGGCGAATGTGAGTGTAACTTTTTCCAAAATTACACTGCAGCAAGGATCAGCTTCCTGGTCTTGTTTCCAGTTGTTTAGTTTATGTTGCCAATGTGGTGTGGGCGAATACGGATTTCTCACGTGCGCTCGAGAGGATAAACAACTTAAAGTAAGAAATAGTTAAGGAGAACTTTCAGAAGACATCATTCAACAGTAAACAAGATTGTATTTACTATTATCTTGCTGTGTGTGCTCTGGGCATACACGAATTGGCAGTACATTTACGAACTGCAAATTAATAATGAACAAATTTCTTAAGAGTACAATGAGAGTTTCAACAGTATTTGTAATCTTGATCCTGTACTTCATACACTTACACAAACACTATGACTGTTCATATTATTCTTTGAGAAAAAGAAGCAAGATAAATGTATTCATCTCTTACTGTACAGTCACAACGCATCTGCGCTGACGATCAAGGAAACTATTCGCTTCAGAAAGCCGCGTTTACTAAGGCATATTGTCTTCTTTCTCAGCTTCGAAGTCTTCCGTACTGTCAGGTATTGATTTCCAGGATGCTCATAAAACTCAAATTTTGATTACGACCGCATAAATCAACGCCCGGTAGTAGAGCCAGTATCGTTTTGAGAGGAAAATATTTAATTACCTATAAAGTTTTGTTCGAAGAGTGTGCTTTCACTTTGTGTAAAAGTTACGTTGAAAAGTACTATATTTGCAAATAACAATATACATATTTAGTTTGATTTGCTGAATAGGGTTGTGATGTACTCCTAAAGAATGAAGGAAACATGTATCATCCATTTAATTTTAACAGGCAACATACATTGAGCATTAGATTAACAAAAACTGTTCTGGATATTCATAACTCAGAGAAGTAGCAAGGTTTACGAATTAGCTACCCACAGGAAAGCACAATGACCAGTGGCGTAACTACCTAAATGCAGGCGATTCACTTCCGTCCAAGACGTTAGCCAACACAGACCCTTCCATTCATCAGAGAAGGCTACGTTTCCACGAAGTCATGGAAAGGGACATTACAAATACGTATATTAAAAGTGTTACTTACTTATGTTTATGTTTTATAGCTGAGCTGGTGGCTATAATATTCTCTATGTGTTCTTACTACTATATAAATGGGAAAGTGTGTTTGTGTGTTTGTTTGTCCTTTCACGTCAAAACTGAGCTACGGATCGACGTGAAATTTTGCATAGATATAGTTGGACGGTCAGAGAGTGGCATAGGCTACTTTTTATCCCGGAAAAATATCTTAGTTCCTTTGCAAAAAAAATTTAATTTTATACCATTCCATCATGAAAATTCTTATGTAATTTTACTGCATAAAAAGAGCAATGTTAAAATAAAAAGTTCCGCTTTTCTCCTTTCTTTTTTGTCTATGGGCTGTCTTCCATTCCTTTCCAAGAGCCGTAGTAGCTCAGTGGATAGAGAACCCAATAGTGGGGCCGCAGAAACTCAGTGTGTAGATAACCCAATAGTGGGGCCGCAGTAGCTCTTTGGGTAGATAACCCAGTAGTGGGGCCACAGAAACTCAGTGGGTAGAGAACCCAATAGTGGGGCCGCAGTAGCTCATTAGGTAGAGAATAATGGCACCAAGCATATAACATTACAGACTACCACCATATTGGATGTAGGTGACCTTGACCTTGACCCCATGACCTTGAATGATCTTGAAAACAAAAACTCGAGAAATTTTTTATAAAAGTCAGCAAGCATATTACATAACTGACTACTGCCAATATATTGGATGCATGTAACCTTGACCTTGACACCATGACACTGAATGACCTTAAATCCAAAAAATCATAAGAATTTTTAAAAATTGTAAAAAATCCCAACATTTTTTATAAAAATGTATTAATATAAATTATTAGAATTGTATTAAATAAAATTTATTTAAAAAAAATTTCATTCCCAAAGGTCGCCTTAGCACCACGACCAGCAGACGACTGACTCCCTCACCCCCACTCCCCTCACCAATACTCATTCTATTGTAGGCCACGATCTTGGTTTCTTTCGTTTTTCATTTGTTTATACGTTACTGGAGGCCGTATCTCATCTTCATCGACTACCAAATTGGATTAAATATGTTTTCAACACCTTGGTGGTCCTAGTGTATTAATTCGCCCACCAGACGCAGTCGTATTTGTTTATGTTTTTTAGAAAGTTTATGTGGTGCTGTCGGCACCCTCCATATTGGTTTGTATTTTTTCAATACATAGGTGGGGTTATTTTCTCGATTATTCAGCCTGCTATCGACCTGTACCGAATGATGACATTGGCCATTTTTATTTACATTATTTTTATATAAAACGGAGTATTTTTATAAAATATTTTTATAAAATGCAACATATTAAATGTGTATTTTTTATATACAAAATGTTACATACATACATACATACATACAGACATTTATTTCCGATTATTTTTTCGAAGACAAGAAGATGACATCACAATATTTCGTAAGTGATTGGTATGCACTCGTTCTCAGCTGCAGATTATCCAACGAATCGAGTGCCCAGCCCGAACCCTTCATCATCATGTATTCTTCCTCGCAACATATATTTTGTATACTATTATTTAAACTCTTTTCGATGTCATATACATTACAGATTGGTACATTCTGGGTCTTGATTGCCCTTCGGCAATGTTCATCGTGGTTCTGTTCTGGTTTCGAGTAGTTACATTCCAGCCATATATTATATTTTAGAGGCCCTTGTTTTTCAATATCTTCTGTAAGAGGGTTTATGAAATTTTGTTTCATACTTGACAGGAGCGAGCAAACATCTTTCGACGAAGTTGTCAGATTCGGAGCAACATAATCTTTTAGAAGGCCTCTGATTGAAGATTGATCCAGAAAAAAAATCTATTGGCATTAGATTTCTAAAATATGGACAGGTTTTAGAGCATGAGGTGTACACTGTTTGGCATGATTGTCATACGACTCCTAACATAGTTTTCTCTGACGGTTATGTATTTCAGATCGCATATTGTCTGGAACGCCACGTGAACTTACGGCTACACAATTGACAGACAAGAGTCAAATAAGCCCATTCTGTCTTCTTGCTGCATTTACCACTCTTCTCGTGCCTACATGCATTGCTACTTTTACTGAACATCTCACCACAATAGCGACACGGTCGACCCGATATCGACAGCGAGTTGTCCATACCGTCCACATGCACATCCTGTCTTACCGATGGTAGCGCCATTGCATCATCACTGACTGTACAAGGTAGCGATGGCATGTTGACACCACTGCACACAGCAGTACTTGTAAGTCCATCACAGGTTTGTGGAAACAACAATACATATTTTTGCTTTTCTGGTGAAGGAACAAACATTGTTTTACACATTTCCAAATGTTGGTATATATTGTCAGTACGAGCAAACATATGAAGGCATTTCTCACACCTATATGCCACGAGGAGCGGGTTCATCTTACAGTGATCCTTTTCGTGTCGTCTAACATTGCGGCTATTCGCAAAGGCTTCATCATAATACATTCATCGAATTCTTGACAGTTTTGGTTTAGGTCGCGACGCGGGTGGAGCTGCTGTAGGTGGTCCTTACGAAGATGTCAATGACACTGCCGTAGCTACCATTAGCTCTGGAGTGCCCGAAGACATCGCAGATGCAGAATAAGACTTAGATGCCGAGCTGCAGAAGCTAGCCGAGACGACCAGCCTTTCACGACAGTCGTTGTCAAACTAAGCCTACCTCCAAACTGCTTATAATATATGAGCATGCAAGCTCTATGACGTCATGTTGACTTTAAACCAATCGTGTTACACCATTAATACATTGTGTAGACGCCAACCAGCCAATAACCAAGTTGCCATTTGATTGCAATTGACCAATCGCGTTAAGGCAGTGAGACATGACGTGAGGGAATCCGTTTCTGACTTCTACTAGACCGACCCTTCACAAGACTTCCCCCCCCCCCATACACACACACACGTACACATATATACATACACAAACATATCTAAACTCACAGACAGTGAAGTAGACTAAAAAGGAGGACTTGAAAAAAAATTAGTTTGTGTTCTGACACCATCTACGCACAAAGCAGAAATGTAATCCCACTAATCTAACAAAGACCTACAAAAAGCGATGGAAAAAAAGCAAAACATAAATCAACATTTATAAAAATTGGCCAGCGAATAAAAAAAACAGTTGCCATTTTTAGGTATGATCCGCCCTTGGCTCTTAAAATTCTAACGATAGTGAAAATGGCGCTACTAGCCTGTACTGTGCCTATATTTGTAGTCTGAAAAAGCAGTTTCTAACTATATTGGAGGGCTCCAATATAATATTTACAGCTAGCGTGGTAACTTTAATAAAAGTACCATTCCATCCCCGTCTGGAGTGTGATGTCTTTTCGCAGGTAAACATACTGGGGAGGCCATGTTTAATAGTTTCGTTACAAAACCAGTATTTCCAACACTCTGCGACGCAGTTCAAGCTCCAGACAGGTTTAACGCCTAAGCCTAGTACACACGGCCATCATTCTTGTACAAGAAAGTGAAAATAAAGGTGAACAAGAAATTGAACACTAAAGTGCCTATTAGGTAGTACGCTCGGAATTGTGTGAGCCATACACACGACGCTAGCTGGGGAGCAAGAAAGTGGATGGTCGATGTCAACTATGTATGATTTGGAAGTTGTTTTTGGGGTTGTGGGGTTAATTTGTGCATTATTAATAGTATCTGCAACAAAAATATTAAAATATTTTGTCCAAGCAGACACATTTCAAGCACTAAATATACACAAATGAGAAAATGTGAAATCACTATCAGAAAAAAAGACAAACTTCTCTATTTTTTTTTTTAATTCATACACAAAATTATTTGCGATGATAGGTCTATTAAACATTTTATCGTATTAAAAACATTAACATATCTGCTTATTGCCAGCATTAACAAAATATATGTTTTGTTTAAAGTCGACATGTACAAGAAAGATGGTGAAAAATAGGATCGTCCCTATATGGCACTAGCTAGTATACAAGCTCTTGTGTGCTAGTAACTAGCATACTCGGCGGCCGTTCACACGATGCAAGTCTAGGTGTACAAGAACGTGCTCGCTTTCTGGTAGAAGAAAGATGTCCGTGTGTACTAGGCTTTAAGCGAGTGGAGAGCAGTAACCAATGACATCTGGAGTTATGTGCTCTCGCTATAGTTATTGACGCGCTGTAGTTACAGACGCGCTGTTGTTAGAACAGTCCATGATTATCTAGGTCACATACTATTTAAGTACGACTATGCACGAAGCAGAGTGGCGCAGTGGAAGCGTGCTGGGCCCATAACCCAGAGGTCCATGGATCGAAACCACGCTCTGCTAGATCAGTGCTTGTTGTCTTTTTCCTGTTGCCATGTCATTCTTTCGCAATATGTATAAACATTTAATGTTCTGTTTGATAGCTATATCTATAGCGATTTATTTTAAAGTAGAGATTCGTGAATCGTCTAGTGATGCCAGTTTGAGAATCCTGTTTGATCCTAAGCGGCGGCAGTATTAAAATGGATAAATAGGCATTTTATTATTTCGTATTGACTTGAGCAGTCCGACGGTTTCTATTTGCAATTTCATTGTACTTCACTTTTCAGTACCAAAAAAACTTAATAATTAGCGTGCAAATTACAGGTACATTTCTAACAATTGTGGATGTCGACAACTATTTCCAACGTAAGTGAAATGCTCCTAGGCCAGAAGTAAATACTCAATTAATTAATTTTAATATCGTTCTTGTAAAAGACGTTTAAAACCAAATTTATACAGATTTAAAGTTTGCGTCTTTCCCTTTAGTACTTTATGGAAACTCTTTGGTAAAAACTGCCAAATATACTTAGTCGAATTGAAAGAAAAAATAACCGCCACTGTTTACAACTAAATAATATAAAACTGCGTAATACAAATAAGGTAACACCTACATAGGTACACACGCGGAAGCATCAATTTAGACACGCACGCACGCACGCGCACCACACACACGCATACACATACACACACACATATATATATATATATATTATATGTTTGACTTTGGCTTTCACTTGCAAGGATATTGTCAGAATTGTTTATACCGATATTACATTTTACCAGCTATACCGAGAAGCACTGCAGTGAGAGAACAGCAAACAAAATATTGGTTTGTATAGGGCCAACAATATGTATTCATTGACCCCAACATAACATTTTGTTGAGTAAAAACCAAAACTTGGAAAATAATCAAATTAATTTTGTTCATAAAACAAAATACACGCTTGGATTAACAAAACCTCTGTTCGCCCAAAATAAATTAGACTGTCAACATAACATTCGGTTGAATTAACTGTATTTATTTGTGCTGCTACTCGTCCCATTGCCTTCGTTCGAAAATACAGTTGAAGAGTTTTTTTTTGTGACAATTACAATTTTAACAGCGTTTCTTAGTGAATTTATTGATGCTTAATAATGGTATAAACAACCTAATAAAACTAGTTCGGCGGAAAACTAAGTAAAAGCTTCAAAACTTGAAATACATTATTTATGCACGTTGTCGTGTATTTGACATGTATGCGCCTTCCACCCCGGCCGTGTCACTCCGGATTTTAGCAAGTGAGGATCGTGCCGGACAATGCCACTGGTCGGCGGGTTTTCTCGGGGATCTCCCGTTTCCTCCACCCTCGCATTCCGGCGCTGCTTCATTCTCGCCTCATTTCACACTCGTCGGCTCTCAATACCTCGTTGTTAAGAGCAGCCAAAATCTCTCAACTCAGCTTTGTTATTTATATAGTGCTAAACCAATATTTAGTTGCAAAACCAATATCTGGGAGCAACCAAATAAGAACAACATAATCATTTGGCTCCGAAAGTAAAATATTTCATGACTCCTGTACAGACAATTAATTCGGTTGCACCAACATTTCTCTCAGTGGCTAACATCCTAATTGACACAGAAATTGTAACACAGGTCTAATGCTTGAGCTGTATTTTCGAACTGACTCCCACATAACTCAAACATAGTACAGCCAACCAAATGAGAACCGGTCATACAACCATTTTATTGCGTTGTTACGGCTAGCTGACATACTAACGTCAGCTAGTTCCAACCAGCGGAATATCTGCTAGATTTTAAACGAAGCATTAACTCTACCGTACTCTATATGAAACTTAAGACAATGAAGCTGATCAGGTACTCGTGAGTTGGTTGCGTGTACTAGATACATGCTGATGATGTAGAAACAACAAAATCGGTGTTTATCCCAACACATTGCCCTTAAATAGGTAAATTTATTCAAGGGAATGTATGCGAATGTTTGCAGCAAGAGCAGTTTCGTTGCGCAACCAACATATTGTTCGATGAAAACAAATTCTCGTCAAGTAAATATATTTGGTGCCAGCAACGTAATCTTTCTCTCAGTGTACCTGGATCTGTTTCCTGCGTTCGGAGCTGAGAAGTTCAGAAGCGATAAGGATGGCATTGCCACGCTCATTAAGTGCGTCGTCGCCGCTACGCGCAGGTTTCTGAACGGGCGCACGCTGTTCTCGTCTTGTTGCGTGCACCCGCGGGACTTAGTCGGCGACGGCATCGTTTTACTGACGGAAAGTGCGAGGCGCGGTTCAGTGCAAGTCCACCAAAGTACTTTTATGTGCGCCCCACTCGAACGTTTCGAGATGCAGTGCTATGAAGGAGCAGTTCTTAGCCATGTCGGAGTACCCTGAAATAGCGTCTCTGATGTCAGTGCTATATTGAGAGTAATAGAGAGGTATATGGTTTATTCGCGGTTTCTTCGCACTTTCTGAATAAAACCTTTGGAAATACACCTCACGTATGGCGTATTTAGTTATTTCCTAAATATACCATGCTTCACAAGCCTCTTCCAGGGGCTTATTCAGAAATTTTTTCATGGGGGGGGGGGGGGGCTGATTAGTATTAGTATTGTCACATTGTCACATCGTTTACAAGTCACAGTGGAAGGATAGGAAAAGAAAGAAGGGTAGAAACGATTTGTGCAAACTCGCTCGCATTTTTAGGAACTATGTACTTGACTATTTTTTTCCCGCGTTTAATCAGAAAACGAAGTTTTGATGTATAAGATGTAATCATATGTGTGGTTAATAACAAATAAATGAATATAATCATTGCCATTTTAATATAGGGTGTAAAAAAATGTGCGTCATTTCGGGGTGGGCTGCAGCTCGCTCAGCCTCCCCCACCCCCTGGATGCGCTCCTGGCCTCTTATACCTCTCTTAACATAGAAGTACATTAGTTTTCGTTAAACTGAAGTTTTACCTTGGTTTTATTTATAAATTATATCATGCACATGTATAATAATTATGAACGTAAACAGCGCGAAAACACCAGCGTTGGTAGCGTCTAGTAAGGAATAGTTCTCATGCAAAATATTATCACAACTGAGCGCGCACGAATTCGGTGCGTTGTCCCTTGGCGTAATTTTTCTAGACGTAGTCAAGCTTAGTTTGCACGAGGCGGGTAGAGCATCCAGGAAGTAGAACATTAACAGAGCTTCAGAACAGTGCGAAGTAACCGTGAATGGATTATATAGTCTGCAGCGCGTGTCCTTTTCGTCGACCAGCACGCTGGACGCACGTTTGATAGTCTCGGATGCGTGTATTTTCAAACACTACGCCGTGAAATTCAAACGCCGGATGCGTAAGTCGAACAGAGCCGGCGCCATGCAATTTTGCGAGCGATGCCAAAACCCTTTTTTTTTTTTTTTACTAAACGCGGACATTATTAGGTAAAATAGTTTGCAAGTCTCGTCGCATTAAAGGAGAGAGTAGAGCGAACCGACAGTTTCTCCAAGGGGCTGTTACACTGGCGTGTGTATTGCTGAGGCGCGTGTTTGTTAGCACGAATTCCAGGTGTAAATGTCTTTAAAATATAATAAAATGCAGCGTAGTTTACGGCAACTGCATATTTCTATTACAATTGAAGTATCTTAAAATATTCCATACTATTTCATGCCAGCACAAAGGGGAGGGGAAAACAAGGAGGGGAGGGTTACAACTCCCATAAATCTCTCCGCTCCCATGGCTATCCCTATGTAAGATGTTAGGTAACATATGCACGTTGTGTCCTCGCCTTTTGGGCAGGATCAGCATGGATGGATGAGAAGCGAAGAGGTCGGCGCTTCATGGAGCCGGATATCCTGGCCGAGGGACATATTTGTCCTTCCCAGCGGCCTGGAGGGTGGAGAAGCAACGGAATGGTGGTATGGGAAACTGGGATATCCCCGAGAAAACCCACCGGCAACGCCCGCTAAGTTAACTACACCAAAAAGTCCGGACTAACGATCCGTCAAGAGTCGTTGTTGTGGAAACCGGCGAACCAATCGCGCGTTCCCGCGAGGACTTTTATGAAACAATAAATTATTTTTATAACGTTCTTTGTGGGTGCCTGCAAAAACTCAATACAATTCTCCCAAGCCCTTATACGCGAAGGCGTAGATTGAAGAATTATTTAATGTATGTTCTAAAAAAAAAAAAAAAAAAAAAAAAAAAACTTTCTACAGTTCAAATGAGTGGAAGCTATATTTATAACACAGTTAGCCTACACTGGCCTGTGGCGATAATAACTTCATTTCATCGCGAGGCACTGGCACTCCTTTAGCTCCAACTCTTGTGTTCGGTAATTATAGCACAAGTGCAGTTTTGCTATATTCATGTCTGGATTCATTTGTAATGTTCTAGCAAGTTATCGTTATTTAAAATAACTTGAAGATCCCAACAGCAGATTACGCTCGTCTATATTCCCAAAGCAAATTTGACAATCTGAAGAATGCATTCTTACATGTTGTAAAGGAAGGGAGGGCGCCTCTTAACTTCGAGGTCTTGACAGCCGATGAGGGTTAAGCGAGGTGAGTATGGAGCAGCGCCGGAATGAAAGGGAGATCCCCGAGAAAACCCGCCGACTAGCGGCATCGTCCGGCGCGATTCCCACTTGCGAAAATCCGGAGTGGCTGGGGATTGAACCTGATTCTCCTTGCTGGGAGGCAAGCAGTCTAACCGCTTAGCCACCGCGGCCCCATCCAAGAATTAAGTCGGTAGGAATCAAAATGAATACACAGAATCTAATAAAAAAATGTGGTCTCATGAATTTGTTTGGTTGCAACTACGTTAGCTTGGTTCAACTTCACAAATCGAAAATTAAACTTAACATCACTCATAATTCAATGCGAGTATATTGATTCAACATATCGATAACGCAAAGTTCTTTCCCGGCAACTAGTACTATATTACGAGTTATAGTTGCCTAACCGTTAGTTAAACAGTTTAGTAATCATCGCTAAAAAATTATTACGAGTGCATAACTACTTATTGTTCATTGAAAGCACCGTCTGCCATATCTACAGCAACGTAGGCAGAGAACCATGGGAATTAGTACAGTATATTGAAAACTTACTTAAAGAATAATGTTCTAATCTGGTGGCCAAATCTGACTTATATTTTATTTCATGATAGTACGCGTATGGAATAGTTAGCAAAAATGTTTTTGGTGTTAACAACTCTAGTGAATTAAATGCTTGAAATAACTTGCATATATTCTGGTTGCATTAAAACCAGGTCACAGGAAATGTACAAACATCTCAATGCACTTACACTCTAAATTTGAATCAGTGGAAAAACACTGATTTGCAGTAAAAATGAAAATAGCTCCACTTAGAATTAGTGGAATTTTTCACATCATTAGTTCAATCAGTGAAATTTTTCCACTGAAACAGTCTGTGTTTTTTTTTCTCTCCACTGATTCTAAGTGGAGCCATTTTCACTACTATCAGTGGTTTTCCACTGACGCGAATTTAGAGTGTACTTGTTCTAACATCAAATCCTATCCACGTGGTTTGTTTTTGACGGTGCTGCTGGCAAAACAGAAGTCAGTTGTTGGGACACGAAGAGTGGCTACTGCTCCGCTAGCATCCGCACTCTACCGCATTTTCCCTTCGCAGTGAATACTACAGCTCATTCACGATTAAACAACATCTTTAGAAATCAACCTTACGCAAAAAAAGATCTCTGCCTCTGAATGCAAACGCACACGCTGATGACGTGATCCCATCTAAGTTGGCATCGAAGTAGGGAAAAGTAGTTCCTCACTAGTGTGATGCTTTATTGCGTGGGGAATTGCTAGTTTCTTGTACACAGGAGCAAATGCTTGCAAAGTAGTAACATATGTAAACCAAACATTTCTAACCATTTCACGCCACCGCTTGCTAGAACGCCCAGGAATAAAGCTATTGTACCGATTGCAAACGTCAGTTTTGCGTGTAGAGGAACAATACACCAAGGTAGGAAAGTAGATCCTAAGCAGGTGTTTAGGAAGTGCTTGTGCAGTCGGTATACGCAAGGTCGCATGTGGCCGCAAAAGTATACACGCTGGGCAGTAGGTAAAAATGTAGCGGGCCGGTGAAGAAAATGATCAGCGACTCTGGTGGACCTAGAAATCCATTAAGGAGGATGCTTCTTGGAAGGGTTGCTCACTGTGCATTACTTTAAAATCGCATACTAACGCAACCACTAAGCATACAATTTTAATGCCACACATAAATATCAGTACTTAGCGGATATGCTATCTACATATATTGCAATGTCCTGTTAAAGGCTGTTTACGATAAAGTGGGCACTTTAGAAATAAACCATAGAAAAATGTCACTGCCCCTGCATGCATATATTTTAATGGGTGCGCTGTGTGACATTCACCCAGTAAAGTTGGTAACGATGGATGGAAAGTAGTTCCATATCGAACGTTGAATAAAAAGTGTTAGGTAGCCATTTGTGATAACTTAAAACTGTTTCTTTCGTTTTATATATACATTTTTTTTCGATGTACCGAGGTATAAAAATTAGCAGATTTGTAAAGTATTGCCTATTCAAATAGTTTTACAGTTTCACTTGACCGACGCACGAATAAAGTGATGAGGCTCATGGCAATGTTAATTTTACATAAAGCGGAGGAATACACAACATGTATACAAGTAGATCTTAAGCAGGGATTTCGAAGGTGCTCATTTTACCGTGAACAGCCTACACCATAGTAAGGGTGTATATCAATACTGCGCCATTAATAATGTAAAGCCCATCCATGGTTTCTCCCAACTTTTCTGATGCTCCTCGAAATTTCTGCTTTCACCTATTCCTCCGCCTCGCGCAAATAAAGCTTAACCAAGTCTAGAGAATCTTACCGAAGGGACAACGCACCGCATTCGTGCGCACTCAGTTTAGTAATATTTCTCGTGGGAACTACTTGCTAGTAATTACCAATGCACATATTTTCTTTCAGTAGAGCATAAATCTCTTCTACACTGACAAGTATAATTTTCCTTATAATCGTCGTAACTGGCACACTCAATATTACGAATCACTCTACCAGGATAATAACTACTTCTTCTGTTATAATAACTACTTCTTCTGTTATAATAACTACTTCTTCTGTTATAATAACTACTTCTTCTGTTATAATATTTATACGTTTTTAACATTACGCTCACCTAATTTAACAATAATGTTAGGTTAAGTAAGCAAAAAATTAAAAATATATGAAACAAAATAAGTAGTTCTGAATGAGGGTTTCGTAATATGAATTATAATTGAAGTATTATATTTTATAGATTACTCGTATATAAAAGATCGACTCAACCAAAAGGTAGATACCTTAATGTTAACAGAAGTATGAAACGCCTGTGGTACATGACATATTTCGGTAAAGTCTGTTCACGATAAAGTGAGCACTTTTGAAATCAACCTTGCAAAAAGTCACTGCCCCTACCTGCTTATATTTTAACGGGCGCAATGAGTGACATGTGTCCAGTAAAGATGGTAACGATAGAGAGAAAAATAGTTCCATATATTAACTAACATCAAATAAAAAGGGCTAGGTTGCCATTTGTGATAACATAAATTATTTATCTTACTTTCTGTTTTTTTTTTTGTATGTATTGAAGTTTAAAAATGAGCAGATTTGTACAATATTTGCTTTTCTAATAATTTCACAGTTTCACTTGACCGACGCATGAATAAAGTGACGAGTCCCACGGCAATGTTAATTTTACATAAGGCGGAAGAACACACAACGTGTAGACAAGTATGTCTTAAGCAGGGCTTTCAAAAGTGCTCATTTTACCGTGAACAGCCTATAACAACGAAACACGTCATACTTGGAAATGATTTTTCAAATGTTTGATTCATAATGTTTGAATATACCGCGGATAACTATGCTTGCATTCAGGAGCCATCTACTTGTATCCTAGAGTATGTAAAATGCAGGTCTGAGGAGGGTCTCAAGCCCCATAGCCCCCTCCCCTCTAGCCCCTTGGAGATACACTTTGATCGGCATCGACAAGCTGTGTGACAGCTGCGGCGGCGTGCTTTGTGCTACGACGAGTAGAGGATGGAAACAAAGATCGCATGACGACACATTGAGAAGACGGGCCGAGGCACAGGAGAGGCGACCCAAGGAGGCTGCGGCCAGCTGTCCTGACACTCGGTGTGTCGGTCGAGCTGCACGATCCTCGTCTCTTAGCGGCCGGCGGCGCGGCGTCTTTCAAAAATAGAACACGAGACCACGTTCCTGAGTCTCGACGTTACGTCCCGCAGCCACTTTACATCACTCTGCCATTGCTTTTCAACACACTTCTTGCCTTGAGGCCAGGCTTCGCCATGCATGGGCGTAGAGGGCATCAAAGTCTAAATTCGGACTAAGATCTCAGAGTCATTTTTTTTGTGATAGTATTTTCAACAAAGAATTTTTTTTGTTAAAGATTGAACGCATCACAATTTGTAAGCCATTCAAATTTTAACTTTTAAATTTTGCATGCACTTTTTAATTATGTATATAATGTCACGATTTTATAAATAATGAAAACGTACACTTGAAATTAAAAAATTTAAATTTGGGAAGTATGCAAATCTAGATGAGTTCAATCTCTATAAAAAAAAATATTTAGTTGAAAATACTACCACAAAAAAAAAAGTGAGAGATCTCTGTTCGATTTTAGCCTTTGATTTCCTCCACGCCCAAGCATGGCGAAGCCTGGCCTTAATAATAAGATCCTGTACATTCGTTGTTTACGAGTTTACATGTAACTCAGCAAATAAGTATATAGGGAATAAGACCTTCCGCCGAGAAAGGAAAAACCTATCTCTAAGCTTATGGGGTTTTGATAAGATCATATTAAGTGTATTTGAAGAGAGAATGCATCGTGAAAATGGTAAAAAGTTACAATTGTAGAAATTAAGTGATTTGGGAGGCTCTTAATACCGAGATCTTGAGAGCCGACGAGGGTGAAGTGAGGTGAGTATGGAGCAGCGCCGGAATGAAAGGGCAGGGGAAACGCGAGATCCCCGATCAGCGACATTGTCCGGCACGATTTTCACATAGGAGAATCAGGGAGCGACACCTGCCTGGGAATCGAAACCCGTTCGCCTTGTTGGGAGGCGAACAGTCTAACCACTACACCCCCCGTGGCCCCTCCCCTTGTTCGAGTTCTGATTTGTACATTGAGGTGTGAGTCGCACCGATTGCCATCAGAGGCACAACAGCGAGGGAGAAATAGGGGCTAAACCGACCCGCACACCTACCGCTAGAGACCTGTCAAATTCCCGTTATTATTTGGCGTCAGGCTATAATTTACAGTGCTGTATGTACTCCAAGCCTGCGTCGTTCCTCCATTGGCTGCTGCATAGATGTGAAGTCACGCCCTTTTTGACTGAACTGCAAGTGATTCGACTACACTACATTTGATACCCAGGGGGTGCCAAACAAAGTATGGTCCAATAACAAACGTATTTCAAACGTACGTGTGTTTGGAGATTAACGTGTCCCCAAATAATAACGCGAATTTTGCAGGTCTCTACCTATCGCCTATGCACATCTACATGCAAGGCTTTGAAATGCCTTGCAGTCTTCCCAAAACAGAGTTAAAAAAAAACCTCCCTGCCTCGTGTTATGTGAAATACGCTGTATGGATCCCGAGCATGTCCTTAAAAAAATACATATTTTACAAATATGCTAATTCTCATATTAATATGCTTTAAAAACAAACAGGCATCAAAAGAAAATAATTAGTACTCGCACACGTTAACGTAACACTTTTAATTCAACGTTAAAACATCGAACTAAGTCCTTACCAATTTTGCTTGGTTCATGACAGCCAGTGTGCCCCGTCAAAATATACGCAGGTAGGGGCAGTTATATTCTTCAAACGTGATAATCAAAACAAGTGCGGGCGCACGATCCCATCTCGTTATGGGGCCGTCGTCAATAGCTTTTATTCTTTAATTAAAAATGAGGACAAAAGTAATTGGCGCAGCTTAATCCCCGAGAAGTAGGTCACTTGTGGGAAATACAGAATTTTGTTACCGGTATGAATCGCAGTGCAGACACGCGCGTGTATATCGTAATTTACTACAGGATAAGAAATATACATTAAAAACATATGCAAACCTTCATACTCTCAGAATTAACAATTAAATATAGGGCCCTTCGAGATATTTCTCAGTCTCCCCAAAAGAAAAAAACCACACCTCACAGGAGACGATTTTCCCTTTTCGTTAACTTTCACAAATTTATCATACGAAGAACCCAGAAAATCTAAGCCACGCTAATATTTTACGAGAATCGAGTACGCAAACACAAAAAAAAATAGTTATATCCATGCATTATCAGAGGAAAGCACTTGTGGCATTATTGCTCTCACATCGGATCCACAGTGTTAGCATCGAGCTTTCAAAACCACGAGTCATCCTTGTTTCGGAGAATAAAAACTTAAAAAAAATTCATAGCACGTAGCACAAAAATGTATTTTGTATCAGCAATCCGCGTCAAGATTTCCTTCCATTTTTCAAGCATACTGAGCTACAATTTTGCTTCTTTCCAGATATTTAAGGCTACCATTTCGCATTCGATCCGTTTTGGCATATCCGGTAACTCTGTAAATATACACCCAATCGTAAAAAGTATTTATTTTCCTCGTATCCAAACGAGCGAGTTGTTTCATCCACTGATGCATATATTTAAACAACGTTCACAACCACGATTTTATACAGTGTTCAAATAGTGCTAAACAATTTCAGAGTAAAAAAAAACTAACAATATACAAATCACACATTTCCACAAATATGAGTGCAGGCCTCCTTCCACGAAAAAGATTTAACTTATTACTTTCAGGAAACCCTAAGACGTTTTGCTCCGAAATATATACGAATATATATACACACACACAGCGTGTTCACGAACAAATAATCATAAATACCAGGGTGGAGGGTGGGGTAGATAAGTACAAATGGGAGAATATTTCATCAAGGAACCAATAGTCTAACGTCCATAGTTTACCTTCTAATAGAAGTGGCAATGCCTAGGAGAACTTTTGCGAGGTGCTTTTCCTTCCCGAACTAGGTCACCCTCCATTCTCATGACGTCATCTCCTTCCGAACAAAAATACTGTGAGCACGCTCCTCTCCTCCAACATTTTATTGATAAAACAGTTTTCATTTGATAAATAAACACGTGTTTAAATATTTAAAATAAACCGTGAAATATACAACTCCAGACCAAACGAATGCTAAATATTTAAATATTTTTATATTAAATAATGAATGCTTCCCCCCCCCCTCCCGGGCGCGAGACCCTGTACGGACTCGCATCACATCAGACGATCCTGTATGAAAATGCCCCTCCCGCACGGGGTCCGGGGTCGATCAAGGAACTTTGCAAGTGCGAGGACCACGGTTAACCAACTGAGACAACTGTCGGTTCTCATTGTCGTCGTTATCGAAGTTAATACCGACATTTATCAAGATGTCACATATAAGTCTAGGAAATTAAACCCAAAGCGACAACGCATCGTATTCGTGCGCTCTCAGTTCAATAATATTTTGCGCGAGAACTATTTCTAACTAGGTATTACTGACGCGCATATGATTTCTCAGGTTTTACTTATTTACATATTTTATGAATAAAAATAAAGCGCAACTGAACCAAAATAAGATAGTCAAACGTTAACAGAAGTGTAGCACACGTGTGGTTCTGTACATCACACATTTGAGAAATACCAAACACATCAAACATGGGGCGATTTTTTTAAAGATTTGATTGAAAAAGTGTAAAGAGACCAGGAATATACTACATCCTGTATATAAAAAAAACATAATAGTAGGCAAGAAACTGAAACTCCGCTATTAGAGATTTACACCGAGAAAAATATTTATTTGAATCAAACAAAGTTTCTTTGGTGCAACCAAATTATTTGTTTCTATAGGGGCAATAACATATTTTGTTGTTGAAAACTACAAATTTTTTTACTCTTATTTAGTGGTCCTAAACAAAGATTTGGTTGTCGGAAATAAAGATTTGTTTGACTCCACGTACATAAAAGAATTTTGATTAATATAAAAACAAATCGCAAGCCCGAGTGGGACTCGAACCTAACCCACCTTGCGCCCGACCGCTGCGGTCTAGCACTTCAGCTAAACTCACAACTTGTGAAACAGAAAAGTTTTTATAATATAAGTTTCGAATTCTGGACTACGTGAGTAGTTAAATAATTCTAGTGTTACAACTTAACTTTTTAATTTTCTGTTGGACTTGTTTTATCATGATGTTTATACTATTATTAAGCATCAAGAGATGCACTAACAAAATCTGTTATTATCCTAATTGTCACAAAATATACAAAGAAAAAAATCTCTCGAATTGTAATTTCCAACTAAGGCAATCGCATGTTGACAGTACCTATAATTTATTTTGGCCCAACACAGAGGTTTTGTTAATTCAAGCGTGTATTTTGTTAGAAGAACAAAATTAAATTTGTTGTTTTTCAATTTTTGTTGAATCAACTTAATATTATGTTGGGGCAACTAAACATACATTTATTTGGCCCTAAACGAACAAGTATTTTGTTTTCTGGAACAAACCTCTATCTTACTGTACCTGTTTCCTCGTCTGACTGAAGCATGCAATAGACATACAACGAAAGTGTGTGTGTGTGTGTATATATATATATATATATATATATATATATATATATATATATATATATATATATATATATATATATATATATATATATATATATATATATATATATATTCGCACTTTTTGAACCAAACCTTTGAAATATCACCCCATGTATGACTTGTTTGCTTGTTTTCTAAATGTGCCCTATATCGCAAACGTTTGATAATTTTGTTTAAATAAAAGTAACTAATATTTGTTAAATTGTACTTTTACGTATAGATAATCTGTAAATTATAACATTTCCTTTAACAAGGAAAAGATAGGTGTGTTGGAAATGCCTAGTGAGAAATAGTTCTTATATAAAATATTTTTACACTTAAGGTCGCACGAATGCGGTGCGTTGTCCCTTTGGTGTAATTTTCCAGACTCGATTAAGATTTGTTTGCTTAAGGCGGAGGGATATTCTGGAAGTAGAACTTAAGCAGGGCTTCCAAAAAAAATTGGAAATAACGGTGAATGTGAAGACTGGAAGACTAACAAATAAACTCTTTTTTTTTTTTACGCCGTCTGCAAGAAACCAGATCTACGTGGAACGGCGGCATAAGTGACTGCAAGTTTCTAGCTCCACTTATTCGCGGTTGCGCCAACATCTTCCCGGATCCGAGATTTAATGACCCTTGTTCCGAACCAGGATCACCCTTGTTCCGAACCAGGATCCAGTTTGAACTTGGATCCAATGTAAAAGTTTTGTACCAACGAAATTTCATGAATCTGGATCTCCGATTCGTCGCTCTTGGTTCCAAACTGAGAGATCGAGATTAAGCATGAGACAAATTTTGTTATTGGTTCGTAATATATGACGTCATGGAAGTAGGAGTATTTTTCATTATAGATAGAACTAGATGTGCGATGTTTTATCTGTTTTAAGTGAATTATTGTTCTGCGAATTTTTCTGAATAATATTCAAGTGCGTGTTATGTTGTTTTAAATTCTCAAGAAAACAAACGAAAGTAGTTCTATCTGTTGGCGTATTTTCAAACTACATTTGTCGACGATGGCTGCTGATCTTGGATCGAGATTTCGGCGGTTCAAAATTAACTTCATCTCGATCCCCAGTCCAGTTCTGAACTCGAATGGCGCAACAGTTTTCTGTCTCGATAGTAGATCCGATCTGGGATCGAGTTTCGAACCACGATGGTGCAACCGGGCATTAATGAATGGGATGCAGGAGCCAGAGTGTCTGTCCCAGTCCCAGCTGGTGCTCGTGCGAGCCAAGTGGGAAAGCCTGATCTCGCAGATGAACTTCACTCATCTGTGCGGGGATCTCGGCGGCCCGCGCCAAAGGTCGCTGTCGCCTTCCCCCCCTCCCCCCCGGGTACATTGTGTCGTAGGTCAGCACGGCAGGCCGGCAGGTCTGGCTCGTCTCTGGCATCGACCCGCCGTTCGACGTGTCTAGACTCCGGCCTCCAACTGACTGGGGCCGCGGTTATACGCTATGCAGAACTACTACTTCACTAATGTTGCCCCGTTGCACCGTCTTGGTTCGAAACTCGAGCCGAGATCGGATCTATGATCGACACAGAAGACTGTTGCACCATTCGAGTTCAGAGCTGGACTGAAGGTCGAGATGAAGTTCATTTCGAACCCGCTGAAATTGGCGGTTCGAAATATCGATCCCAGATCAGCAGCCATCGTCTATAAATGTAGTTTGAAAATATGCCAGCAGATAGAACTACTTTTGATTGTTTTCTTGAGAATTTAAAACAACATTACATGCACTTGAATATTATTCAGAAAAATTCGCACAGTAGTAATTCACTTAAAACAGATAAAACATCGCACATCTAGTTCTATCTATAGTGAAAAATACTCCTACTTCCATGACGTCATATATTACGAACCAATAGCAAAATTCGTCTCATACTTAATCTCGATCTCTCACTTTGAAACCAATATCGGCGAATCGGAGTTCCGGAATAATGAAATTTCGTTGGTGCAACACTTTTACATCGGAACCAAGATCGAACTGGATCCTGGTTCGGAACTAGGATCATTCGATCTCGGATCGGGGAAGATCGGGGCATTAAACAAGTTTCAGCTATTGAAGAGGTTACATTACCTTCGAACGAGTTCCGATCGCAGTTGTTTCTCGTTCAAAGTGAACCGTGTTCATAAGTAATTTCGAACTACTTCTCTGCTGCGCTCCTATTGGCTGATTCGAAGTAAACAAGGAGTGTTAAAAATATTGCTGTATTTGGCGGGAATTCCCGCACTTGTTGAATTAACTTAAGTTTAAGGTAGAATGTACTAATACCCACCCATTATACCATTACATTAAAAGTGTAGGTATTATAACAATTAGAAAGGTCATTAGTGATAAATGTTGGAGGCTATTATAATTAAATATAGTACATTTTAAGTTCCATGCTTGTTGAGGTTAGAATTTCCGTAGATTTCATTCCGCTTTGGGGGTGTGACCACGAAAACACGTTCTGTTTTCAAACTTGTTCGGGCATGGCTACCGAACGTGTTTATCTGAATGTGTTTAACAGCAGCACTCGTGTAACCACGGCCCGAGTCTTCCCGTTCTGCCTGCCGCAGCAAGTTGCGTTGCCCAGCAAGGGGGCGGCCGTGGCTGAGCGGCGAGCCGGGTTCAATCCCCGGCTAGGTAGCTCCCGGATTTTCGCAAGTGGGCATAGTTCCGGGGCTTTCTCTGGGATTTCTCGTTTCCCTCGCTCTTCGCTCTTGCATTCCGGAGCTGCTCCATTCTCACCTCATTTCGCCCTCATCGGTTCTCAAGACCTCGTTTTAAGAGCCGGCCAAATCTCTCGACTCAAACAGCTCCACTCAAAACGGTGTGGTATGTTGTACTACAGAGTAAAGATGAGGTGGGCCCATTGGTTCATTTTCTGCGCATGCGCCCAACATTGACCTACGCTGTATCAAAGCACTTGTTTAGTAAACAGTGTTGTAAGTCGTGATGGCAGAAAAGCAGTTCTATGTAAGGACCATGTAGACAGGTTGTGCGCATCCAGCAATATCGCTCCATCCCACGTTCACTCTACGCTTTCTACATGTTCTTACGGTTATTTGAGCACTTTAAATAAGAAATTTCGCTGCTCCTACCTGCAAATATTTCAACTGACACACTGGCATGCATGCGCCCACGTAAGTCGGTACCGATGGAGGGAAATTAGTTCAATTTATTGACGTTCAATTAAAGGTGCTGGGAAAACATCCGTGAATGATAAAGTTATTTGTTATGTTTTCTGTTATTTTTTAATAAATATAAATGTATGAATTAGCAAATTTGTAAACAATTTTTGCTTTCCTGATAATTTCACAGTTTCACTTGACCGACGCATGAATAAAGCGATGAGGCTGATGGCAATATTAATATTTACATATGTCGGAAGTATACACAACGCGCAAACAAGTAGGTCTTAAGCAGAGCTTTCAAAAGTGCTCAGTTTATCGTGAACAGCCTTAAACTGTGACCACACAGGAGAAGAGTTCAATAAATGTTTCGTGCCCAAACAATAAATACAAGTTCTCATTTCAAATCCAGCGATTGTTTTTATGGGCGTGAAATTGGCTAAGGGGGGTTTTCGGAAACAGTTTTATTGATATTTTCAGAATTAATTTAAATTGATAAATTTTCTGTACGGAAATTATAGTTCTTTTTTCATACACGCATAATTATTTTTAGCTTTATTAGCGTGCCATAAATATAAAAAATGACCGCATAAATTCGCATCCAGGGAAGTCGCCGACAAGAAAAACTGCATGCCAGTAGAGGCGATGAGGCAAGTGGCGAGTGGGTAAGAGTCGACCTTACAGCTCTCGCCTTTCGAGGCCTCGTACGCGGAAAATAGCTTCAGAGTCTGCAAAATCAGCGTTTGCTGGTAAGCGTGTATCTCAGTGTACAGATGTTTTAAGAATATGACATTTTTCTCAGGAAACGTAAAAGAAAAATGATTATCTTTACCCACCACTTTTTACTTTTATACTAGAAAATAATAGTGAAAATGGTTTAAAATAATGTAACTTTTAGTTATTTCCCGCTAAGTTTCCTTAAAAGAAAAGAGAAAAGGGCAAAATCCCTTGGCTTATTTGTCGTTTATTTATATCTTACTGCAACTTACGCTACATAATCCGCGAGAAATTCTCTTTCCCGGGAATGTAGGCTACATTCCAGTACTGGGACGGCCCGTCGTCGTGCTTCACGTATAAACAGCTGTCGTCTTTAGGCAATATATTTTAATTAGGTATTCGCCTTGACACATTCAGCCACGATTTAATTTGCGATCTCATGTGTTAGAATCAAAACAAAAAAAAAAAAACAAAACAAAATAAGATGCTGTTGCAGTTTAATACGACACAGTGCTCGACCTATTACCACAACCAGTGGATCGTTTGTCCGCCTGTAGAAACAAGAACCATCCGTATGGTCTATTCGCGGTTTATTATACCTTTGTAAACCAAGCATTTGAAAAATCACCTCATGTAAGATGTGTTTAGTTATTTTCTAAATATGCCATGTAGGTATCACAAGCTTTTAATACCCCCGTTAAAATAAAAATATCTTATTTTTAGTTAAATTTCAAGTTTACCTGTATTTTATTTATAAATTATAATTCTTAATTTATAATAAATATTAATTAAAATATTGCGAAAACGTGTATGTTGGTAGTGCCTAGTAAGAAATAGTTCCCATGCAAAACATTATTTCAACTGAGTGCGCACTAATTCGGTGCGTTGTCCTTTGGTTTAATATTGTACACTTAGTTAATCTTAGTTTGCTCGAGGCGGAGGAATATCCTGGAAGTAGAACTATAGCAGGCTTCAGGAAAATGTGAAGTAACCGTGAATGGGTTATATCACTGAACAGTAATACGGTGGTTCATATAAGACATTGAGGCTAGAGCTTAGTACCGCACAAAAATACATTCATATGCGTTTATGCAAACAATTGTGTACACTGGGCCTGCGTTAGAAATATAGTGGCTTGCACTGTAGCACTGCACCCAGCTGTGCAAAATGCGTAACTCATTATTTAGTTCAGCCCTCAAGACCTCGCTGTTAACAGCCACCCAAATCTCTTCACGCGCTCACTTTATTGACTATTATTCCAAATGAGAGGGCTTTCAAAATTGCTCACTTTGCTGTTAATAGCGTATAGAGAAATTGTACGGAAATTACGGTTTATGTTGTTTGCGAAATAACGATGCATTATTTTGCATTACTGTAAAATATTTGGTTGAAGTTTAATTACTTAAGTGTTTAAAAACTCATTCATTAGAGCCTATTTTTAATCAAAATTAAAGCGAATTTTCATTATGGACTCTTTGTAAAACACATCACAAAAAACCCCTTAGTTAGTAAAAGTTGTCATAATATATGCTACTTTTGTATGTAATAAAATTTCTTGATAATGTTTACAAATATCTTTCATAATGAATTTTATGTACATAAATTTCAGATACGAAAAGTATTATTCTTGTTACTGAAATTAATATGAAAAAAAATTACGTGTTAAATATTTTTTAAACATTATTTCAAAATGTTTATCACATGCAACCAGAATGAATATTATTGCTAGGTGCTATCTTCTTTTAACGCGCGGGCGACAGGGAAGGCCTGAGAATAGTGATATGACAGCGGGAGACGAGTGTCTAGGAAACGCTTGAAGGACTGGAGAGCGATAATCCTATGAGGGTTTTAGTCACAAATTGTGCCGTCGCGCATTCTTCCGCCTCGTGCCGTGATAAACTTTTTGTGACTCACGTGCTCCTGGTCTTCAGTAGATCAAATTTCTGCGTTTATCTGAAGAATATTCTAATTGTTTACTGCCCTAGCTTCTCCCAGCGTGACTCGGGGTGCGGCGAACCCTCCACGCCAATGCCAGCGGCTATACAAGCGCATCGGGCCTCCTAGGTGAGAGTTTATGAGAGCCGGTAGCCTGGACGATTATGAGACATTATGCGATAGACGAAGAACTTGAAGATCAACGAGTAGCGAGGGAAGTGACCCGCAAGAAGAAAATCTGCAACTGCTAGCATCAGAGCAGCGAATAGTGTGACTGGCAGACTGGACATTGGGCTGGATGTGTGTGTGAAATACATTACAAATGATAGCAACAGACAAACTGAAAGTATGTTAATGAAAAGTATGAGTTAATTGACTATAACAAAACAGGGACTTTAAGAAGTACGATAGGTAGAGTTGAAACATACATTAAATATGGCGCTACTTGAAAAATAGAAAAAGAGTAATAGTGGAAATAGATAAATAAATGCTGTAAATAATAGCTGTGTGAATAAATTAAATGTAATCTAGTTATTTTACTTTAGACAAGATCTCCATCCCTCACAAACTCAGATACACCCCTCAGACGACTTGTAGTATTATAATAAAATAATATTTCTTGATAATAGTTATTATTTTATTTGTTTTCTTTTTTGTAAAATATGCTTTCTGAATAATTTAGAATGGAGTGCGCTTAAGTTTTAATTATAATAGCGAATTCTAAACCATTAAAAAAACTGAGTAAGTAATTCTACAAAAATATTTTACAGTGTTACCAAATATGTACATTCTTCTTTCACTTTCATAAACCAGTATCGTACTGATTTGCTAATTTAGTATTTTGTGGACAACTTTGTAAAGGGTTCTCAGTGTTGTACAGTAGGGCGCAGCTGTACGCTAGGCTTCTCCGCCTTTACTGAGTCATGACATCTCCCCGATGACAATGAAAAATAGATGTCCTCCATCTCATAGCCGGTGCAGCGGAAGAAAATGTGAGGATAGTATATTGATGCGGATTAGTCATCTCCTGGAAGCTGGGCTGTACAAGCGTGTAGACTATTCGCTACGGTAGTATTAAATCAGATAGGATAGAAAGAGAGCAGGAAATACTAAGGTAAGCCAGTATCATGAAGTCTCCCGCGACTACGTCTGAACAGCCAGGTAGTGTTCTGCTGAGTGTGTAACTGTCAGGTGCGGTGACCCTGAACTTGGCATTAGCTAAGGCGTGTAAACAGTCTCCCAGGTGACAGCGGCAGACCACTCCGGGTGGGACTGGTTCCCGTCAGCCTGATCTTGAAGTCTTGCTGTATTTTTATTTCGCGGTAACAGTGAGCAGTTATGTCTTCCATCAATCACTCTTCACACCGACTGACATTGATGTAGTGCCAGCACTTGGAGGTTTGTGTACCTCTGGCGTTTTACAGCACGTTCAAAAATAAAGCAGGAGGAGGAGAAAAACACTTCGAGGTTTATAAACAAGTGAATTTGTTACGCACTAGAAACGAAGGAGAGGGAAAAATTCTCTCATGTGTTTTGAATTTTAAACCTTGTGGGACCTCCCTTGTCTGGCACCAAATTAATTCTATTGTAACTTGATAGTTCCGTTGCTTTTATTTTGAAGAAGGAAATTTTCCCCAATAGTTATACATTTTTGATTTAACAATGTTTTATAAGTCTTTTATATCGTAAACATGTATGCCAGAACTAAAGATTCTGCATACTTACCATTGGTGATAGGTGATTGGCTGAAACAAATGCGTGACATCAAAGAGTTTATCATAATAATAAAATAAGTTTAAAAATTTTATTCAAAACATAATTGGAATTTTTAGGTCGGGTAATTTCGTGTACCGCTTGTTCGCGTATAAATGTGCAAGCGTATAAAATAACAAGTAATAATGTGGGTGCATCTTCAAATTGTATATTCATTAAAATATACGCTGTAATTACATTTCTAGAAGCATTGAAAAATTCAATTTGTAGTAGAAAATGATACGTTCTTCTTCACATCATTTTCCCTCGTTACATTTAATTTGCCATTCTTCCTTGCAACGACGCATTTCCCTACGACATAATATGAGAATAATTTTCTCGCTCGCTGCATATTGGTCGAAGTTCACAAATATCTGAAGGTAATGACTTTTGTAATTTGTGGTTCCTGGAGAGTGTCATTGAGAAGGTATCTGTGTCGGAGCATTGTAAAGAGAGACAACAGTATTGCCATCTTCAGTACTAGTATAAACCAAACGAACTTGGGAGAAATCTTGGCGCAACTCATTTTCATAAACTGTAAGAGCACATCGAAGTTCGTAATTTAAAACGTCTCCCGTAACACGTTTATTTTGCCGCTTGGGAGGAAAGCCAATTCCGAAAGGTTTATTCAACGAATTCATTGGGCAATTCAATTTTCAGCCTAAAAGGTCTTGTCGATGCGTAAAATAATTTATAGCTGCTAGTCCTTGGCCCAGTTTTGATTATGAATATTTCGCTGCCCCCTCTTTAGAATGGAGCCAGACATAACAAACATTAATTTGTCAGCGTGGCAACAACAGGCGTAAGTACAGAAAAATAACTTTTGAAAATTAATATAAATTCTGGTTCTTATTAGAGGAAACGATACGGGCTAGTCTTCTCATTGCAGTTAGAATTATTTTTATTCCTTGTTTATTATTCTGTCTCAAAAGTGCCAAGAATACAGCACAAGCTTCTTATATGTAAAGTTAAATCTTCTCTCTGCTGGAATGTGTAATTGGAACTATACCAAATGGAATGGCACGACTATTGTGAAAAATCTGTAAATTCACACAGTACTTATATTTCGCGTGTGTCAGATATGAAACCAGTTGTGTGTAATAATCAGGAGCGGGAAAGGATTGGGCTATGACGTGTATTATACAACTATCCCAGCACTTAACTGGAGTGATTTCGGGAAAATGTGAACACCGAAATCAAGAATCTTCAGTAAGATTTTTTTTAAATATATATAAAATTATTTAACGTGATTTCTAATTTTTGGTATTGATTTTTGTCCTATATAGTGTAAAGTTTAAGTTTTCATTTACGCCTTGCGTAGTCATAAACTTGCGATGTATAATAAGAATATAGTTTTTAAAAAAAGGCGACCAAGTTTACTTGCAATGTTTCATAAGTTTTTAAATTAATTTTAAATTTGTAATATATCAAGATTAAATTAAATTTATTTATTTACGGCGTAATAATAGTCTAGACATAAGATTGCTATTTAAAGAATTCAACGCGAAACCCGTACAGTGGTGCACATCGAGCTAAAATTATATTTTAATATTTAAGTATAGCATTCGCGTATTCACAAATTGTATTTTCCTTACTGTGCTATATCTCCTACGTTAATAATGTAAGAAGATATTGGTATTAAAAGAACAGCTAATTATGACACCACAAGGGTATCAGAATTTCCAGTTATCTAAATTGTCCTGGCTAAGACTTGAATGGGGTCCTCTGATATTAAACGTGTCATGTATCACATCCGTAGGGCTGTACAATTTACATATGGATTTGCTAAACATTACCGTCCAAATTGTCACACTATCCAATGTTTCACAAAAAAAACATAATTATGGTAACAGGAACCGATATCACTAAAATAATAAATGAAGATTTTGTTAGCAGAGCGTGGTTTCGATCCACGGACCTCTGGGTTATGGGCCCAGCACGCTTCCACTGCGCCACTCTGCTAGTATAAGAGGTAGTGGAAAGTATCTGGTTGTTATATTCGCAGTGTGTGAGTAGTAGGAACAAGCTCGCACACTCTCAGTTGTTGCCGAGTGTTCTCCACGTACAGGTCGATACCGCACACTGGTTCTCACCTTGCTGGTAGGCAGTGAGGCCGGAAAACGTTCAAACTAAACTCTTTGCCATTCGAAAACTCTCGAATCAAATGTTTTGAAAATGTTACTATTAAATCTTTGATATTTTCTTCCCATGACGCAATCGTAATATTTTCTTTACGAAAAATATTTTTTTAAAGTCGAATATTGTAAAACGATTGTCTGTTGATTACTTTTCTGGACGTACACAGAAATAAATTAGCAAGAGAGAACGTTATTTGATTTTTACATAAATATGGGTGTTATGAATTTTGCATGACGACTAAACATTAAAATTAATATCTTTCTTATATCTCTATCACTCATGATTTCCTTGTTATTGTGTACAGAACTCCAGACATATTACAACCGTATAGGAGAAAGGCACCTGCGAACTTTCTACTATCGGTTATCTTTCAATACTATTCTCTAGTTTTGTATTTTCATAACGTTAAAAAATTACTGCTAGTTATTAGTTTAATGTTTACACTGTATCATATATTTATATTAAACCAAATAATCACAAGTAAGACAGAGCAAGCAGATTTCACTACGGCAATTTAAAAGTTACTTTCGATTTCAAATCACATTTGCTCCCCCACCCCCCTCACTCCAGGCCAATTAAATTCACAAGTCACACTGTAGAAAATTAGGGCAAGTACTGGTTTGGCATAACTTTTGTTATTTTACAAACATTCATACTATACGTGTATTTATTTATAATTAATTCATGCATATATAAAATATAGTTAATAGAGATGTTTTTTTTTTTTAGATTTTAATTCATGCATATATAAAATATACTCGATAGAGATGTTTTCTAGATTTTAACCATTTTATCCTTTCGCGCCTGTCCATGTCGCTACATGCAGCCTGTAGTTCATTTGGTTGTGGCAACTAAACAAATGCTGTGAATAATGTTCAGAGATCTTAAAACCAAACTGTAACTGATGTTATGGAGTAAAACGTATGTATATAATACGTTGAGATCTTTTTCAATATTTGTAGTTTTATATTTATCTTTGAAAAAAGATTCGATATAAATTAGATCATAGAAAATGTTAAACCATTATGTTTATTTGTAGTATAGAGTTAATACCCCATAAAGCTGTTTGCTTAATGCAAATAAAATACACTTTTCAAATTCCTCCTTACATCTTCGATGTGTAAACGAGTTTCGAATTTGGTTACAGAGAAAATAAAATTGCTCGTATCAGTGATGACACATTCATGATGTCCCAAACACGTTTTACAACTTCTCATTTACTCAGTCAGATTTTCAAATGAAAGCGGGCGTTATCTTTATGACTATCTTGCATATATTTTTCATATTTGAACGAAATAAAAGACACATTTTAACCTGGTAGGACAAAATATTTCGAGTGGTACTTTATTTTTCCCAGGAGAATAACTTTAGATAGTGGCATCACGGAATGAAACCAGACAAGATCGAATATTCAGTAGAAATACTTTTTCCGAGTAAAGTCATCTAACACACCGTTAGGAACATTAGATAAATCTAAGACTGATAAGAGCAGTTTTACTATGAAGGCCATATTGAATATTTTATTTACATTTAGGAGGATTAATCGAAAATGTAACAGTAGAAGCGATCCCCGGGCGACGTCAACTAAACTTTCGAGCGAGGGAATCGTGGCGGGCGTTGCCGTTGGTTGATGGGTTTTCTCGGGCACTCCTATTCCCCCCTCCCTTACATTCCACAGGCGCCCAAGATCTGGCTGCTGAGCGCTGATCAAATTATTATTCTAATAATATAAATAAACTGTATCTGCAGCTTTTTTCACTCGAAAGAATAGAAATAGATAAAAAGGGAATAAATTCAGTGGTTGCATATTTAAACGTTGCCATTTATTGATCAAATGTAAATCCAATTATTAGTTATAATAATTGGTTTTCAGTATTAGTGGAGTCACGACTGTCGTGTTCTAGCACAGAAAATGCGAGTATTCAGAGGTGAAGCAGCCTTTATACCACGAACTGTAGCTGTACACGCCAGGGAAATGGCATCACTGGCCAGAACCACGTCAGAACGCCGTTCTCCAATCAGCGCCTTGTAACTTAGTTGTCAGCATGGCAGCCCAGCCAATAGGTACTCATCCGCAGCACGCGCTAACTAATCAGACACAAGAACCTATCCCGGAGCCTCGCGCAGCCAATCAGACAGTGGGTACATCCGCATCAAAGGACACTAACACATCCTCGCTTGTGTGTACTTACTGGACATATGTTAACGTATGTCCAGTTTGGCGGAAGTATATTTTCGGAGTGTGATCTTCGAAGTGTCGAGATAACGGAAGAAAGAGCTGCATGTATTCGGGAATTAACGATTCCAAATCTACGTCGCAAAGTTACACACTGATGTTGAGGACCATGGAGTGTCGCGATTATAGCGAAATGATAGACCTTTAAATACACAAACGGTACTTTAAAATCTGAATATAAAAGAGGAAATTCAAAAATTAAACTTTATTTACGTGATTCATAAGATAAAATAGATACGTTTTTACACGATTTACAAAGTGAACGTTGATAACACAGCTATAGCATGTTATGTTGTACTAAACTAATGCTATCAAAATAATATAAAGTCAAAGACTATCTTTTCTCAGGTCAAAACAGCCGGACATATTTGATCAAGACGAAGATTCCGGACGGGCGCATTGTAAAACCTAAACAAGAAGTTACATGTGTGACTAATAAGCCTACTATCATCCACATATGTGCAATTAATATTTAATGAAGTTCTTGAACATAATATGGCTGGTAGTACTTGACGTCTCGTGGAAATCAATTTCATTTTAATTGAAACCAGAAATATATGCAACATTAGTAAGGAAATTACAAATACACACGTGCCTTACTCGGGACTCGAACCCATAAAAACATCGTACCATACGCTAGCGTACAATCAAGCGCATTACGCAGCTCGGATTCGGAGAGTCAATTTCGGATGCAATCAGTAAAATGTTTTGAACTATATGGTTTACTAGCCAGAAATATTTCCACGTCCGTCATTTTGAAAATAAGTATCTGTGACGCTTAATACATGTAAATTTCATGACCTACGGTAGCGCTTCTTTTGTGAAGAATTTGGTGGAAATAGGTTGGCTGGGTAGAAAATTAAGGTATAAAAACACAATTTTTTTGGTGCAAACATATAAACTGTAAAAATAACAAGTTTAATTGAATTTAGTTCAATAGTCTAATAAACATGGCACACTTATTAAATTAAATAATTTATAGATCCGCAATTTTAAACATTATTGTCAGACCCAATTAAATCATGTAAGTTTACATGGCATTCTGTAAACTAATTGTGTCCACAATTTGGTGGAAATTAGATCAATTATTCCGAAAATATTGCTGAATGTTCTATATCCTCATGTGGCGCTATTTTGCAAAATAGATTAGCAAAACCGTGTCTTTGTATGCATAATAATGGATACTGTCATGGGTTAAAATATTGTTTGAATTTCTTTGAATTACTTCACACATGTAATATATTAACCTTAATTATATACATTAACACAATTAAAGAAAAGTCTGCCGCACACACAACAAATCAATTTGCATAATATATGTATCATTTATTGGTGCAACATTTGGTGGAAATCGAGATATAGAATAAAATCTCAGTTTTGTTCGTGAGAATATCTTCATACAATAAGGACATAAATAAAGGTTATGTACTAGCACATTCGACGAATGCCACAGATACTACCAGTGTACAACGTTAGGTTACAATTTATTACATAGTTTCGTAGATATGGCTTATTAAGCTAATATGATTAGAGCCCGAAACGATTTTACTCGTATATTTTACTTCACAGTCGCGTGAATCATAATTCAAGTGGAATTACACAACACAGTTCTTTAGAAGTTTCTCCATATCTGCCCAAATTACAATTCAATAAACTTGGTTATTTTGATGTCAGCGTTTAAATCAAAACTCCATATTTCAAGATAACGTTTTCCATTGATTGTATATGTGTATCGATGGCTTAGAATAAAAACCCTCGTATTTCATGTTTTTCACGAAAATTACATTTTGATCCTTTTGGTCGGAAATCGTCATTATCTCAAATTTTATGACACTCGGTATTAATAAAAGCACATGTAGTTTATTAATACTGAGCTTTGTAAAAGGTGAGATATTTGGTTTTCCAACCAACAGTAACGAAAATTCTTTTGCGCCAAAAATATGACTAGCGTGTTTTCATTCTAAGCCATCTGTATATATGGATGTTTCTGAGCTCGACTGAAAAGAGGCTAAGATTTTATTAAGCCTAATGATGTAATTAATTAATTAATTTTGTATATGAAAATTCATTCCAGTCTCAAAAATAAGTGTCACGGTTTGCGATAGAGAAAGGGAACACCACACATAGAAAACACATACGAGATATCACAGAGAAATAGGTGGTATGAAATTTTCTTTGGTTCTCATTGGAATTTAAAAAAACAGCTATTATGTTATATGTCATCAACAAACCACTAAACGTAAACCATGCGTGCCAAACTGGAGACGGAGTTAAAAGAACTGTTTCACACTGTTATCACGTCGGCTTTGAAGCGGCAGGTGATCACAAGTTACACGTTCTTCGATCATATTTCAATATTTGTACAAAATTTATATTTATCTTCTTCTAGTAAACTTCCTTAACTGTAATGGAAGTTTTTAACCTATTCACTGTATGTAAATAATAATATACATCAAGCTGCGGATGTGGGAATGTTTAGCATCGCTGCTTTACAAAGTTAGGAACTTTCCTACGCATTTGACATTTACTGAGGAAATGTAGGACTACTATAATTAATGTATAGTTGAAAACATTAAGCTTCCCGCTTTCTCACTAAGCCTGTACACTGGTAGGTAAATATGAGAATAATTTGTTAGAGTTAGTTAGGATATTCGCATGTGGTGGTTCACGAGTAAACACGTTTGAAAAGAGTCAGTTCGATTTCTTTCTCCCTACTGTGTATATTTCCGTCACATACATCACAATTATCACCAACATAACTGCTTTTATTCTTGAGTAGTAATACGAAACCGTCAATTGTTTCATTATTTTATTTAGTGTGCCTATTTGCACTCTAAAGCATATAAGAAGCAGTAAGTTATTTCCAGTTTCAGCAATTTAGAAACAGTAGTTTGATAGCAATTCTAAGGAGATTAAATATATTTCCTGTTCCGAAAACAAAAATGTTTAAGTAAGTACTTCGGTTCACGTTAATGTTTAATCTCGTTTATATTTATTGAAAGGTCTTATGAATGTTCCAAGTTTTATGACGGAAATACAATCAGACATTTATTTCAAACTGAACGAACATAACTAACACTTGGAAACTGGACATGTCGTTGTGGATTCAGTGACAACCATGATGCCACGAATTAAAAGTATGATTAAAAAATAATAATTAATTGGAACTTTCAAATTTTATAATAAAATATGTGTTTATAAAAATGAAATAAATTAATATTATTGAATAACTGTTGGAGTAAAACAAACAAATTACGTCAAATTGTTGTAATGAAATTTCATTGACAAGAAAACTTATCATACCAAATTCGAAGTTTACCAATTTATATTTAGAAGAAAAGAAAATATTTGTTTTTTTAAAATACAAAACAGGTTTCCTAACTTAATCGAATAGCTTCATGTGTATTTTGAGTTGAAATGCATTTCCCGCTTGTTAAAATATCCTAAACTTACCGGGTATATAAAATGAGAGGAAGAAAGGCTCGGTTTAAACAGGAAACAGCAGAGTTTTTGCTGGTGATGACGTATATGTCCACAATGCCACCCTCGTATTACTGTCGTTTTTACTCAGCCGTATAAAACTATATTCTACGTCATATTAACGTCATATTCGCGGCCATTTCCACTTTCAATTACTTAAATGGCTCGTTTTCCTTCAAGATTTTAGTTTAGTACATATTCTATATTTACTTGAATCCAAAATCTCAGTCGCCGATCACAGCTTTTCTGACAATGTTAATTAAAGTAATATCATAATAATAGAGTTGTGTGTATACATTTCAAGTCGTTACAAAATAAGAGGACATACTTTCAACAAAGTAAATGTGAAGTAAAATGAAGAAAATTTGTTATGGTTTAACCAATTATTATCGTGTCATGCATAAGTCTCAGAAACGTCTACAAATTTTCTATTGCTATTTCTAAACTGGCTTCATTAAAAAGTTTGTGATACATTTTTATGTAAAGACTTGAAAATTTACTGAATTTAATTCATTAAAAGGCAAATTAGGTGTTTTTTTTAGTTCAATAACCTGAATTCAATAAATTTTTCATCGTGTAAAAGTGCCTCTAGAATCAAGACTTCTTATGCCTCCGAGAGCATAATACCCACGTTTTACCCGAAATTGGTAAATTCCCACATTTTTAAATTGCGAGTATGTAAAATTCCCGAAATACGGGTAACTAACCGCACATTATTCGGGTATTTACCCGCACACTGGCAACACTGACGCCATCATTACTAACGTACAGTCGAGACCACAGGCCACTTGAAGTCTCCACTACTGGAGTGAAGTAGTTAATTACAGACAATTACAGTGTGGTTTATCTGCACCTTCTCAGGTGAAGTTATTTAGAGATATTCCACATACATACATTTCTTTGTGCCTCCATGACACTTGAAAGTTACAAACGGAAGATATTCTGGTTTATTCAAAAGAAATATTTGGCAGTCTACTGGGTACTTTTCCTACAGTCGATAAATTTATTCTTTCTGTAATAAACAGCAACCAACTTTAGAATATTTCTGGACTCATGCTTCACGTATTTACCAAAAAACGAGAATGCTGTTAATAAAAATTCTCAAACTATTTAGCTGAATAAATAGTCAAACTACATATATGTTGTAACTGCAGGGCGATTGTAGATGCAATGTCTAAGTTACAATGAAACAGCTAGTAACTATGTTCATGTCCGGATTCTCATAAATATATGCACACACTGTTGCCTGTGGCGTTATTCAGAGTATTCTTGAACCATCTTATTCACTAGTGAAGTACACATAGACACTACCGATGATAGAAATTCGAATTTAATTCCTTCATGACCAAAGTTACTTGTAGTGATCGCCTAAATTATGAGAAACTATACTAAGTTTCTTATGGTAAGAAAGATTAAATAACATTTCTATTTCATAAACATATATTTTCTTACCATCGTTTGTATTTAGAAAACATCTATAGTTTCAGTTTTCTTTCACTGTATGGTATTTTTTTACGATAGTTCATAATTGACATGTAGTATTTCTTTATCAGAATTTGCGACATTTCTGATTCACACAGATTTTATGACAAATGTAGGCCGCATCGGCATTTTGTTGGTGTAGATTCGTTTAGTTAAAATAAGTTGAAATCATGCACACAACTCCTGCTGCAATGGCGGTACGGACCAGAGCCTTTACTTGTATGTCTTCCAACCAAATATACAATTTATGAGAAAATATTTGCTGGAGGTGAAGTTATGAAGTCGAATACTAAGTACACTTCATATACATAATGACTCAGACCTACCGTATCAGCCCTTTGACTCTCGAACGGCGTGTCCGCGTCTTCTCGTGTAAAATGCGTTGTGTGCAAACCAATAAGGACGAGTTGAAAGGTGAACCGTGTATTAACTATAATCTGATGGAAACCGTAGGAAACGAAGGTAACTTCAGAATTTCAAAAAGGAATATGGTACAAAATTAGTATCGTTGAATATATCTCGCGAAACTGAACAACTTTGGTCTGGAAAGTTTTTTGGTATGTTTCGCTGTTTTGGAGATATCGAAATACTCTTATGTATGGCACACTCGATATCGCATCGCGCCATGCCACGCCAGTACACACGAGGCGAGCGGGAACTGTTGACGCCAGATAGCAGTACTTGCATTTCCCATTTGTTTGTGGCATTCTTTATGTCGAATAAGAGGCATTTTGGCGGCACG